>JAUBNQ010000005.1:6539601-6559065 GCA_032353495.1 Ctenopoma kingsleyae | reverse complement strand
ATTAAGAGGATAACTGATCATTATAAAACCATTTTGCAATGATGGTAACACAGCTGAAGACATGCATCTTTTCATGAAAAAATGGTAAAGCCTATGGGTGTCCAAACTTTTGACTGGTAGTGTATATCGGCAAGACTATGTGAAAGACAATTTGATTAGTATCGACTGTGCTATCATTTTCAATTTGCATTAGCATTATTGAATATTAAATGTCATTGTAGTGACTTTTTTATCCAGTATTATTGATTTCAATGATTCTGGCATTGCCCATGTTCAATAGAAGTCAAGACCTAAGTAACAATGCAGTCAAGAGACAGAAGGAGAGAGAGAGAGAGAAAGAGAGTGAAGTGTTTTTTCACCATCGTTCATTATTCAGCCTCAAGCCATGAATAACTGAATAACTGAATCCATGATAGCAGGGATGGAGGGCTGTATTTTCATATGACATGTCTGAATGTGGGGGAAGCATAACAAGCCACAAGAAAGCATCCTCCTCCTCCGAAAGAGGTCTTTAAATGAAGAGCTACAAGGTCCACTCATGCATGACTGCATCCTCTGCACAGATTTCAGCATGGATGTATGCAACCCCCCACTCCTTGACTGGATACTCAAGAAGAAATAAAAAAGCTTAAAATGTGTACTACTGCGCCTTACACTAATGAATCATTGAAAATGGTTTGGTCAATGGGCAAACCATCATTATTATAGTTACTATTAAGAAAGGGGCCAAACTGCTGCTTCACTGCTCCAGTCCAGCCTTTGAAAAGTCACCCACACACAGTGTTCCTGCTCCCCAGACTGCTACTGAATTAAACATGCTGGCAGGAGGAGAGGGGTGTAGAAATGGGAGGGGAAAGAAAAAGGGGAGTTAAGAGGATATGGGGCAAAGAGCCTCTGTTTAAAGAGCAGAAAGGTGACATGTGAACACTCTGGTGAGGACGAGGACCCCTGACCTCACTGTGCCACAGTGACAACCAACACTTATCGTTCTCTGCAGGAGTCTGATCTCACCAGGTAATTGTTGTGTGTTGTACATCAACACAACCTCACAGAATTGTACTACTTGCAAACATTGTGAAACAAACAACGCCTGTATATTTGCTATGTCACATCATTGTGGCAACACCCCTGGCCAGCTAAAAACCTGCCATTACCACAGATAATTCATGGCCACTCTTCCCTAGAGCACTCAGATGATTGAAGTCGATCAACTCATTTGTGAAAAAAAAAAAACCCCAGCAGTTTAAAATTGGCTTTTCGAATTCATCTGCTGATTACCATAATCACTTCATGGCTGACAATACTTTGTAAATGTGTGTGCTATTAATGCCAGCAATTAAAGGGGATAAATGCAAATGGGCTGCCTGTGTGAACATATACATCGATCTGAGTAGATAAAGCGCAAACAGACCCAATCTTACATTTGCTATTGTAGAGTGACCTCCTGCTCTCTCCATCATTATACTCTCCGAGTTTCGTCCAAGTGATTGAGGAGGAAAATGCTCGCATTTCTGTGCAACACATTGAAAATGGGTCCTAGGCCAATTTATAGAGGTAATTTTACTGTGAAAATGGATTCATTCTGAGTTCACACTGAATGCCTTCTTGAAATGTAATGACTGTTCTCCTCTGCACCACTCCAGCATCTGCCTCTTGACTGTGCCTCAAGCTGTAGATCACTCTCCCATGAGCCCTCATTTCACTGTCAGGCCAGCAACTTCCACCTTCATTAATAGCAGCTACTCATGTCTGACTTAAATTAACGTATAGGCTATCAATTAGCCTGGGCAAAGCCAAGCGTAGTCTACTCAAGGGGAAAGGAGAAAGGCATCCTGGACTGATGCTGGACAGCAGAGAAAGATGATTTAGTATATTTGCCATCATTACATCTTTTCTCCCTCATTATATAAAATTATTCACCTGTTCAGACATTGGTTTCTTTTTAATCTTATTCTGACATTCCTCTTCCCACTCGGCTAGCTTACCTTGACACAGCTTGGCTTGGTAAGGAACAGGTCAGGCGTAGCAGGTTCACTTGTATTCGTGCCAAAAGCACAATCACGCATTCACACACAAACAACCTTCTCACCTTATAATACCTTACTAAATTATTTTCTACATAGCCCTAATAATTTTCCTTGGATTATTCATGCATCCATTCATCTTTCCTTCTACTCCTCTTCCTTGATGAGTTAATTTCTCTTCAATTGCCTCTTGTCTGAGTGACCCTGATGACCCAGGAGAATCTCCTAGCAGGCTCCTCTTGCCCATCAGAATTGATCGGTCCACAACACCCTGTCAGACGCGATCAATACATCATTCCTTCAGTAACGAGGCGCCGCTCGCTCGCTTGCTGGCTCTTCCTTCCCTGCATCGCTTTACTTCCATTTTATTATCATTTCTCGCAGTGGATCGATGCAGGCAAACAGGCCCACTGTAAACCACACCACAATTAGAGCAGCATCTAATCTTCCTGTTGACTCCATCTCCTTCACAACAACCAGAGAATAAAACACAAATGATAATGAAATCTAATGGAATTTTCTGGAATTAAATCAGTTAAACAATGAATAGAGACCAGCCGCTGGTCAGAACCAATAAACATCCTGAAAGAGGTACATACCAGTCAATATTATATATGCACAAGCTCCCTTTGTGGCAATGCATCACTTGGACTGGCAGCTTTCAACACAAAATAATCAAATAATATTAAGCAACATATTTCTCAGAAGAAAGTAAAAACACAGAAACGTATACCACACCAATACTGTACATAGAGAGAGACAGAAACACACACTTAAATATACCAGTCCACATCACACAACTGTGCCATCAAGTGATGACACACTTGAGTGAACAGAGTTGAAATTTCAGACCTATTTTCATCCCATTAAGCAAATCTCTGCAGAATAAAATTACATTTCCAATACCGAGTAACAGTAAATGACATGCTTTGTGGTAAGATCATTTAATAACGAACTCTAGCCTTAATTAGGGTAATTTTATTAGGGAAAGCACTAATGACATATTTAATGTTGAGATGTCAGCATTTTTTCCAAGAACTATAATGACATCATATTTCTTATTCTCTCTCTTTAGCAGGTGTCTCCGAACTGTGCTATGTCATTGCATTACCAGCTGGTTTAAGGAGAGACAGAAATAGACATAGAGCTAATTTCATCATTGAATTATAGATTTAACAGACTGTGCAGGTTTGAGGGTAGATCTGTCTGAGGGCAGTGCTAGTGGTGCAAGAAAGGCTGTCTGCAGGCTCAGTGCAGGTGGTGTGCAGACCAGTAGCATGGAACTGCAGGAGTAATTAGCAAATTGGGCCTCCAGCTGCCTCTGAAGTCCAGCCTTTGAAGGAAGGAACTCCTAACCAATCAGTGGGCCCTCTGATGTATGTTTGTGAATCTTTCAAGGGAGTGAGAGCTGCTAACAAGGCCTCATCTATTACCATTTGAGATGTAATTAGCGCCGTTGGAGGAATGGAGCAGGGCCAAGCAACAGTGGCCCAATCTGGGTTCTGTGTGCACTAGTGTCCCACAGGGCAGCAACAGCACGAGGATGAAGTGAGTGAGTGGAAAGAAACTCCCTGGAGAGGAGACAGGGCCTCAGCAGCTCTGACAGAAAGGCCAACCAGAAGCACAATCATAGCGCAACAAGGCTGGCAGCACCAGGCGCTTTGTTGAAGAAGAAAGAGGCGTCTAAAACAAACATATGCACCTGTTTCTCAGTCACAATTAATCTGTTGTGTTCACTGATCAAGGTATCTGCTTTTAAAGACACAAACCAGAAATTATATATACCATAAAAGACTGATTTTGGTGTTTTACATTGTGTCTGGAGTTAGTCATACGTGTGTGATATTGTTGCTTCCACAGCAGTTAATGATTCTGATAACCCCCACAACCTCTCTCTCTCTCTCTCTCTCTCTCTCTCTCTGTGTTACAACACAGCCTGCACCTCCAGTCCTCCTCCACAGTGATTCACTATAGCCTCCCTACAGTGCTCATGACCATCCATGTGTGTGTGTTGGACCAAAAAGGGAAGGCCTGAAGTGACAGATTAGCAGGGATTTTAAGTGATGTTAAATCTTTGCCTCTCAGATCACAGTGGGGCCTGGTCAGGTGTGGCTATGTTAACTGTTTTAGTCAACCTTTAACTCCTTAGGGTTCAGTTTCCTGAGCCCTTGGGCATGTGGAAGTGCCATGAGGGTCATGACTGTTTTCACTGCACATCAACAGTGATTTAGTGGAAGTTAATGAGCCATTAGTCTTCATCAGCAATCACTCAACAAATGTACCACCAACACATTACAAACTGGAGTTATGACATGCTACATGCTGGACACACCTGCTGTACACACTTCTTTGTTATCAAGTCCTCTGTCTAAACAAAAAACTGTCAGATGACTGAGACTCACTGACAGCTTGTGAAAACTTAAGAGACCAAAACATGGACCCTGCATAGTGCAGTCACCTCTCTGGAGAGTGGTGGTGTAACTGGAGTGGGAAGCGACAAGGTTACTCAGTGGAGACAGTAATCTGTGTCAGGCCAAGACATTTTTTTCTCTCTCCCTCACCCTCCCTTTACCCACTAAGGTTGTTGAACTAGGGCATTAGGCAGGGCTGCTTGCATCAGTATGCAGCAAGGAGACTGTGAATCAATTGAGCCTGGAGGACTTTCCACTCTCTCTCTGTCGCAACCCCACTATTAATGAGCAGAAACCAGGGCTTGTCCACTCTACTCGTGGCCACACGTTAAATTACCAGCAAAACACAGCATTTATGGGCAACCACAAATTAAAGTGGCTAAATCTGCAAGGACATCCAGACCTTGTGTAAATAAGAGGTTCACAGGGCTGCGAATAGGACCTGAGGAATCCAATAGCTGTGTAAATTAACAAAGAAAAAAGATATAGAATAAAAGAAAAGTGGCTTCCCCTGGCTCTCAGTTGACATATTTAGTCTGATGTGAATGTTAGGTAGACTTGTATAAATGCCAGGCCTAGCATCTGGCTACAGACTTACTCACACTGAAATATACACACAACACTAAAAAACAGCCTGACACAAAAACAGAAAAAGGAAAGATAGAATAATTTTGTAACAGACCACATAAATGAGAGGCACAGTAAAATAATAAATATGTAAACAAAGAGTAAGGCTGAGGCTTTTAAACATTTAAGCGCAACAGCGGAAGATGCCGCAGGATGACCTGTAATGGGAGAGAGGGGGAAGCGAAGGAGTGGTAAAAGCCTGATAAAATAAGAGACTGTAACCTCACTCCACTTAGCCGTCAGACAAAAGGATGCTTCGGGGAGTGCATGAGCAATATCACCATAAAGTCACAACATGCTGTGCCGTCTGCAGCCGTTTCTAACGTCCCCTGTCTGCGATGAATGAGTAAGAATAAATTCACAAATAATTTAGTGAAAAAAAAAAAGAAATATAAAAAGTGAGTTTTAAATTAGATGTCTACAAAATAAAGAGTAATGGGGAATGCAGACAGGGAGAAAAACAGTAAAGTATGAAGATTACCTGTACGATAATTACCAAAACTTATAATAACAAGCTTGAGAAGAGAGAGGGTGGTTCTCAGATTTAACCTTTAAATTAATGCGTAACCATTTTGATCACATCTCTGAAACCTAAAGATGTAGAAATATAAAGGTTTATTGGCACATACAGATGTTTATCCTAAGCTTTCTCTAAAATTATTGCAAAACCTACATCGTCTGGATATTTGTTCACTAACATAACACACAAGCCTTAAAGAGTGAAGAGAGTCAGCCCCTGACTCTATAATTTTACTAAAACCTCACTCAAATCATTGTATCTGAGTAACAAAGGGTATTGTCCCCACAGTGTTGGTCAATCAAATGAAATGGCTTACTGGAATTTGAGTAGCTGGTTTCTGACTTGGTGCCAAAAAGAGGCGTTTAGATAAAATACAGAGTTGCTGCTTGTCTGATTTAATGGGTGTACGACTTTTGAGTATGTGGCCCTATGCTGTAGCTTTACCATACCTGTTTGATGGAGAGTATGGCTGTTTGTAGGTCATTGTGCTTTTGACAGCATGTCAGAGTGTGTCAAACATTAAATGCTTCAAAATGGGCCTCCACTATAAGTGCCTTGGGACCAGACCACTCACCCACCTTCCATCTCAGTAGTGACAGTGCACCACAGAGGGAGAGACAGTCTAATTTCACTGCTGGCTGACGTCCATTCAACTTGAGTGATGAGGGAGCTAGCCCTCATGTACACGTATGCACACATACTGTATGTATACTTGTGTGGACAGAAATACACACTACAACACATGAACACCCACAAAACAGTAAAAGAGTAAACTCAAAGCAAGGTTGGTTGTGTTGACAGGTCCATCAACTGGCTTTTGCCTTCCATTTTAGTCCTGCTTCACAATTCCAAGACCTGTGATGGCCAACTGTATGCTCCAGTGCACAGCTCTTTCAAAATCATTGTTACTTATGTGCTGTGTAACAGCACCCCATTCCCCCACTTCATTATCATGCTGAAAACAAAACTGCTTCATTGTTATAGGCTGCCATTCCACCTGCCATCAGATACTTCTCAAGGTAAGGGCTGATGAGAATATGCATGGAGCTCTAGAGGCAGGAAAGTTAGAGGCAGTGAGTGAGAGATGGCCAGAGATGAGGGGCCCCTCTGGGGTTAGAAAGGCCTCCACTGTGATAGACTCTGATGAAGACAAATGGACAGAACCAATATGGCCTCCCTGTGGCAGGGCAGCATCTAGAGAAAAGGGGGTAGGGTTGGGAAGGCTGGTTGGATGACGGACATAAAGCCTAATTGGTGACTTGCAGGGTTAGACATGGGCTGGGGAGGCCTCTCCACTGACTGAGCGGTAAGAGTGTCAATCTCTCGTGAGCCGGGGTCAGAGAGCAAGTGATCTTAAGGGGGAGAGGTGAATTGATGCATCTCTGAGACATAGTCTTTGGTAGGCAGTATGACAAAAAACGCCACACAACCTAAACAAAGCTCTGTAGCACTTCTAGTGGCGAACAATATTACACAGTTCTTGCCTACTGAAAGTATTACCTGTATTGATTCACTTGTGTGATGGTATAGTGGCTATGTGACACTACAGCAGCAGCATTGTTTGCCACTGTCAGAACAAGTGAAAGATTGTGTCTCATCCTACAATCCAAAATTGAACACTACAGCATCACTTCAATGAATGGAGGACATTGAGATTCACGTCAAAATAAAATTTGTAATTCTGTAACTGGACAAGGAAAAGTAGAGAACAAAGAACGTAAAGTGATGATAATACAAGAGAAGACAATTCTTTGTTTGCGTGTGGTCTATCTGGTCAGTTCAGTGGATATGTTGCGCCCACAGTAAAACAGAAAAAAAATCTCTTGTTGAACACTAATCCGAGTCAGGGTTTGAACATTGCCCTCTGTGCTCAGTTCTTTTGCAGCAGCTGGAGGGAAATCGATCACACGCCTGAATTAATACTTAATCATAGCACCCCAGATGCTCTTAGCCAAGGTCTGTATCTATGGCTGAGCAAACATAGGCAGCACAAAGGAAGAGGGTAGGGTATGGCAAAGGGCCAAAGTGCATTACAGAGTGGACTACGCTTTCTTTTACTGTCAACATGAAAAAAAAAGATGCAGGCATGCATCAGGACGAACAAACATATCCATGCCTATTGAGATCACCATCACCACAAATAGTTGTCAACACCACACACATACAATATACTGCGCAGTACGTACAGACACCAAGAATGTCTTAAAGAATCGGCTAAACTGAAATGGTCTAAACTAGCTGTACTTCCCAGTGAACTGACCAGAATGCCTGACATTTCATCTGCTTGTCAGTTAAAGCCCATTTCCATCCAAGAGAATCATGTAGAAAGCGTGGGTGCATTATTATTTGCTGAGAATAATGCGTAGCTCAGCTTTAATGGACAGCACAAAGACTGACAATAATCCTGTGGAGGGGAATGTCAACATGTTTTAGCATACTACAAAATTGAAGTGACACAACAAAAGCGGATGTGAATATGGATGGCTCTAGTGTCCAGGCTACCGCTGGAGACCTTCCTTCCAGGCCTATTCACACAGAAAACGGCAGCACCACTGTGTATGAGGGGCTTTCAGTGACTGACATAGCTAATCACTCTGGACTCTGATTAGAGAAGAAAAAGACAGATACAGCCAATAAGGGAATCTGTGTGAGAAATGGTTTTAAACCCTATTATTTGCTACCAAGGCAACAGATGTAAACACGTTTATTGTTGTGCCCCACTACAGACAAAAAATAATGGTTGGCCAAGGACAATATCAGTGAATAAAACACACTAGTATGCAACACATCAGAAAGATGAAAAATGATTGGAAATAACTGCACTTTAGAAAGCTGGAGCAAGTAGGGCCAGAAATGAAGATTATTTAATTTCTTTATAATCTACTGACAGATTCCAATAAATGATGATTCCCAGTAAATTAAACAATAATCTGTCAAAATTATCATTAAATCTTTTTCATCACGTGACTTAATATACGTATATTAGAAGGGAATCATCTAGTGTTTAACTTCTTCATGTATGCAGGAAAAACAAAGAGGTATATGACAGGATTTACTCTTCTGCAGGAAAAGATATGAAGTAGTACTGCATTTTCTGCGAAAATAGAAACAAAAGAGAAATGAGATGGACAACAAACATATGTGAATCACAAAGGCTTTGGGGGCTTTCTCTGGTGCTACCATGTGGGAATGATAATGACCATCTTGGAACCAAAAGGACAACCATTCATCTTAACCCTGGTCTGTCTGGCAAAACTCCTAATCCCCCTAACACCCTCAACCCACCACTAGACAGACAGCAGGGGAAAAAATGACACTTTAAAGGCACAGAAGACAATACCACCCATTCTCCTTGTTCTCTTCAGACTCTGCATGATTTAACATTCACTGGAATACACTCCATCTGCTAGCTGGTGTTAATTCCTTCTTTTGCCAAATCTTCACCTTTATACCTCTGAGATTATGTCACTCCCTCTGCACACCACCCACCCCCATCAACCTCTCTCTCTTTTACTCGCTTTTACTGGTTCTTCAATCAGACTAATACCTTTTCCCACAGTGATGAATCATTTCATTCAGTCTTTTTTTTTATTCCTTGGCTCTGCAGCTACACTACCATCAACTGTTCTTTTCTCTTTAAACATCTCCTATCCATCATAGTGGGAAGCCTGATGTGAGTTTCCCCATGCTCCAACTGTCCTCCTCTCTAATCCAGCTTTATTTTTTCCTCCTTTCTCCCTTAAACCAGCCATCAGGATGAACGATGGCAAAGGTTGGATGAGTCCGTTTTCATCCCTGACCCCCTCCCTGTTTGCCCTATGTGACATTACTAAACACTGCTGCCTCAAGGGGAGTGAATAGTCTCTCCATTTATTTCAGAAAAGACTTACCCTGAATTGTTTTGTTTATTTAGTCTGTAAGTCCCCATGTATGTATGTGTCTTTATGCATCACAACCTGTGTGTTCCTTTCTGTATGTGCAATACCGAAGTACTTTGTGGTCTTCAATTTGGTAAATACATTTCACAACCCTAAACAATACATCGTAGGCACTCAACGTAATCACTAATCATATGATAACACTGGCATATATAGACATATATATATATATATATATATAGACATATATATATAGACATATATATATATATATATCTTTGTTACTATTTGTGGGAACCCATGCCAGTCAGAAACAGGATTTCAGTCTCTGTGTGTCTTCTGTGAAAGAACTGACAGCCTCCGGGGTCACTGTTCATAGAGTCAACGCTCAGTCTTTTTAAAAACTATACAGCAAATAGCTGAGAAAGGTTCCTCAAGCATCTAATGGATCAAAGTGGACTGAATTTGTGACCCCAATTACACTGCTATCTTTCAGAGAGTCACTAAGAGGAGAGCAGTAAAAATTACAACCACAAGAAAAAAAAAAGCTAAGAACGATTGACACTTCCAAATAAAAAAAACAGTAAAGCCATAGAGAACAAAATAAAGACTGAAACAGTCCTAACTGCGTGGTAAATCTGATTAAACGTCAGAGCGGGGATGGCAAGCAGGGCTAAGTGACTCAATGGATGAGTAAGTGAATAAATAAAGGAGAGAAGATTGTGGTGGCCGCCTGCCACAGAATCACGTTATTTGAGCAGCCTTGTGTGTACGCAAGCCAGGTTGCTACAGGCTGAGTTTCCACACTCAGCGCAATTACTCTGGCTGTGTTCTGTGTCGGTGAGCTAATTAGACCTTGGTGAACTCGGGACTGGTAGACTAGAAGATGAAGTGAGTCACTGGGGATGGACATAGAGGTGATATCCTCAGTTTTTCACCTAAAGCCCTCTCACACAAAAGGAAGCAGTTCCTTATTTACACCACACACCGTAAATGAGAAATGGCCCTGAAAGGAGAAGGAGTAAATGTAGCAGGGAAAACAGTTGAGCAGCAGCTATAAAAGTGGCCATGCACACTCCCTACTTCTCTTTCTTTCTCTCTTCTTCTGTGCTTCCCTCTTGGGTACACACACTTAAACATGGCTAGCCCCTTCCTGTGCCACCAGAAATACCCAGCTGTCCGCTCTCTGCCCCCACGGTAATCCAGGCCCACTGAATCTACTCCCACCCCCGCTGGAGTAACCCAATAACGCTGTGTGTACTTAAACAGGAGTGTTGGCAGGCCTCCTCCACTCCCAATCGCCTCTCATTGCCAACAAACACAGAGCTCTCTTTCAACAGTCCTCTACCAAACTCAACTCCTTCTGAGAGTTGCTGTTAAAACAAACACTCCCCACAATGCAGCTTACTGTGATGTATCTTAATGGAAAAAGAAAAAAGGACGATTGCCCTTCTCTCTCAAGACATTATTAGGCAGTATGTTATAATTAATTGAATTGTGGTCTTGTTGGTACATGAGGGTTCTTGGCTGCTGAGCTTTCTCATTAGCTACGCAGAGTCTGGCCCTAACCTAATGAACAATAATAATACTCGCTGGTTGAAATGTGTTACAGAGATGAAACCTGATGGCCTCTGTTGGTAATTGGGCTCCCTTCCACTCATTAAGGGAGGAAAGCAATAAAAAAGCAATAACGCTCTCAAAGTGCCATCAGAGGAGGAATGTCGCACTTTCTTTTTGACAATTCATCAAGAGTGAAGCCCTGCCTATTAGCTGAATGAGAGCCCAGGGCCAAATAAACATGTCCCACTCCGCATAGACTGTTTGATGGGTAAACAGTCTTTGATGTGTTTGCTGCCAGACAGTGACATTCTATGTGGACATGACCATCACGGCAAAGAAAATACCATGGGAGTGTAGTTAACTATTACAAAAATGTGGCAATTCAAGGTTTGTTTATTTGGAGTGCTTCACTGATTCCACCTTTGTGTGTTCTCCTTCCTCAGCAGGTTAAACTTTGCAAACAAAACGTGGAGTCAGTAAGAAGATTAGATTAAAACTTCAGGTCAGGGCAAGATTGCATTTCCCTTCAGGTAATGAGAGAAAAAAAATGGTGGATGAACTGCAGGATTTTCTGCCAAGTTCTGCACACAGGGACTTTCAGCTCCATTCATCACCTAATTTCTCTCAACAGCGCAGCTCATCGTAATTTGTTTTCTGAGAAACTGACATGGGGAAGCTGTCTTTCACTAGGATATTCAAATAAACAATTATCTCTGACTGGCTCAGGCAACAATGTAAGGAATGTTGCTCTCTGCACTGTGTTTCAGCTTGCCTCCTCTCTAAGCCTGTGGCTTTCAAGCAGTAAAGGCAGAAGATATAAGCCAAGAGTGACACACAAGTCATCCTCAGGTCTCATTCCACCAGAGTTGTCTGTCTGGTCCTGACAGGGTTAGCAAGCAGGCACTTCAGAGTTTCACTGCAGCTTGGCTTGTGAGATAAAACCTGACTAAATCTTACACCCTCGCCTGCCCTCTCCATCCATTGAGTCCGAGAGGGATGAGGAATCAAAGCTAGAGGAAACACAGGCGATGCAAACTTGGGAATTTCAAACTACTTTTGGAAACGTTTTTCACTTTTTTCAGAGTAGAAAAAATGTATGGTTGAGTTACTGTCATCTGAGAAGGAAACTTTTCAAGCATTAAGGAGAGGAAAGTGTAAAAAAAAAAAAAGTGAAAAAGATGATATAGATATACATATACATATTAAGGTTAGACCAAAGCTACAGCCTATGTGTAAAACCAATAACAACTGGGCAATATGTGACTAATCAAAATATTATAATTATTTTAATAGAACATTTGCAAAAAAAGTTAACATACATATTGTTACTACATGATTAATTTATTAGTAACAATTGTAGTAAAGGACTAAGTGGACTATTGTGGTTGGTGGAACACTTATTATGTTTTCTTTTTTTTCTAAATGCACTGTATCACAGACATGCAAATCAAGTCAAAGGCAATTTTCCAGTTTGAACACCTGCAGTAAAATTTAAGTCCTGAGTGTGAATGTGTACGATGTGAAACACACTGTAAGAGTGTGATTTCACAATTTAGGTGTTTCTTAGTCGGTGTTGATACAGCATGACTCCTGGTTGTCCAAAGTTTAAGATTTGTGAACACGGCTAAGAATTTTAATACCATCCAGTCCAATAACAATTCATAATATTAATAGGTTTAAATGCAGTAAACGTGTCTTGCCATACAAAATACTACGATGCCATTTAAGTGCACACAAAACACACACACACACACACACACACACACACACACACACACACACACACACAGAGCAGAGTTAAATCTTTCAGAGATGCAGGCCGGGAGAATCCCTGCTGGCAGACTTGGACAGCCTCACTGAGATACAGGGTGTCAGGCTGTCCAGAAAGTCACGGGAAAAGAGGAGATGGCCATTAAAGATGTTCTCCAGAAAACTCCTCTGCATTCTACAATAATCACAACAGAGCAGATAAAACATGCCATGTTTATGGATGGTCACTTCCTCTCTCTTTTTGCACTTACTCTGGTTATGTCATCAAATGCCTCTGGAGAGATGTTAAAAAAAGGCCTTAAAAAAGCTTCCTTTACATTTTCAGCAGCATGTTTTTTCTTCTATCTTTTTGAGTATAATTGCATGTTTGATGCTTCCCATCAAATAGCCCACATTTAGGGTCAACCAGCATTCTTGAAACTGACAGTAATTCAGTGTCTTATTCACATACACTTGACTCGGGCTGTCACTGCGGTTTGAACTTGAACTCTGCTAAAGAAGAAATGTTTCCTGACTTATCAATTCCACCACTTTGCTGCCTTCTTATCAGTAAAGTGCCAGCATACAATCTTTACTCGATTGAAGCACTTCATATATGCTCCACAGCTGCCTGGTGAGCTCTAGACAGCTTGTGTAGTTGATAATGTTAATAATAAAACATACAAGGTAAATCAGGGAATCAGCAAACTGCAAAAGATGCAAAGAGCTTTTTTATTTATTTTATTTACATTATTCTACACTGATTTTTTTTTTCTGGTTTCTGTTTCTCTACCTTTCTGATACAGAAGGTCAGTGGCACAAAGGAGACCCTCATTCTGCTACAATCTGACTGTGGTCCAACAAGCTGCTGTCTGTCTGAATCACCTCCTTTTACCCCTGACAATGACCCTGGGGAGATAACAGTACGTGAGTAGGAATGTTGTTTACTGCTAAGAAATGAAGACAGAGACAACAAGGAGTGTGATACTCAGCATGTGGAGCAGACAGAGGAGATTTTTATTCTCCTCTCTACATAAGGAGTGTTATAACAATATATGTGAAATGTAGTAGTGCATGTAGTGAAAAACAAACAAACAGAGTAATACATTAAGAGGAACTAAATTATGTTTGCCCAAACTCGACTAATCGCGTGAAAAACGACAATCTGCTAAAGTACACAGTGTCAAGATTAGAATAATGGCGGATGTGAAAATGAAGTAGAGGAACTTCTTATTCTGTGGGGGTGATATATGTTTTATGGCTGTAGCGGGGTTGGTGACCTTGCCTCTCTGGGACAGCTGATATGGACTGGACCAGCTGTGGAGGGCGGGAGGACGACTGCAGATGAAAGTTTAACAGCCCTCCCAAGGCCTGTATACCTCCACCCCCCTGATGAAGCTACACGTACAGAGGCGGGACTGCTTTCACATCTCTGCACAGGGCCTCAATGGGTCTCATCAAACTCCTCAGCTGCTCCTTACTCATGGAGCCCATCTGGTGCCAAGCAAGCCAGAGGAAGGAACTGAGGCAACACAAGCAACTTGCTGCGGTGCCCTCCCACACATACATTCACATATTTGTACAAGTGCAACGTTCCAGATAACCTCACACCACATCCGCTGCAATTTCTCCTGTGCCGTTTTAATTTAAGCCAATTAAGCGGATTTTCTAGATTTTATTTTCTCTTCAGCGTGCCGCTCTCACTCCCTCTGCACTCACCAGGATCCCAGCTGGGCTTAAACACACACAGACGGGTCCTCAGAACAAATATTAACTGCTGAGCCTGGGAGGACCGGGTAGGATCCTTGTTTAAGTGTGTAATTTGGGATGCATGAGAACATATGTTGAAAATCCTGTTAAAAGCATTAGTGCTACACCTAGTGATTGCTTCTCTTAGGCTTGCACTAGCTGTCAGTATCTCTGTATCTCCATCAATACGTTCTTTTAATGTTTAGGTTCCGTTCATGTTCTGCATGTGACTTCCTGTCCAGTTTGGACAAATGACATCATTATTTAAAAATACTGCATTTTGTATTTAATTGGTTTCACTTACCTATGCAGGGCAACATCATTGTTGAGAAGGACACAGCAGAAGAGATATGTCAGAAACAGGCATGAGGGAAAAAAAAAAGAAGAAAAGAACAGGTTACTTAAAAAGCAAAGTGATGTAAACCTTGCATTTCACGTACAGCAGGTCTAAGAGGAACCAACCACAAGCTGGGGCAACTATTAGAACCCAGTCTGAGACCACTATCATATTCCCCATCCCAGTTTTACATGCGCTGTATCTCCCCACCCCCCCTCCACCCCTGCATCACACCATCTTTCCAGCTTTCCTTCTGACATCTGCTAATCCCTAGACCTCTGACCCCGGGAAATTTACTCTCTCAACCTTGACCATTTTCTTTCTCTTTTCCCTCTTTATGCCTGGCCAATCACCAATCCATTATCATTCCATTGTCTGAGGCCAAGAAAAACAATTTAAATTCCCAAGAACGAACATCCACTTGCAGGCTAAAGGCAGTGGGGGTATATAACGGGGTATAGGTGCAAAAGGTGCTGTGTGTCTGTCTGATAATAAGCCATTTATAGTGCCTTTAGCCTACCAGAAAATGGCTATTTATTCCATATTTTATGGTTGTCAAAGACATCTTCCACACTTCCAACATATATTTGTGGCAATTACATTTTCCTTAATGCCTACGGATAGCAGGAATTTTCATATGAATAAAGTGCCTAGATGATGCTTATGCTGCTTGTTAGCTTTGGCTGGACTGGCTGCTAGTAACGTGTGTAAAATTTGGCGAGACACCTGCTAAGAGCAGATTGCCTCTGTGTTTCTGTTATTTTCTACTCACTCAAGAATCAACATGTGGATTTGTTGTGACATATACATCCAGATTTAGGACTGAGGATTCAAACACACACTGGAAATATAAAATGGATGAATAAGAAAAATGTAAAGAAGAGAAGGCTGTCAATGAGCTAAAAATGTAACTGAATCTGTATTTGTCCCCTCTGCATTGAACACTGATCAGAACATAATCAGAAGTAGCACAATGACAGGAAATAAAATTAATACATACTTGCAAAAGTGCAAAAAACAATGATCAACAATCAATCATCACCCAATCATCTACTCTACAGAGACCCAAGACCTAGACACCCCCACCAAGACCTAATCTGACCAGATCACAGAAAACTTGGGATGCTTCTGTTGTTGATCTACTGTGATCTGACTGTATTGGCACCCATCCAACTGTGTGGACTGTGACCCTGGGGCAGAGAGGACCTCATACACTCCACTGTTCCTGCCCACCCCAGGATCCTGGCACCACATGGCACACTCCCACATTTATTATTCATCTGCTTCATTACCCTCCACAGCTTTTCACCTTCAGACTACGGCCCTGATGCTGTGACCCTGGGGTGGGCATTATGCTGCTCTTCAACAGAAAGAGGGGTAAAAACGATGAAGAGGGAGAGGCACCACCCCAATCTCATGTCATGCATCTCCTCTGGTAGCGCAAAGCGAACAGAAGCCGTAAACTGAAAGCAAAAAAGTTGAGAGCTGCAGTGGAGTAAAGTGAAGTGGATTTGTGTGGAAATTGCCAAGAGGACACTGGCCTCATCTTTCTTAGGTCAGCATGCTAAGCGCTTAGAGAAGCTCAGTCATTCCTAAGTAAGGATATCCAATCAATTCCAATAGCCTCCAGGGCAGTCACCATCCCAGGAACCCATGCAAGTGCCGTCTTTCTGACTCCCAAATCCTGGGAGCAGGAGACTTATGCGTTGAGCAGAACTCAGTTAATTGCTTGAGATATGGCCCTGTTTGTGGGAGGGTGTTTAAGGGGTGTTGTGGTTTGAGAGATATTCTCTGGCCCATAAACTAGAGATTAGCCTCACAATGGGAAGGTATACAGCACAACATTCCTGTGGGACTAAGAAGATATGAGCCCTCCATTAGCACAGTAGGGGAAGGTGAGGATTTAAAGTCTCTGTTACTGATGTGCTGTATGCACCCACGAATATGTGTGTCTGTGGCAATTTATTCAAATGGAGTTCAGAATATTAAGAAACAGAACTTGACTATGAATTACTGGACAACTGAACAGTACTAGTGTTTTCTTCCAGTAAAGTCTGAAAATAGATCAGTTCCAGTTTCTTTTCTACATTGAACACTCCAATCATATCAAGTATTTTGTAGACGTATTGCCAACTTTCTTGGCTAAAAGAGCTAAATTAGAACCAAATTAGACAATTACAGATTTCAAAAGGAAACATGATGCCACTTTTTATAATTACACTTATTTTTCAATCTTGAATATTTTTCCTCTTTTTTTCAAAAACCAACTTACTGTGGTGTGCATGTTTTTTTTGGACATCATCATAATAATTCAGTATGAGTGCTAACCCAGCCCCAACATGATTTCCCCTTTCTTTGCTGTTATTTCTGTGCCACTAGTCTGTGCCAGGATGCTACAAGGCTGTCATGACCACAGAGGAGAAACTCTGGTCTGGTTGTGGTTCTTGGACCAAGCCCTTGGTCCCATGCTTGCAGTCCATTTCAAATCAGGCCTCGTTTCCACCCTTCATTTCACTGGGGCAACAAAAAGGCCCCACTCTGGGGTGGAGAGACATTCTGTCCCATTTCCTTTGCTCTGGGACTGTGGTGACTAGGCTACATTGTACTCCATACTAACAGTATAATTATCACAATGAAGAAACAGGTCAGCAAGGACACAAATATGATATATGATTCATTCCAAAACTCACTGTTTTATTTTCACTATATATACAGTATGTGCAGTGCATTACCTGCTTCTGTGCTGATTATTAAAGCACAGATGAAATACACGTCCCAAAATAAGCAGAGTCAATCTCTGCATGATCAAAGCCTCACTGCTGTGGTTAAAACAAAGCTAAAATCCAAGTGAACCCCACAGAAAGACACACAAAACGAGATGTTTATCTTTAGGTGACAGAGAGAGAGGGAGAGAAGCAGACAATCTTTGAATGAAAATAAAAACTTTTCACTTTTAACTCAGTAGTGCCCATACTACAGAAACAAGCATATATCAAAGGCAATAATTTGAAGGCACTTATTAATAATTTATATCCACAAATGCATATTTTAAAGTAGCTAATAAATTTGTTTCAATTCAATGATTATCTACTTTAAAAAATCACTGGTTAAAACATCATTGTAACCTAAATGCCTATAGCTGTATAAAGGTGACAGGTGAGAAAATGCATAAGAACGAGAGCAGGGCCCTAATAATTGCAGGAATATACATTACAGCTAGTCAATATGTATACACTGTTAACAGATCGATGTACACTAGAACTACCACTGACTTGTGCACAGGCAGTCAAATGAAGAGCGAGGATATTAAAATGATCCATAACTGCATACATCTCTCCTTGACAGTTAAACTAATTGAATCTTCTCTCCTTCACATCTTTAACTGGGTCACTGTAAAATAGCTGAACTAGCCATACAGGGAAGATTAACACTACAGCTTATTTCATGTTACGCTGGCAACATAGAAAAAAATCATCTTGGACAATTGTCCTCCTTCCCAGTGAGGTTTCTCACTCTATATCCCAAAAAGACCTTACACATTGTGATCTTGTGGTGATAAACTTTACCTTGTTGTGTGGCGCAATGGCAGTCCTTGCTTAAACCCTTCAATTACCTCCCCAGCCCCCAGTGTCTTCAGCAGGATGTATGGCTTTCTCAGACCATCAAGCAGAGATGGCCCGATAGAAACCCTCAACATGCTGTCATGCTGTCACACAATTATAGACCACTACCCGCTCGTCTACCCACTCGTCTGCCCTCTCAGCCTCACCCACACATGCACAGGGGGTCATTACCTCAACCCTCACCATCAGGCTGCTGGCATCCAGTTGGCCATGCAGTATGAGCTGTGGAACATGGATGTGGTGCAACTGAGGGAGAAGCCATGTGCACTTTGTGAGTCTACAGCAGTATCATATAACACCACAGCAAAATGTTCCAGCAGTTCTGCAGGCTGGGGAGCCAATTAGATTAGAGGAGGAAAACTGTGGTTACAGGATGTCCCAATTCACTTAACATCTGCTGAAAAAATATGAAGCTGTATATAGCTGTAAACTTCAGCTGTAATCAACTGATGACTAATCCATAACATTGCCATTGAAGTCTACAGAATAAACAGTGTATAAACTGAATGGTAATGAGCGCTACTAAGAGTGCAATCTAAAAATATCCACCTTGAAACAGCGAGAAAACAGCGTACAACACCCCTTTATTCACTGCGTTTGGCTTTTTTACAGCTGAAACCTTTTTCTTGGCTCCAGAAAGAACCTCCAGCTGCGTCTTGTGCCACCATATGCATGAAAAGGGCCCATCAAAGAACATATTTCTTTCATTCCAGGCAATTTCCCTAATCCCTGATGAGCTGCAGGGGAGAGGAAAACATTATGGGTATGGGTTAGCAGGTGGTGGAGAAGGGATTTTGTGGGAAGCATGTTTTTATGTGTGCATGTGTGTGTGAACATAAGATTCTCTTAATACATTTGCATTATTGTGAAGACTTTAATTTAGATTTTTTGTCTATACTCACACACATGCACACACACACACACACACACACACACAAAAACTGTCTATAGTTTGTGTGTGAGAGCATGTGTGGATATTTGGTCAG
>JAUBNQ010000005.1:6451835-6539501 GCA_032353495.1 Ctenopoma kingsleyae | reverse complement strand
CACACACACACACACACACACACACACAAAAACTGTCTATAGTTTGTGTGTGAGAGCATGTGTGGATATTTGGTCAGCGTGACACACACGGGCCTCTGGTGAAGGCCTGTGTCTAGGGAGCCTTGAAGTAGCTCCCAGGGATTAGTTTATCCAATCTTCTACTAATAGCTGATAAATTCTTTCCACTGGTGAGTTCTGCTCAAGATCCCTCTCTCTTAACACTCACTTCTGCCTCAAGTGATAGAGAGGCTAGAGGGAAAATGATGAGCTTCCTTCCTCAAACAATATGAACACCAGTCACTGTAACTGCTGCCTCTGGTTAATTGCTATTGTTTCTTCAAGTACTATAGGTGATGGTCGAGTGACTAGTGGCCCTTCTCTCATATTTCAGGTCGGGGTACAGCAGGGGGAAATGCCCTCCAGAAAGCAGTCAGTCCAATTTCCCCACATCACCACCAGCTAGCTCCTGACAGCTCTGAGATGTGGGCTGCACTAACGAGGAACAGCAGCAGACCACAATGTCAGCATTTTCCTCTCGGTGCTGTGACAAATCTCTGGGTTCTGGAAGGAGGGGGGGCCACGGGGGCAAAGATGGTGAGCCGAGGGCAGGCTTGTTACGCCTTAATAAGTGCCACTGCAGGGCATTATGTCAACTGCACAAGCAGGTTGCAATTTTTGCACCATGCATTTTTTTATTGTTTAAGGGTACACGTTTGGGAAAGAGGAAGTAGGACATTTTTTTCTACAGCTTGATTTATGCAGGAAGGTCAGTGGATTATACTGTTACTTCGGTCCCACCTCACATTCACACTGTCACATTTACACATGGAAGCTGCCCAGTCTACTACTGTTTGCGAATGAGAAACTCCATCTCACTGGTAGTTGTTGAACACTGCTCATTTACATTCTTTACTGTTATTTCCAGAAACAGTTAAAAGCCAAACTGGGGATCTTTGAACCTGTACCGTTTTTTGTTTTTTTTCAGAGATTTTTAATGGCTATCTCTATAGAAAAACATTGAAACTGTAACTGAAATTCCACTGGGTTTATTCATGGAGTGTTGCACAATGGACAGCTAAAGCACAACAGCTGCATTTACCACAAAAGAATGTTTTCAAAGAGTGTCAGAGAGGAGAATTGTATTGACTCTATCATAGCAAAATATATATACTGTACAAGTAAGACAACAGTAATCAAAGTGGTCTTTCCTATTGGAACTCAAGCTACAAGGGAGTTTCCATTACTTTCTGGCAAAAGATCTTGGCACTGACAAGAAATAGGGGGAGGAAAAGGGGGAGGGAAAAAACTGTGAAATCTGACTGGCTGACATCCAAGTCTCCTATTCTTCTTTTTATCTGAACCCTGCCCTCGCACTCTGCCTGGCTGCCTGCCAGAGAGACTGTTTTATTATTCCTACACTTTTTTTCCCCCCATTTTTATGCATACTCTTTATCCTTCATTCTCTTTGGTTCTTGTCTAATGCTCTTTGCTACTGTGTTCTCTGTAGTGCTCTTCTATTCCTTTTAACACACCTCCCACAACAAATGGTTCTCCATTAGTCACTCTGAATGTGCATATATACAACATGCATCTTGCTACCTGTACTCATATGCATACCATTACAACAATATATATGACATTTCCCCACATATAATAACAGAGCCATTAAATATCTGACAGGGGAAGGTTAAATAAATTGTAGTCTGTTTGATGGATTGGTTTAATTTGCACCACCACAGTCTTCACTTGTGTATGAGGAGGATCCCAAGTGTAAGACAACTGAGCAGCTGGGGTGCTTAAAGAGTATTTTTCACTCTCTGCCAGTTTCTCCACTACATCAACCAATGAGAAAGTTGATGATTTATGAAGCACACAAATTTGTAAATGAGCATGCACCACTTTAACATGCCACACCACAAACCTGCTGATGACAGACAAAAGAGCAGAACGTGCAGTGCACAGCTTGCTGGCTAAACACAAACTTCTGTCTCCAGGGGTCCAAAATTACTATGTACCATGTAATTCTCGATTAAGAAGATGAGGATAATTCAGGTTTGAGACAAAGACTTCACTGCAGATGCAGAGATGATGACTGAATGCAGGTGTTAAAACAACACAGGAAGAATAAACTGAATATCTAAAAGTCCCTCATCCCAGTTCATGAAGTGGGGTTATGCATATTTTTTTATAATTATTTTATTTTGTAAAACACATATCATACTGGCATTATAGCCAGAAGGAAATGAGTGAGGAGCAGGAGACTGACTGGTGGGTGGTAGTGCTGGGTGGAAGGGTAGAGTGGGGTGGCAAGATTATTGGTTATGCTCCTCCCCTGAGGGGCCTAGATATGTGGAAGCAGCGGGGACAGGGGAGCAGGTGCATGGGAATTCAGAAACCACTGCATATGCATGGTGCTCAGACTTATAGAGCAAGCTATGGCTTGAGGAAAAATAATACTCACTTGGGATAGCAAGCAGTGGATATGGAGGATTGGAGTTGAGGCCAACTGTAGCATTTTTGACCCCATCTAGGCTTTCAAATCTGGCCTGTCTTGCTCTACAGTCTAACTGAAGTGTTACCGAGACCAAAATCAAGGTACTGGCCACGCTAATCATAGTGAGTTGTCCCTAGTCAACACTGGAACTAATGTGCTAGAACAAGACATCTAATGGTTCCTGTGAGTATCAAAGGCCTGCTTGTAGAAGGGCTTGTTACAACAGGCCTCCCACCCCCTGGGCAACAACATTAGGAGACAACAAGATTGGGGCTCCCTGTGTGTGTAGACCATAGTGCAATCACACAGGGAACACAATAAGCCTCTACCATGACAAGAGCAACACAACGAGAGAATATGACACTACAAAGACCCCACATTGAGATCAATGCAGGATATTGTAAGACTTAAGACATAAGACCAATTGAAAGACTTGCTTTGGAGCACAACACTGACAGATTGATTTTAATGAAATGAGTGAAATATGTTTTGATTTTATGGTATTTTTCTCATAGAGCATTAGTCTTGAAACTAAACTCTTGGTACATTCATAAAAAATTAGGAAGGATGGCTGAAGCAGAGAGAATATAGGTTGTCTCCTCACTAGGCAATGTAATAACCTTTTAAATCATGTTTGACATTCTTAAGTTGACACAGCAGAGATTCTGGCAATACCTGAACAATGATATTAAAACCAGTTACTGGCAGTTATCTTTGTTTTGTTTGAAGATTTGCAATATGACACCCATCCCCCTTGTCTTCAGCCAACATAAAGTCTCCTGCGTTCCCCCTGGAGACCATTCATTCCCACCTGGTTTTTGTCCATATCCTGACACCAGTTGCTAATGGTGCCTCAGTCAAGAGAGGGCCAGTGGCAACAACAGATAGCAGAGACCCTTCTGTTGAGCTTCTTTTGGATATTTATACGTTTAATGATCTGATGGTTAAAGAAAAATTGTCCTTTTCTGTCTATATGAGTTCTAACAGATGCTAGACTGCATTGACTGTATGTGTACCTAGCCAGATATGTACACATACACTGGTTGGTCATGGTGCTGCATAATCAGCCAGCAAGAGATGAATATCTGATCATAACAGTGTCAAACAATCAGACAGCCATGTTTGACACGCTGGCAGTCTGCGTAGATTGAGTGTCACAGCTTTTCACAGAGTTATCGTTGCTCTTGATGAAGGTAAAGTCAAATTAACTGTCAACACTTGCGTAGAGGAGTGCCGCCACAGTGTGAAATCTACAATCTGGTTGCTGCTACAGTGCAAGGGCAACCATCAGGCTGTGGAGCGGGTGAGAGACCACAGCCTGAACTTCAGCAGGGACATGAGAGGGAAGGAGAGAAGAGGTTGGGAGGCAACACAACAGGCTTGTTAATTAGTGTAGCACAAACGTCTTCATAATGAGGCCTAATCACCTAAGCATGGCAGCGACCATACGGCGACGGCCGTGCAACCATACTGTCTGACTGGCCCTCAGTGCAGTATGTACCACAGGGGAGAGAATGAGGTGGGAGATAAACCAAGACAGAGGGGAGGCTGATAAGAATGCAAAAATGGAGTTTCGGTGCCTGAAATATGTATGACAGCAGCCGGTCTGTGTTGTGTATGCTTCTACTCTCTAGTGGCATAGTTAGGTGTTGTACCTTGGATTAGAAGCTGGTCTAATTGGCCCACTGGGCACCAGGGAAGCGGCTGGGAGCAGGGATGCTGTGACAGCGATTTCCTCAGCAAATAAATCATCTAGTGGCTTTCTTCAACATACTGCTACATCTCAACACTTCTGTCATTACTGCCAAGCCTATTCAGCTCAGGAGACATATTTACGGGCATTGATTTGATTATGGTTAGATGGATAGATGGAACCACAATATAGAGGGTACACAATCTCCCAAGGTAGATGTTACTGTTCTCAGAGCAGTGGTGTGGCTGGTGTTTAATAACAAAAAGAACACATAACAAACCAGGCTCTAATACAAAAATATATATTTATATTTATACGTGAGGTATAAAATATGTGATATAGTGATAAGTACCTTGTCTTGCTTTCTGGTAAACACGATAAAGAAGTCAAACAGACAGCTGCTATTTCTCCCACAGGTGTGTGTTGCCATAGAGAAATAATTTGTGGTGAACTAGTGTGAAGCAGGAACAGGAGGAAGCTTGTCCTCATCTGCACGCATCAATTGTGTTTGTCCCTGAAAGTAGCTGTGGCACAAGTAAGACCACAGGGATATGCTGAGCTTCTCTCATCCTTACACTGAACCCTCTCATCACTACTAGGCAGATAGCTAAGCTTTAAAGAGAACATCCCCACTCCCTGCCACTTACTCATTTCCGGATTGCCCGCTTGCACAACCGCCAGCCCGATGCATGGGATGCAGGAAAGAGGGTCAACACATTATGTCATCAGAGAAAAGCTGCCACGCACAGACAGAAACTGCAGTCCACCACCTACCACTTAGTGAAGAGGCATGCTGAGATTTAGATTGGATGGGTTCAAATTATACCCAAGAGCTGGCAGCTCAGTTAGAGGGAGGATTAACATCTACTTCACATCAAGAGCTTTCTGGTTGTAACATCCACAAGAACATAGAAACACACACACACACACACGATTACTTTACTTATCCTTAACGGAATCAGGGCAGGACCAATGTAAAACTGCTAGCCATATTAAAACTAAAACCCATTTTGTAAACCCAATAAAATCATTTGGTATCCAGTCCATGACATCCCAGGATTCCCTAGGAGCCTGGTGGATAGTGTGAAGTGCATATATGGTTAAAGACATTGGTTTCCCTATCATTATTGTTAATTTGGAAAAAGTGACTGACTTCTTCAGGAATCAGTGAAGGTAATGAAATCCATGCTATGATAAGCTTTGCTCTGATGGAGTCAAAATGAAAGCCTAATCTCCACAGAGTGTGCCTGACAGGGGTTAAAACAGTGAGTGGTAAAGCCTGGTAAACATCTTTGGCTTCTTCACTAATCAGCCCCCACCCTACCCCACCTCCTCTGTCTCTCTCAGAGGAGCTGCCACTGCCTGGGCCACCATATTGTCATTAAAGTCCATGGCATGGCAAGGGAGCATAGGAAACCTCAGAGCCACATCTCAGGAGGCCCGACTGCTCATCTGAGGCACTCAGTTCCAGCCACACTACTGCTCACACAAAGGCACCGACAAACAGAAACACAGACTGCTAAGCAGACGGACATATGTGTGCACATTCATTATAACGCATCTTCAAAAGTAAAGGGGTAAAAAAAAAAAAATCTCTTTAAGGGTATTTTTTTAATCTCTTGAAACAGAGCTGGGCATGGGTTAGTATTTTGTTTAGTTCTTTGTAACACCTAAAACTGAATTCTCTACTGTGTATTTTTTTGGGAAAAAATCAAAATGTTGGTTTCGACTAAAATCCCTCCTGCAGGCGTTTTACCAGGCATGCTTGAGATTAATTGATTCCAAGCTGAATAGTCTGCTAAAGAGAAGGGTTTAAGCAGCAATAGAACAGAGCCTATGTCTGCCATGAACTATCAGTGGGATCTGCCTCCAGTGGATACTAAAAAAACTGGAGGCAGGGCCGTAAGACAGGGAGGACTATAATCATCCCCTGCATATGTGTGATGTGCAGGAGTGGGGACATGGGGCGGTGGCAGTGTCTGGGTGGTCGAAAGGGAGGAGAGAGGAAGATACTGAGTGACTGAATCCAAACGTGGGGTCTTTTCTGCAGACTGAAAGCGCCTGTGTGTCTCTAGCAGATGGACTATTGTCTGTTGAGTCCTGGGGAGTGGGTGCTAAGAGCTTTCCTTGTGCCCAGGGTGGCCTATTCTTTATCCCATACTTCACCTCTCTTTCTCTCCTCAGCCTTGGGCTTTGTTGCACTCTGTTTTGTTTGCTGCTGTTTTGTGCCTCACTATGTATCTCACTTTTGTTAACCTTTTCACATACAAAACAGATAGATTTTTTTTCTTTTATTTTTACATGGAGTCAGTAATTTTTCTTTGTACGGGTTGTTTTGTGTTGTCTGAGGAACAAGTTGGAAGGCTGGTTGTGACAGGATAAGAATGCTGAGTCGAGCTGTTCCAGCTTTGTCGGTGGCTCTCCCTCCCTAAGGAACGAATGTAAAGACCACCACATAAATCACCAGCCGCCCCAAACAGGCAGGGAAGAAAACAACTGTCAGACAATGCAGCTGATTAGAGCAGGGACCATCATCCTCATGGACTGTTATCTCCCTTAAATATGTGACTATCTCAAAAACATGGAAAAATCTGTTCCTCTGCATGTAAAATTACTATAAAAAGATGGGAAGCGAATGTTTTGGTTTTTTTTACTACGTAGAGAACAGACTATACTGTAGGTACAAAAAAAACAGTTTCATCTTAACTGTTAACCTGAAAACTCTGTCGTCACTGTGCCCTATATTTTTCTCAGGGCATTATAGAGAAATCTGCCTTTACCTCAGCCATATGGTAACATTTTCCTGGCCTTGTGTGGTTTTCTGTTTTGCTCTGTTAGAGTCATTAATTACATCACTATTCTAAAGACAAGTATATCAGGATCAGTCAGAGGGATCCCTTACCACACTTGGAAACATTTCCAGGAACACCAGAGACATATTAAACCGACGTCCTCCAACCCTTCACACACCCGAGTAAAACATCTCAAAAACTGGCATAACATGACAAGATGTTACTGACGTAACCTTGTTTAGTAACCCCACGAAATCCCCCAAACCAGTCAGAAAACGTTTTTGAGGTTGTCTGCATCAGTGGGAGGTTATGGGGCTGAATAAGGTGGGTGGCTTGAATAATAATCCCAGGTCTCCCCATGTTACCCCAAAAAAGAGCCAGAGCTGATGAGCAAAGAGCAGAGCAGAGACGCTTTATAAAAAGGGCCTGGCATTATTTATGACTCCCTATAAAAGCTGTAGTTAATTATAGTGTTTTAGACTTATAAATTACAGATTGTGGAACTCCCGTTATAATTAGAGCGGTGAAGGCAGGGCCAGGGCTCAGTCTTTGGCTTAGGAGGTGGAGAGGAGTTAGGAGGCTGGGCTGCTGGATGAAGCCTCTTCTACTGATGTGGTGAAGCCAGGCCCCGAACACGTTCCCCGGACAGGGTCCTGACTGCAGCATGTGGCAACACTGGGCTGCTCTCTGCAAAAGGCTTTGTAATGCTTATCCTTTCTATGTTTTACCAAACTGGGACCACCACAGTGACCAATATACAGCTGTATACTGTATATAGACGACATTCTTTTTTTTTTTTAAACATATGCTTTCGTTGTGTTATTGATTGTCTTTTTGCAGCAGCTCGGTGAGGCAAAGCTAGGAAGACAATGGGATGCTAAAGGGGGTTAATCCAGCTCATCCCCTCATACACTCATTAGCTGAATTATCAATGGCCCTTAGCAAAGCTATACTGCAACATGTGTGGACACAGACCGGCGTCAGTGTATCATGGGAGTTCGGAGGGCATGCCCTGAGGATGTTCCTGATGTCAGAGGTCAAGTCAATGGTCTGCCTTGATGCACTAAATGCACTGTGTATTGTCAAAACTGAGTAGACCCCTGGTCAATATCAGTAAAATGTTACAAATCACATATCAAATTACACATCACGCTTTATCTTGGAGTTGCGTGCATCTTCTTGGACACTGTCCACAGAGACTGACTGATGAAAAACTGAAATGTTTCCATGGATAATCTTCATGCCATGTCATAAGCACCTCTATTTTTCATTGAAAGGTTGTATGCACTCACTGCGCTTAGGGTACCTTCTAACCACTGCTGCAACTGTGTTTCAAGTTATGTTCAATTTATGTTTATGTTCAGTAGCCCTAATGCTCCTGCACCCCTCCTACAACCCAGGCTAAAAATGAGAAAGCCGTGGTGTTCGCAGGTTACTTCATTAATTTGCATGTAAAATTTTATAACAGCAATTAGCCTTAATTGCAAACGAGAGGTGGATTCAATTTTGCTCAACTGATATTTTATTTTAGGGTCTATAAGATCAAATATCCTACACATCCACTTAATGATACTATTATAGTAAGGTGGTACAATTTAGAATAATTTTACATTTTAAATTTTGTTGTGTGCATGTAAGCACGTAAAGGCAGTATGTGTGTACTTTGTAGGTAGTGGAGTCCAGCTAAGTACATCTGAGGCACAACAGCCACTGGGAAGGTCAGTCTTGCCATTTCTGGTTTGAACACATTTGGCTTGAGCGCCTGAGGTAGAGAAACAGGTGTGATGTTACACCAGCACCTCACACTAATGCACAGCTGAGAAGTCCCTCAGGTGGAGGCAAGTTTAGAGAAACTACTACAGGTCTAAAGGGCATCTTTAGAGGCTTAGTATAAGGCTCAGCTAATCCCTGGGATTCTGCCTTGTTTGAGCCACACAAAAAATACCTTCACACAAAACTGTTGATTGTCTCCATCTGTTTGAAATCAATAAACAACTACTGACAAGTGCCAATAAATTATGAACATTACAAGTCACTCCAGATGCTTGATTTTATTCATTTATATTTTTTCAATCTCCAGCCAGTTATCCAGCATGGGGTTGTTACAGCTGAATTTTGAATCAATAAGCAGCATAATTTAGCAGAGCTGAGACAGCGGGATGACACTGTGTATCTGAGTGAAAAGGCTTCAATCCTTGCAGAGACTAACACAGCCCTAATCAGTAGTCCTCTTCAGCAGGAATTCAGGACTGGTGCTGTGAATTGGCGATGAGGGCATTGTCACCGAAGACAGATGCCAGCCTCTGTCGCCTTGGAGCCCCCCCTACGCCACTCAGTACGACCCCCCACCCATACTCTCCTCCAATTCTTTACCCCAGCCCCGGGCTACAGGCCCTCTCTCATTAAGGGTGCTGACAGTCCCTGTCCTCACCCTGATCCCTCATCATTAGAGCATGTAAATCTCCCTGTCACATACAGGCACACACACACTTACACACAAACGCTGCAGATGCACATCTGGTAGTTGGGGGGTGTCCAGCCAAGTTCACCTGAGAAATAGGAGTCACTAACCCCAAGACCCAGTAGAAAGGCTGGTTGATGCATATGATAAACATGAATGAGGGAAGTACTGCAACAGAAAATACATTTAGATGCAGTCTCAACTGCAGTCCTGTACAGTGCTGTTGTGGATGGTTTCTTCTCTGAGCTGACACCCTCGTACTGTAAATACTGTGACCATTCTAAAATGATTAAATAGGGCCACACATAAAACACAAAGAGACAATAGAAAAGACACAGATACAAAAAGTACATGTAAAGAAAGGCAACTGAGACTAAAGCAGTGAATCTGGAGGGCAAGCATCTGGTGGGTCCCAACTGGATTGTTGTACTACTGCTGCTGCATGTATAATTCAGACTAGCCCTCTCCTCGCCTTTCCTTTCCTCCAGCCATGTAAACGAGCCCAGACACAGCATATGGAGAAAAGGATAAAGGGGAAGAGGAGAGGAGAGGAAAAAGAGGGAGTAAGGGAGATATATGAGGGGAAATTTATGGAGACAAGGATGGGGGAGCAGAAGTTGGATGCTGCAGGCAGGTGAGGGACAGAAGGCGAAGGAAAAGCAGAGGAGAGAGCAGGTACCAGAGGTAGATGAGTAAAGTTGGTAAAACAAGAAAGGGAATTGGGTATGGAGTGTGGTGGAAAGAAAAAGCTAGCCTAAATCCCTTCTTGTTCATTTCACTGTATAACAATTTCACACCACAAAATGTAGACTCCATGCTGAAAGTGTTCATTACTTTCTGCTCTAAAGGGGCCTTCAAAGGAATATCACAGTTATTTCTTGCAGATCCCTTAGGACAATTCTAGTGCCTGTCAGCTTATTCAGAAAACAGTTGTGGGTGTAGGTGTGATTGAGGTGTGCGTGTCTGTGTGTTCACATCCCATTAGTGTTTACACGTGTGTTTCTCAGTGTACTATACAGGTGTAGTGCAAACTGAGGAACTCCATTTACACACGCTTTGAATGAAGTGTATTAAGCACAGGAGAACCTTACTCAGCAGTGATTCATGACATTGTGAATGAATGAAAACCTTAAACCTTAACAGATACAGGGGTCTTTAGTTCTAAAATAAAGATGAAATGACTGATATGGATAAAAACAACTCACCTGAGGGATGACATTTGGGAAGGAACAGCATCATCAGGCCACACAGCAGGAAGGAGAGAGAGGAGACAAGAGCAAAACATTAGTCACCTAATGTGTGTACCTGTACATTAATATGGAAAGTTCATTGTCTAAAATGTTTTCTATCTCTTAACCATACACCAGAGAAGAACATACTGGATTTACATGTCATCTAAAACACCTAAAACTTCCTGACGTAAAATGGAGGTGGGGGAAAATAAAGACAATCTTCTTAATAAGAGCATTTTGTGGCTCCATTACAGCCATCTATCTGAAGCTGTGACTGTCAGACACAGTTTAAAAGAAAATACAGATCAGCCCAGATTTACAGTGCATTTGAAAAGAGAGAAACAAAGGAGCAGAGGGACAAAGCAATAAGGGCTGAGAGAGTGAATAAGGAAGGAAGAGAAAATCATTAATGCAAATGCACCCCAGAAGCCAAATAGACTAGAGTTATCGGAGGTTACTGCTGTTTTTGGATAGTGTTAATTGTTATTCATGATTCTGCTGGCTCGGGCAGGGGCTGGGGCTGGTTGTTTTTGAAGTGCTGGATCAGGCAGGGATTTATTGACCATCGCTGCTGGGGGTACAGTCCCATAGAGGGATGTCAGTCAACATAGAGGAGTACTTGAGTGGGCAAGGTGGAGCTGCTGGTTGTTAGGTCAGCCTCACACCTACAGTGTCCATGCCTGTAGCTGTGCAGAAAGACAAACAGCGTAAACAGCAGACATAAAGGGGCATCTGTGTCTGCATCTGCTTTTCTCTAACTTCTTCATCACCCAATCACTGTTGTCTGACACAACAAATTTGACAAAAATACATAAGTCCCATTAGCGAAAGACCCATTTTCACATGTCTTCTTCTTGATCATAATTTACTGATAAACTCTTTTTTAATCTAAACTGTTTGTCTGTCTAGTTGCAAGCACACACAGCTGTGCATTTCTTTTGCCTAGCCACACAAATGGTCTGCATGCCTACACCAATGCACGTGTCTGTGTGCACAAGCAGATGAAAATACTTTGTCCAATCTATAAGCCTGAGTGTTGAGAGAGTGACAAAGCTGTGCCGCTCCCCTTTCAAAACACACACATACACACATGTGGACAGAGTCTGTCAACAGGTCTGTCACAGCAGAGGACCCCTGACAGTCATTCACACACCAGACGAAAAATTGCACAGCTAAAACATTTTTAGCAATGCTTCCCAACAATATTTTCTCTCCTAATCTCCCAACAATCAACAGATAGATAGATCAATACATAGAGAGACAGATGGAGCAAGATATTACATCTATTAAATTAGCTACTTCAAAGAAAACTGGGTAAACATATAAAGAGCCCTGCTTGATGATGACAGACTCAGTGTCTCTTTAACCACTAAGCAAATATACATAGAGACAGGCAATGTAGGCTGGCAGGTAAGGCAGAGAAAAGTCCAGATAAGGAAAGTGAAGTAGATGGTATCTGCGTATATAGTGCCTTGGCTCTCTAACAGTATTATCCCTTCTAATCTCTGTGATCCACTAGTCTTAACAGGGAATTTTGGTTTGCTCGCTGTTTGTAAAGAAAGTCTAAACATTACATCTTTTTAGATTGTGTGTGTTTGTCTGCCGCGGTTTATAGGAGATAATGCATTTATCAATTTAAGAGGGTCTACTTAGTTTGGTGTCAAACAGGAGAAAGGGCCAAAGATGCCAGGCCAGAAAGACGTCAACAGCTTAATCTGTGATGAATCTACTATATACCGCTGATGCAATATGTTTAAATCACAGGTGTAGCTTTCTGTGATGATGTGACATCTTTGCATTTTAGCTGACTTACAGCATGTCTATGTCTCTTCGCTCTCTTATCCTCGTCTCTTGCCCTCACTGTGTCCCTCTCTTCACATGACCTTGCATAACCCGCTGGGTTTTTCTCTGACGGAGGGGCAGTCAGGCAGAATTTATCCGTCTGGGATCAAAAGGGGGAAAGAAAAAAAGAAACCAACGGGAGCTAGCTGAGGAAAGATTGCATATCCAGGCGTGAACCCCAGGACAGACACACAGGTCAACAGACTTCCACCACTGACACTAGATAGCTTCCAGTCACGCACATCACAGAAAGAGATCAATGGTACGCTCTTATATAGTAAAAACCAACAAAACATTTTGGTAGCAAATAAAAATCTAAATATCAAGTACACTGTGCCTGTTTCTCATTCACCTTCTTCTACACTTTGTGTCATTATCACAACACATACACATAAATGAAAATACACGCTCACATACATGCTCATGTACACTACCAGTCCTAAAGTGAACACATACCAAAATGGCTAGGTTTTTTAAATAGAAGCAGATTTTTTAACATCAAATTCTAATCTGAAATACAGTGTAGATATTGTTAATATTAAAAATTACTATTGTATGTAGAAACTGTCTTTTAAAGGAATATTTACATAAACACACAGAGGCCTATAATCATCAAACATTAGTATTGTCTTCCAATCGCACACAATGTTTGCTAATGGACGTTTATTAAATTAACAGGATAACTGATCATTATAAAACCACTTTGCAATGATGGTAACACAGATGAAGACATGCGTCTTTTCATGATAAAGATGGTAAACCCTATCTGTGTATTTTGACTGGTAGTGTCCATATAGCTCTCACTCCTGTCTGTACGACACTGGACATGCGGGAACACCAGCGAGGTGTGAAGAATGTGATGGGATCATAGGGAGTTGTGGCCTCTCTCCAACAATTACTGAACAATATGGCCTCGTCCTAATCTTCCTCTGAAAACACACAGGTTGGAAATGATGCCGAAAACAGCAGGTTGCCACACAGGCCACACAAGCTAATCCTGGTGCGCTGGAGCGTGTTCACTCTCTAGATTTTATACATACTAATACACGTCTGTGTCTTGTAGGCTTTTGTACACATTCAACGACCTCTGGTCATCTCAAAGGAGGTGTAGATGCTATCAGTAGCTTTGTCCATAGGTGTGTAGGCAGTCCAAAAGCTACAGTGCTTAATAGGTCAGACACAGCATCTGACCTTTAAAAACACTACATATACTGTAGCACCTAGAACATACATTGTGAATAAAATAGAAAAAAAGGCTTTTACATAGTGTTTTGTATGAGGGGTATGCCACAACTGAAGATATCTTGAGTCAATGAGCAATTATTATGAAGCCATTTTAACACTGGCACCAATGCCAGCAGCATTACTTAATAAAACCATGTGGGCCTACAGTATACAAAGTTTACTTAGATGTATTACATTAGTAAATGCAAAAACCTAGCACATAAGATAATGAAGAATCCAGTAAAATTCCAGCCAACATCACTGTGTGTGTGAATCAGTCATCGTCCACCCATCAGTAACCTAATGAGAATTAACATCCCAAAAAAAGCTTTTGATTTCCGGATTGAAAATGACTGATGGCTTTAAAGGCAGCACTAAAAATACTGAGCAGCCCAGAGGCCTGACTTTGATCCCAAAGCTCAAATTAAATTGATTCTAACTGTTTCAGACAGCTTCCTCTGTGTCCTTCAGATTCAAACAATGATTTCATCAGGCTCTCATCACACAGCTCTGCCTAAAGCTATCTGGATGGAACCCCTGTTTCTTGATCCTTCATCCGCCTGCAGGACCGAAATGTCTCCGTCTCTCTGTATAAATAAGTGAAGAGTGGGGTTAGTCCATTCAAGAGCAGAGCAAATAAATGAATAATAAAGGGAAAAGCGAACGTCAGTCAGCTCGTAACATTTAAGCTACTGTGTGATATGCGATGTGTTTCAGTTGGCTGCTGTTGACTTGGCGTTGCCTGTTGTTTGTGCCAGTCCTGTCCATCCATGACAAATCACACTCAGCCCAAATTCTAGACTAAAACCTGGCCCTGCCCAAACAGTTCTAGCCATACCAGCCACTGCATGCTATCACCACAGCCACTGCACGTCACAGGCAGACACACAGAGTATTTTTACTCTGGCCATACCATTCCAACCACATGGCAGCTGTTCTTCATCCTGTGGCTGACACTCACATCTGGTGTCAAGGCTCTGAACAGGCCAACAACAAAGGCTGTTCTCCTTTGAGCTGATGCTGCATAGAGAGGAACAGGCAGCTTTTGGCATACAGTCATTTCAACATAGCCTAGGGGCTCCAATGACCTCCATCATTCTCTCAGCTGAGCACCTGTCTTCAATGTATTGGAGGTGTTCCCCCACACTAAGGTGAAACAGTATATCTCTTTTTATAGTGAGGATTAAGCGTTCCTTCTCCTCCTGCCTTTCTCTCAACCACCACGCCTCCTGCACTAAATTACTCCACACAGCATCAACCCGGCTCCCATTAGCCCTCTCAATCTGCCTTCCTTCAGCATGACGAGCCCTGGAGCTATAGTAGATGGTAATGATCTGTGTACTTGCTACATCGTACAACCCCCCCTCCTCTATACCTTCATTACCCCTCTCTCAAATATCTACTCTTATGAGATACATCCCACCTCAGAACCTTAGTGTTGTACTCAAGATTTGTTTTGGTTTCTTTTATAATGTGGACTAGATGTGCACCAAATTGAAGTAGGCTTTCTTTATCTGCTGCAGTGGTGGAGGGGGGTCTTCAAGAGGCAACCCTCCAGTCTATCTCAGTGCCCCCCCACCCCAGTCTCCCCCAGCAGACACTCCCATCCATTAGTGACGGAGAGGGGTGGAGATCCTGTAAATTATAGACAAGTTCCACACAGCGAACAATGGTGCATCCACTCTGCATTCACCACTACATCTGCATTCCTCCACAGACCCAGACACAAACTCAACCTTTCAGACGATTTTCCTATATATCAGAACCCAGTGGAGCTATAAATAAAAGATACATGGTTGAGATGTTTTACTCTCTTTGCTCACAGTAGATCAATATTTTATGTCTATCGATTGATGGCAGACATAAAAAGGCTTTCTATACGTGTGTTATGCACCAAAAATGAGTGTGGCATGTATTAACATGGATTCTTATAAGCATCCAATTGTGGGCGACATTAACATGCAACAAGACAGATGGACTCAGCACACAGACACAGGTTATGAGAACAACAAGTCTGAATCATCTTTGTTCCTGTGGAACCATCCTTGGCTTTCTACACAGTGAAAAATGAATGGTGATAATTAACATTCCTCTCTCAGCATCCTTTCCATTAAACTTGCATTAATGAAAGCTCAAGATAAAGACTTGAAATATTCTCTGTCACCCTCATTCTCATTTCCAGAATGAGGCCATTCAAAAAACACCATTAGCAATTATTCTTTGTGTCTTCAGCAAAATATTTTATCTTGTATAATCCTAAAATCATTTGAATCTGCCGAATTGAAGTGTTGGTATTTGCGCTGACTTTGAATCAGTGTGTCCAGCAGTGGCTGTTTGAAATGGAGCTCATCCTCTATGGCCTAAGCCTTGCTGCTTTAGTCCCAGACTGTGACCAATAGATCGTCTCCCAGAGAAAAGTGAATTTTAGAATGAGAAAAGTGAGAGGGATACACAGGGAATATCCATCCACCCAGGCTCATTCCACTGTCCAGTTTAAGCTCTCTATGCCTCGGTATGCCTATATGACTGACATGTTTTTTTGAAAATAACCCGATTCTCTTTGAGCTTTTCATTGAAAAACATTTTGTTTTTGTTTCTATATGCACAAAATTAATCTCGGTTAAGCATTGTAAATTCTGTACCTCCAGGTAAAGATGTGGTGGTGACTTGAAACAAGTAGAAATGAGATGCCTTTACTTTCTACAATCCCCCTGTTATCCTGGATTTTGTTCCCTCTAGATGGGCTTTGGTCTAATCCTCAAACACTGTGTACATGTGTATCCATTAGCAGTGTGGCCTGGAGGCCTTTCTACCGCCCCTAACTCAGGCGGCATCCCCCCTACTCTCCATAGGGGAGATGAGGTTAATATTATATTTGTGAGGGATATGACATTTCTTATTTATTGAAAGGCAGTCTAGCATGAAAGAACGTTTGCAGGCAGGCCAGTGAATTACCTGACCCCATCTCCCCTTCTCTTATATCTAGGTGAACCCCAATAACATCACGTACTGTTCTTCTATGTGGGGAACAAAGAAGAGAAAGGACAGCAGGTTTCTTAACCCCTCATCCGTGTCATCGACCACGTTAAACACTGCTGAATATGAGACCAAGAAAATCTGTATAGCTGACCTGATTATTTCCAGGTTTTAGCCATTTAGCCATCCTCAATATTTTGATGCATGATATTTTAATAGAAAATAAGGATCTTAAAATTATTTTAATTACTTAATAATTATTTTTATTTACATTTAAAATGTTGTAGGTCTGCCTCATTATCTTTCTTTAGCAGCTGTTTTGTACAATTTCACATTGCTTCATATGAGTATGTTCTCCTGAAGTGTCCTCCTCTTGGTTCAGATGGCTCCTCATGTTATGTATTTTTTCAGCAGCAATTATTATTTGCTGCTATTGTATTCTTTCCATGTCACCTATTTGCAACTACTTCTCCTCCGACATTGTGGAGAGGGCATGAGTCCATGTTACAGCTTTTAAGACGTGAAAACATTTGATCTGTTTTTTATGGTAGTTTCAAGGGCCATTGTGGATGATGTACTAGAGATGCACAAAGACAAGAACTACTTAGTCCAACGATCCACTTATGACTGGAGTGAAATGACAAAAGAAATGAAGGAGGACAAGAGGGACATCATAACAGATGAATAAAGTGGGACTGAAAAGGAAAAAGAGAAGGTGGGAAACTAATCAGGGAATTTATGACCTTAAAATGTGCAAAAACTAATTCAGCAAAACAGACTGAACAGAATAAGAAATAGGTGAATCGGGGTCATTGTTTAGCTGAATTTATGATGTCCATGGATACAGAAAAACCTTTAGAAACATATACCCTGGGAAGAATAAACCTGTCAAGAGATCACACTTTATCTTAATAAAAGGACCAATCAGAGACAGACTGACTTTAACAAACTCGGGGGACAAACATATGTTGATATAATGTTGCTTAAACTACAGAGGAAAATGGCTTTGTGACTTTGCCAATGCATCTTTCCTTACCATTTTAAAGAGGACAGTCTAAGTGGTGCCAACACAAGGACTCTCTGAATGAGTGTGCCGTGGTGCTCCTGGTAGTACAGATGCTCCACAATGCACAAACAAGAGACTGCAATGAGATCTCAACAGTCAGTGGGCATTCAAAAAAAAGGGGAGGAGGGCTCTGGTGGCTCCCGTGTTACTATGTATTATGTAAAAGCACTTATTCTGTCCTTTCCACTTATTTCACAAGCACTGCTCATCCCCCTGCCCTCCCTAAGGTTCACCAGGCTCACAGCTAGCCAGTGGACGTGACTTCAGTTTGACCCGTTTCTGCTCAACACGACGTTTCATCCACGCTGTATATTTCTGTGCGTAGTGTCTTTGTTCGACACAGCCACTCAGTGGAGAATCACAACTGAGCACAGTGTGTCTGGAAAGCAATGGCTCCAGGAACACTTTTATATTAAACACCCCCTGCCAATTAGATGCTGTTAAGAATTTGCATTTTGAATTTCAATGTGCTGAACAGGACCCTAGGACACTAAGCTATCAAAGCAAAAGCCTGTAATGCTGACTACCACAGTGCCACATGCCCTGGCTATATTTCAGTTGTTTGCAAGAATTCAATTTTGATGTTGATAGGAGCAAGGGCATTATCCACTTAGAGTTATTAATTTGGCTGTTCTCAGGAGGGGCTGCAGGGATGCTGATGCTTTCACACAGCAGATCCATAGATATTCACAGGCTCTAATTGATTTGGCCAGTGAGGATTCTCAGCTGATAAGATATTGTATTGGAGGTGAAGTATGCATGGATAAGCAGCTGTGTGGTGTTTGTTCTAATGGGGGAGAGAGCAGTGGCGGTGGTGGCCAAACACTTCTCACTCCCATATATTTAAACCCCTTTTGACAGAGCCCCAGGCCAAATTTAGTAACAGCTACTATAATATTCAGATTTAAGAAACTGGTGAAAAAGAGAGTTATTCTTAGTAAATTCATTTGTAATGTAAAGCTTGTTGGTACAAAGGATACAATGATAAGGAACAGTCAAAGATATAATAGTGCCTGCCAAATTGCAAAAAAAAAAAGAAAGAAGATATATATAACCATAAATAAACATATGTACTATTCCAGTGAACTGAACTGTTTTTTCAAATCTAGAATACTTTTCTTTTCCTCTGTAGCAAAACAAAAATCAAACCAAAGTGTCTGAAGGTAAAGATAAAACAAAGGCCTAATGAACTGACAATGCCACTTCTGTCTGAGCCTCTCTGTACACAAGAAGGTGGTCCTCTCTCCAATTTAGTTTGTGTGTGCTCTGTGGTGGGATGATTATCATGTATTTTTCATGTGCCCCCTCTGTCTTTGCACTTGGCCTGCAGGTCTAACACACAACAACACAACATCAGCATCCACAGAGCCTCACTCTAGCATGTGCAGTCATACACATAATCACTTATACACAGACTCTCTTACAGACACCATTTACATGCAGAGTAGCTTAAAAATAATCATTGAGTCACGTCACATAATATCACTTAATTTCAATTCAGCTGTCAAAGGATTAGGCACAAAGAGTGCATAGTGTAGATACACATCCTAAATTGAAATAAATAAATAAATCAGACTGAGTGTATTTTGACAAGGAGGCAGTAGGAGCACAGAAGTAAGAGGCACTGCTGAATATTTCAACAGAAAACAAAAAGGACGAGTTGGAAACGTGATGGCAGAGGCATGCCAGATGTCTGAGGATTTAATGGGGGGTAAATGGAAATCAATCCCTTTCACTGCTCAAGACGCCCAATCATAACACATTGTTTTAATGGTCCCACTGGATTACATTCACATTATATGTGGAAGGAAGATGACTCCACTGCTAACTATTATTATACCCAGTGGTTACAAGCAGAGACAGACAGTTAAATAGAGAACACTGTGGAACAGACTTAATGGATAAGAGTAAGACAAGACAATGTGAAGGTTTACTGTAGGTCCTCCACTTTTAAGAACTGGTCCATTGTGTATACTTCTCAGAACGGACTGAAATATTTATTCTACAGATTTAGTGTTACTGTTACCAATTTATCATGAGAACCGAGAAAGAAAACTGCAGTGCATGTTAAACGAAGTCAAGATCAACAAAAAGAAAAAAAGTCCCTTCCACTATCTAATTTCATGTCACCTCTGATCATATATTCATAACATGAAATCAAGACCGAGCTGGGATTCAGAACTATGCAATTAAGAAAGCGGTTTCTTCTAAAATTGTTAATAGACCAACATATGGTGTGTGGGTGTGCAATATCTGCTACAAAAGTGGATGTGCTTAGAATTTCACTGTGACTACCTGGGTTCTTTACTCCCCGTGTCTGAATAAAGGAGTCAAAGCAGAGCATTTAATGGGAGCCGACACTATGGGGAACTTCATGTCACCAGAGACAACACAGCAAATTAGTTGATAATTAAATTTTTCTCCATTAGGGAAAGAGCATAGTAATAACTCACACAGTAGGACTGCCGGCTCCATTAATGTCTCTATTCTCCTCGTGTGGGAGGATAAAGGAGCGAGACAAGGATGTCAACATCTCAAAAACACACAGAGACTAGAAGAGATGGAGGAGGTCACATTCTCATACAATCTTAATGACTGCATGAACAGTATGACACAGAGAGGGTCTCTTATGTTCACTGTTATGTTCATGGAGCGCATAGCACTGTAAAGAAAGAGTGAAGTAGTCGTCCGGCTGTGCCTTTGATTATCACAGTACTGGCCACTTGTCTCTTCTGAGTACAGGTGAAGTTAATTCTTGTGGACTGTGTGCATGTGTTTGTGTGTGTTAGTGCTTGTGTGTATGTAATCACCCAGCTGTTGAAGGGGCTTTAGCCTCCAGCTGTTAGCCCAGTGATGACAGCGGTCCATAGCCCCACCTTCATGCTCAGTGATCCGGGTAATTACCTCATCCATCTGACCCCCTCCTCTCTAGACACAACTCCAGCACCACCACACCACCCTGACCGAGCTGGCTGTCAGACCACCAATCAGGACCATTTGAGAGAACGTTATATGGACAATATAGTTGCATACAGCTCTATTAAACCTGTAACCCAAGCTCATCTCTGCATGCTTTTATCATGATCTTTGGCTATCATAAAGTTCATAAAGCCATCACCTTTACTACAAAACGAGACACAGGAGCCCCCACTGGCACCCCGGAGGTTCACTACCTCCATGTGGCCCTGTGACAATCTCAGGACACGCCAGTGCATACTCAGTCCTCAACCACTGATGCCAGCAAAAAGGAAGATGAGAGACAGGGAACACATACTGAGAAGAATACCATCCCATCCTCTCCTCCTCTATTACTCCTCTCTCACAGTCTCTGTGGCTCTCTCTCAGTGAACAGAAACAAGAAAAACCTGGATGATCAGTAATTTCACAGCTGACAGACTTTCCTTTCCCTGATTTGATATCATTTGTAAAAAGAAGGTGAATCTCACTGCGCTACGCCTCTCCCCTGTGGGATATAATGCATTCTGTTCATTTCATTTTCTAGAAAACTGGGAGAGTGCAACAGTAGGCCAATCTCAACTGGGCCAGCCAGGAGAGGAAAAGGAGAGCAAATCGAGCAAAAGTGGGGAATGAAATTAAGACAATAGATGTTCATCTACCCCCTGAGCTCACCGGCGTGTGTATGTGTAGTTTGTGTGTGTATAAAATATAATGGAAGGAGTTGGTCTCTCTGCAGCTCATGTGAGCATAATTAAGGTTTTACTATCAGCAACCTGGAAATCTGGCCATGATATGCAATACCCTGTCCCTTACAGTGCCCTTATAGCTCAGCATCTTGTGTGTATATTAGTGATTGTATATATGAATGTCTGTAATGTAACTGTGTGTATTTATAAAGCTACTGGAGAGCATAGGGTGATTAGTATGTGAAAGCAACACTTCACATCTGTGCTTACTCTTGCTTTCCCACCGTGCAGTTCACTGGGTAGGCTGGCTATGTCCCAGTTCCTCCAGCAACCCCTCCCCACATCCATCCTTGAGGGGCTGCGTCAGCTCGACTGGAGTAGGGATCAATGCTGGGGAAACAGCCTCATAATGGCCCAGATTAATGATGAAAAATTTGATGTCATCCAGAGAGCTCCTGGATATTTATCACTAGGGAGGGTTGGGTTGCCAATAGGATACTCTTTGCAACCTCCTGACCTGGGAGCTGGTGGCAGGACAAGAGTACAACTGTGGTTGCTACTGTCTCCAGCTGGAGTCCTAATGGAGGTGCTCTCTGGGGCATTCGCACAGAGGAGGATGGATACTCTTAAATGGATACTAAAGCTGTTGGTGTTGGTTTTTATAGGCCAGAGCTGCAGCCACTGCTGCCACTGTTTTTATTTGAGAAAAGCAGATCTGAACTCAACCACAAGCATGGTTGAGCATTTCATGGCTCAGGTTTTCACTTCATTTTTGTTGAGTAAAGAGAAGTAGATACATACATACATTAAACTGCAATTATCAGGAAAGACAAAGGTACATCCATATGAATAACCTCTTACTAGTTCTCCATTATCAGAAAGACAGATACTACACATGAAGACAATCTCCTCTGGTACACTATGTGGCTCCTGAGAGAGGTCAATCACAATGGTTGAAGGATGGGTCACTGGGAGTCTACTGGTCTCCTGGTGACTGAGAGACAAGGCTATTACAGGCCTGTCAAATGTGGAGTAGGCCTGAGGAATCTTCAACCACAGGACCTCAAATGGTTCTCCAATTACTTTTCAACAACCTGGAGTAATCCTGTTCCTGTTGCCTTGGAAGAAAAGATCTCGACAGACGCTCACAAGCACTTCTTGCTTGTTAGCCGTGCACATCCCCCACAAGGAAACAATGCAATATCTGCAGTGGTCTTCACTGCTGTCATGCCAATTGTTGTTTTCTGACTCAATGACGATGGCTGTAGTTTGGTGACTCCAGTGTTCCTTAAAATACATATGAGTAAATATTTATATATACACACTCACAAATCTAAACATGAGATGGTGTGATGGAAGGACTCTGTAATGTATAAGATGTTTCAAATCAGGGCCAGATGTCCAGGTGTTTGCTGATCAAATATTTACTTAGCTGAAAGCAAATTCAGCATCTTACAATTACGACCATCTTCGGCATCCGCAAAAGAGACAAAATGACTAGCTGTAACCAAGCACTGAGGGACAAGAGCAACATATGGTAGACAATTTATCACAAAAAAACAAGAAGATTCATCATTATGTTGGAAAACAGTCTTCAGAGCTTACTGTACTCAATAAAGTTTAAATGATCAAAATTATTGTAGTTTGTCTAAATGATAAAAATCAGTTTGTCAATTTGCTTACAATTACAAATTATTGTGTATGTTAATGGCACGTATATGAGGACTCATATTTCCATCCGCCTCGTTGTGACCCTCACTCAAGGGTTGTGTATTTGGCTCTGTGTGGAAATCACTTCAGTGCTTCTCTGTGTCTTGTGTTGATATTTGTTTCATACTTTCCCTGGGCACCAGGGATCTGTCTGTCCAAAAAAATCAAAAGCAAAGGTCATCACTTCTTGTCCTTAGCACATTCGCTCCAAAGGAGGATAACAGTGCCCCCTTCCCATACTCCAAAAAATAAAAACAAGACCCTCCTCAGGAGTTTACCAACATCATGTCTGGCCCCACCAAGCCTGAAATGCTGATCCCTTCAATGCTTTGCCGCCATAGCAATGCTATAAATCCCATGCAGCCGTGGCACTAATGGACATAAGGCCTCTATCCAGGAATGTGGAGCATAAACAGATATCAGGGCATGAAGCAGTGGTGGGTGTATGGTGGGCAATTAAGTGTGTGGTGCAGGGAAGAGTGCAGGTGTGTGGACTGGTGATAAGGACAGTGGTGCTGCCATTACTCATCCCCCACCAACAACAGCAAATAGACTGCCAGCACATGACGGGTCTGCTCTGGCAGCCTTCGAAAGCTTTTCCTCGGCCGGGGAGAGGAGTGTGTGGCGAAACAGAGTGGATAAGGAATAGATAGCAATGAAAAGCGCATTTCATCATGCCAGCAAAGACAGGGGGAAAAATGGTTGTATGCAATTTTGTTGAGGGAAGAGTCATTTAGAAAAACGAGGTAATTCTGCAGGCTGGCTTGTTTCAAAGCAATTAAGATTAATTAAGTGTTGCTGGTGGCACTTCATATTTGAGATACTTGGTCTTATTATTGGTAACATGCAGCATTAAAAAGGCATACAGAAACATAATTTTAAAAGAATCTATTTACAATTCCCAAGAATATGAAAAAGATTAGACCATTAGTCCATAAATCAAACATTTCAAGATAATACCTATGAAAGATATCCCATTTTCTACCATGGCTAATGGATACCAGTCCAAGCTGGCTGACAAAGGATTCTGGCTGTGATTGAACAGAGGCAAAACAGTGGTAGACATATAGTTTCTGTCACATTAAAATGGAAAGTGACATAACTAAGAAGGACAAAAGTAAATCTCTTAGCTTTAAAGATGATTAAAATAAATTGGGGTTGTTTCATAACAAAGCTTCTAGCTCAAACTTAACCCCAAAAAATGTTTAATTAAGCAAGTACAAGTTGATATACAAATTATCTGCTTGAGTATCTGTGCTGGTGTGCAGCTAAGAGAGTCTACTTTTCCAACTAGATCCATTAGCTGATCCACAGTCACAGCACTGCATCAGTCTGCCCTGAGGACCTTGGTGGCCCTTTTCTACCAGTCAGCAGATCCTGTGTTGTCTCACTGGCCTTGAGGCTAAGGGCATTCTGTCTGCCTGTCTACCACGGATGCCACAGAGCACAACAAGCAGATGCATGCTGTTTCATGTGTAGAACCATGCATATGGATATACAGGTTTGACCACTTAACAAGGGATTGAGACCTGTGAAGAGAGCATCTCTGCTGACAGGACTGAGAAAAGGGCATCTCTCTGCTGTGACAAACTCATTGTCATTGGTGACATTTATCATTGTCCCCTTCATATCTCTGTGCCACCATTTCCCTCCTGCGTTTAAGCATCCTAGTGTGTGGCAAAGTGTTACGCCAATTGGATTCACAGCTGCAGCTTTGTACCTGCTCCTAAAAATTCATAATGGACATTGAAGTTTGTGAAGGAGAAATTGTGGGGGAAAGATTGCAAGCAATTTCAGTTTTTACAAAAATAAATCTATAAGCATTTTTTTCTTCACCAACTAATATGGCTTTTGGGTGCTGGTGTCAGCAGTTGCAGAGCCTTGAAACCCAGCACTCCTCCCTCTCGCTGGCCTCTGGCACTCCAGGAGTGAGGGCGAAGCAAAATAAAAGTAGGTCTATTTAACCAAGAAGAAAAAACAACTTGGCCCATAGAGCAGATCTGAAGATACTGTACAAACCCAGATCTGTCCAAGTACTGTTATAACACACAAATAGCACACACCTAGACTGTTTGCACAGACTGTGGCTAATAGAGCAGAGAACAAAAAAGAAGCCATAGTGGTGAGGCAGAGACTGATGCCACCTTAATGTTTCATCACCTGCTTGGCATTCCCTCTGTTTAATTAGCTGGTAGTAATCAAATGGCGGGAGATTAACACCCCGAAAATACTGTAGGCAGATGATAAATCCTCAAGAGGCACAAAGGCCTCGCGGAGGAAAACAAAGCACTGAAACTGTTTATTATGTTGGATTGGAGGTAAGATTGAGTGAGACAGAGGGTGAGAGAGACAGAGAGAGGAGAGAGTATTTATCTCAAATTTACCAAAAAAAATAAAGTGGAGAAAAACAATGTGTAAATCACCTAACCAAGCAGAGGGCTGCAGTAATTAGACTAAACACACCCTGCACACACAAAACAAAAGCACACACAATAAATTCAATGCCAATATTTTTCTATAGACTACATAGGACTTACAGGAAATATTTTATTGCTACAAGGTACACCATATGTACACTGACATATTTGGCCACCATTTGTTACTCATACATGTTGCTCATAATTAATTCTTTTACAGAAATGCGACCAGACACACTTACTTGGAAATGCAAACAGTTGTCAGCTACATTGTTGGCAAATTCTTGTGGGCTGATCTAAACTGGTACTGGAAGCTATTATCATCAAAAGTTGCTAATGTGTGTGTCACTGACACCAAATACAAACCAGAAGCCACCAAGTCATGTCATAAATAATTTGAGTACTAAACAATGAGTTGAAGTGTGTGTCTGTGTAAATTCATTTTCACCAAACAGTGTCTGATCCTCTGTATCCTAGTCTTAGAGTTGGGTGGTGCACATAAGCCCCTGTCTCTTCCCCAGTTGTCACCAGAGCTAGAACAGGTGTAGCTGGGCTTACGCACCCCCTGGAAGGTTTCTCTCTGTATGCTAACCACACACAATCTTGTGTGCCTGGACACACACAACCTTGACCTTTTCCTGCAAAAATAGGAGGTGAAGCAAGGGATCAAGGAGAGACAAGGAGGTGGACAGAAGTGACATGAGAAACGTGGGGTTGAATTTGAGAACAGTTTGAAAACTGGGAAATTTGTAACCAGGTATCCAACAGAGGTAGAATGTGAAATTTGAAGTGAGGTGAAGCAAAGGAGGAAATGATGGTAATGGAGGATTGATTTATGAACAAAAATACTTTTTTCTTGTATTGTTTAAATTGGTCAAACTGAACTCTAGAGTATTTATGCCATTTCACCACAAATTGTTACAACCAGTCACTTCTACACAGAATAATCTGAATTGCACTCTGTTCTGGCAGAAGGTACAAAAGGACATAAAAATGATATTGTGGTTTGTAGTGGTAACTGTGGTATGGTAACATGAAGAGAGAATTAAGCTGTGGTGTTTTTGCTGTGCCTTTGTTTTAGCTAAGAGTCAGTGGGCGAGACAGGTCTTCCTAGCTTTGATGAGTGTAATTATGCTTTAAAGAGTGCCGCAGGAGTAAATTCATTACCCAGCCAGCTAGCACTGGTCTCTCTGTCTCCGTCTCCCCCAGCTCTATGCACACAGACAGGGCCTCCAGACATGCATAAACACAGTAAGCTCCCCACAGACCAGTCACTGCTATAGGGCTACAGCTCTGCAGCCACAGCCCGCTTCTCATCAGGGCGGTGGAACTCTCGATACAATTGATACTGGATGAATATGTGGAAAGAAAAGACAAACGCGCACTGTGTGTATAGTTGGTAGTTGTGAAAATACAACTACACACACTATCCAAAACATCCACCCACATTGCTTTGGGCTGTTATCGCTGCTTCTTTCTGGAGGTTCTCAGTAAAAACGGCAGAATAACAATGACCCCAATTTCCTCCCACACACACCAACACTTGCAGAGTGCATGTTGGTGATCCTCATAACCACAGCAGAGGAAAGGCTCCCTGACACACATGAACTACTGGCATGTAAGTATCTAAATAGAATTATAAAATAGCTTATAGAATCTGAGCTGTGTGCTCCAATCCCAACATACAACAATGCTGGTGTCAGTCCTAAAATAAATGTAATTGATCCGCTGGACCAAATTGTCTATCAATATTGGAAAAGTAAATGTGGAATCAAACAGAAGGTTCCTGAAGATTGACAATGACAAGAGGGAATTGACCACTACAGTCTTGGGTTACTGCAAGTGTGAAGTACCCTTGATACTCTTATAAACAACACATGGACAAGAGATTTGTGAGCTCGTTTTTGCATTTGGGTGTGCATATGCACATGCATGCTTGTTTATGTTTAAGTTCTAAGTCATGTCTTATCACTCTAACCCCAGATTTATGGCTGAGATGGTATTACCCCCTCCTCTTCCTGTCACTTTTTTCCACTCCAGGGAGCCTACCAATTTAAGACCGCACAGCGGGGGCATATTGAGTATTAACAGTCCATCTATACGGGGCACTAGCTGCTTCGATATTCATTCTGTGTGTGTGTGTGTGTGTGTGTGTGGGTGTGTGCGTGCGTGTATGAATGAGGGAGGGAGAAAGGGAGGAAGACATGTTTTGAACAAATGTGTCATTAACTATGCTTCATATGCATAAGTCCTGCACTTTACAATTTTTCCGTTTCAATCTTTGATCCATTTATCGGCGTGTCAAATGATGTGTCTCTATGAAATGCTGCAGCCATTTAAAACCACGATAATGTCTGTCAGTCTTTCTGTCTTTGGGAAAAATGTCTGCAGCCTCTCATCTCCTCCCCTTTCTCAGCATGTCGGCCTGTGTGTCTGTGAGGATTCATCATGCATCCTTAGGAGTCGATCAAGGGGAAAACACCTCCCTCTTTCTCCCCTCTCTCCCTCCTCCAGCTCCTCTTGCCCTCATCTAACATTAATGGCTGTTGGTTTTTTAATGAGGAAGTGGGTGTCCCTGTGCAGCGTGTCCATAGAGGGCTTGAAGAGGGGGGACTAGGGGTGAGAGGGAGGGAGAAGAGATGTACTGGTGCAAAACACATCCCCCGGCTGTGAAGCTCAAACGCCAGCCTAGCAGGGTGGGACCGAGGGGGGGCACTCTCTCAGTAAATATTGCCATGCCCTCCTTCAGCCTTCAAAGAGCAAAACGAGTCAACCGCAGCATTCTGCCTCTCTTGTTCTCCTCTCTATACTGTGAGCAGGCAGTATGCATTATAATAGATGTGCCTGTGTAAAGCTGCTACCAAATGTTTTATGAATCAAAAAGGCCTTTGTAAGTAGTACATAATTGCGTACTTTTTTTGTTTTTTTTTGCTTCCATTACTGTCGCAATGTGAGAGCTGTCTCTAATTAAGAGCAACACAAAGCGCTGTGTAGAGAGTATGTTTTATAAATTAGCATAAACAAAAACAAAGAACTTTCTGACTACACTTCAATGACACCGTTATCTATCACTTGCCTTTTGAAAAAATATCATCTATAAGTTTCATGTTTTGTCATATGTCCTATTAATTGCTTCCTGTAAATCTGTGATAATGGGCTTTTTAAATTAATCTGTTTTGATATTCTACAGATCAGTGAAGTATATGCTACTGTGAACAATTCAGCTTTTATTATCATTTAGTAGATAAATGTGCCCGTCAGACTTACAATATTGCCAACAATATAATTTTTATTAACATCTCCAGGTCACCAGTGCTAAACAATATTCCCTAATAACCAATCAGTCTGTTCAGTGGCACACAAACGTAGCTATCCCTCAGCTGTAAACAGTGGATAAATAAGATCAAGTGCACTCTCAATCTGTGTTTTTGCACAAAAATCTATTTTAGCATCCTACAAGTAACGGAGGTGACAAAAAAAGGGCTAATTACATAAAATATATACTGAAAACAGGCCCATTTTCATACGGTTGTATGTTTGTCCTTTGTGTTAATGTGTGAATGTATTTCTGTTTTAGGGGGCATGGGTTACCCCTCAGTAACGTCTTCCACTTTCTCTATTCTTAAACTCAGCTAAGCATTCACAGCTACATATTTAGTACTTAGTAACACTTATATTTTATAGTCTAATAGAGACTAACTCAAATGTGAACACAAAAATTACTTTTTTTGTTGAAATTGCTCTCATTAGTAATGACAATGGAAACAACTGTTCCTAAATGAAAGGATAAAGTGAAAAGCAAAAGGTAATCAGACAAGGTGACAGTAATGGAGAAATTAAAGCTATTTACATCTTATCAGACTGCTGTCTTTGGTTAATCCTTCATTTCCCACAACTTCAGACTGCATCTGTTCCCCTAGTCTTGGCCAAACACACACATTTCATTCTAGTTTCTTTAATCTACTTCTAGTTTAATTCAAAAATGTTTAATACATTTAAATGATAATAACTTTGTTAGCATATAAAACTATAGTCTGTATGCCTCTGTATGCCTCTATAATCCATATGTGCTCTGTTAAAGCCAGATTTGAGCAAAGCTTATGAATGCTAACCAATAATTATTGTTGATTAACAAAAATGTGAATCTGTAATTGTGTTTTTGCTGAACTGAACTTAACTGAATGCTAAAACATTTTATAGAAGAATTGCATGACAGAAATTGAGTATTGTTTTCTGTTCAGTCTATTAGTGATATGCTATGAACGCATACAAAAGACACTTGTTTGATGTGTCTGAAGAGCTCTCAGCCATGCCCCCATGCTGCACTCTGCAAGCTAAAAGAGCGGAGCACACACAAGCACATTGCCAGTGACAGTCTGAAATGACGTGCAACAAAGACACTGAGATACTGGCAGCCAATTAAATAAAGGAAATGGCCTTCATCATTGTATGATTAATGGAGCACCACATTAGTCCATAATGTTTCCTCCCCCATCTCTACCTGTGTGTCAGTGTGCAGTTTATTCATATGTGTGTGTGCAGAAGAGCGACAGGGAGGGGCAGGGGATCTCAGAGTCCCCAGGGTGTAGTAGCTGGAGGTATTCATCGCTCTCTCTCCTCCCTCTGAGTGATAATTCTGGTGTTATTCAGGCAGGAGTGGGACGGGCAGTGCTGGGCCCGTGATGAAGCACCATGGCCTTTAGAATTTCATTTCCACCCTGCATTCATCTCATTCTCATTCAGCATTGGTCTACACCCTACACTCACACCCATACAACTTGAGTGCGTCATTATAGAGCCATGATCCATACTCACAGATCCATCTCTATCCACCAATTATATATTTTAAAAAAAGCTTACCAAAATTTGAAAAACAGGTCCAAGCAAGCAACAGAGCACTTCTCCCTGACAGGTGAAGTTTAAATGTAGACAGAAATGCAGTGCACCAGGATGATTGGGGGAAAAAGTGATAGAGATTAGAGGGAGAGATTTTCTAGGCTTGGTTATGCTGTTTGCTTCCACTGTGTCAGAGCATATGTCCAGATCAAAAGCTGTCACAAATCTGACAGTTTTTCTGCCTTAATGAAAACTCCAATCTGTTTTCACTGTGCACCAGAGAAAAGCAAATCATAACAGACAGCCTACGGTTTAAAGGAGTGCTACAATTCATATACCAAATCAATGCCTCTCACCACAGAGCAGAAGTAAAAAATATAAGTCTTTTGACCAAATGGCCACATTAACATCTTCATAACAATTTATATTTGTAACAAAGGGCAATATTTAACTCTGAGACTGGGAAAGCTCACTCCCACAACTCCAGCCTCACCTTTAACACTTTTGGGTGAGTGGCCTCAGAAGAACAGCATTTCCAAAAACAAATGTCCCTTCAACAGTCCCCTGACAACCCTGGACAGACCATGTCATACCTCAAAGACAAACATACATCCCTAAGGCATCTGCTCAGCAAGTAAACCTTGCATTTCCCATCTGTACAGACACAACCTCGGCCGCTCACACTAGCAGCCACACCCCTATACCACTTAGCAGCCCATCCACCTCCAAACCCACCCCCCCAGCAGCCATTTGCACACACGGACAGACCATGCACTGAGCGGGCCTGGCCCAACTTGGCAACAAGCCCTGCCTGTCCGTCTGTCTGCTCACCCCCTGAGCCAGAACATCAGGATAGCCTTCCCTACGGAGTGGGAGGAGGGGCCGTGTCATCACAGAATGTCCATAGTGCCTTTATTGGCAGGCGGACTGATGGGTCCCCAACCGCTGGTGCCTGCCAATTGGTGTGCCCCACTCCTACAACAACTATGCACAAAACCACTACTCAGAAAACCCTGTGAGACATCATTAATATGTAACTGTTAATAGGTGGAGCTACACACTAATTGCACACTGGAACAGGATCATGTTTAATATTAGAATCCATTACACTCCGGCTGTTGCAAGAGGAGGCAAATGAATTAAGACAACACTTTATTTACCCATGCACAGGGCAAATGGAGACTGACAGCACCGAGAAGGTTGACACTCAACATGGCAGCTGTTACTCACATCTGTTGGCTCCCATATTTGCAACGCTCAGCGGCCCTTTGATACGAACTGCTCCTGTAATTAGTTGACTTTCCTCTGTCTCTACGCTCAACCAAATCTAGCTGCAGTGGGCAGCACAAAGACACGACTGCATAGTGGAGTTCAAGGTTGATGGCGGTTTCTCTTCAGTGGAAGAAGGAATAAAGCTCTTAGCTGCAACCTTTAAACAAGGTCAGCAATATGGTTAACATAAGAGAAAGATCTGTAGAGTGGCAGTATGCAAACAGCACACCATTTGTCAAACACTTAGTGCACCATTGTGAGTATACTGCAGATATATGATCAGGTTAAGTATAGCTAAATTCTAAATGTTTGATATGTGATTTAAAAAACTGATGCTGCTAATGATTGACTATATTTAAGTCTGGAATTTAAAAAAACCTAATGACAAAATTAATAAAATATAGCCTTGATACCCCCCCCCTGTCTTCCTCTCACCAAGTCTCTAACGACCATGTCGCTGACAGAATTAATTCCTTATTGTTTAATTGATCCCCAAACAGCTCTCATCCATCATAAGGCCATTCAATACCTTACTCTTTTAACTTCTGTCTGACCCTCATCATAATTCTATAGCACAGGCCATTACCCACAGAGAGAGTGCTCAAACTGTGCTGTGGGCATCTTTAACACTGCCCACATACAACCACTGACACATCAACACACACACATGCTCACAAATTCACATTTCTATTTCTACTAAATATGCATCTAAACAAGCAAAGCAGTTGATGTTACAGTGGTACAGCAGACTCCAACGCTGCACCAGGGAATGTGTCTAACATCTGTTTTACATTGGTGATTCCTAGCGTAGCTCAAACATTACTGTGATATTAACAAGAGTTAGTAGAAACCAGATTAATTTGGGGATATTTAGGATGTCTTACTAAGTTAACTGCTCACATTTACTCATCTTAAGATTCCTCAAATATATACTGTGTTGAGAGGAAATAGCTTTTCTAGTTGAGAAATAAATTAGCTCAAATGATATAATGTAATGAAAATGTAGTTGTGTAGCAGCAGTAAATAATGTTTATTTAGCTGTACGGCTAGAATGAATAATGGTTACTTGCCTGGCTATATAACAACAAAGTAATGATGATTTGTTCACACAGGATAATGCTTGCTTGGCTGTGCAACAGAGTCTTGTTTAAATGCAAGACCAATTGTGAGAGCTTGGTTATGTATCAGCACCCACTGATGTACCCATCCCAGGGGCAACCATTGCACTATGTCCTGTCCCTGAGACGCCAACATAATGAATGTCCTAGCCAATGAAGGCCTACTAATTGATTATGGAGAAAACAGAGTATTACTCACCCAATGATGACAGCTCACACGGGTGTTGAGGCACTTTGTCAGTGCTTTTTTTCCAGCTTACCCAGCCCAAAGGGGCTTTGTATAGACCTTCTCACTGGCATGGACACCACACATGGAAGGAACTATATTACTTCAATACATTATTCTCATTATCCTCTTACATGTTTTATAACACAGAACTTTTATCCATGTATGCCTTAACATTAATTCAACAAATTAATATGTTGTACGTCTTGCTGCAGGCATACACCAAATGCAACCAGGTGTGTCTGCCAGTGAAAGGGGATTTCAGGGCTTTATACTCTGAGTTGTTGTTCAATGAAGCAGACAGAAGATGCTAAGGTGGGAGGTGTATGTAGAGGGGGCATTGTCTTTGATTAACTAATTAGCAGACATTATCAAGACTAAACAGAAGTCATTACGAGTGGGCTTTGGTGAGGAGACATCATTTCCCCACGGACCCTCCAACCACTGTCTTCCAGGCTTTGCCCAGCCTGCCACAGCCCAGGTCACTTATTAAATCTATAACAACTAATTTTCCTCTTTAAATGAAGCTCTAATTGACTTTCGTGTGAAGAAAGCAATGTGGCTGATCCAGCTTGTATTATTTGAATAGCTGATTGAATCGCTGATTGAATGTGAATCAGTGATGTGGTATTGGGTTTCCAGACAATGGCGGCCAAGCTGACCTGTGTGTTAATGCTTCTCTCACACACATACACTAACTCATTATCATATATGCATTAATTTAGCTAAGCTATTTCATGGCTTGTACTAATGCACTGTTTCTCATCTTTGATCTCACTATTGGTAGATACCTTCAGAAGTACCTTACACATGTGACATTGAACCACAGATGAAAGGTTAAATATTTGTATAATATTTCTACAATATAAACAGAAAAATGTACCTGCCACAAAAATCTACCATCGTGTGCTACAGTAGCTGCAAAGCAAATTGAAGACAAACATGCACACAAGTATAGCTTGTGTTTATTGCATATCAGACACTGTTTGACACTGAAGATCCAGTGGGTTTTATATGCTCCCCATTCAAATCTTCTGTCGAGCCCAGACAAGGAGTGTCCTCAGGCTCACAGGCAGGGACCAAACCATAATCAAGAAATTATCATAATTCACTCTAATCATAAGTGAAGAAGGGCAAAATGACTGAAATTAAATCCTGGATTACGGCCTCTTACTGCAGGGATGTTTCAGTAAATGTTATTTTCTGCCAAGGTTTGTAATATATGTTTACTGTACTTGTGCCACCAATTAAAACACTAAGTCATGGGGCGTACCACAGGTTTACTGGGAAGCAACACACACTTGCACAGATACACACATCCTGGTGTGGATTTATGCTGTTGGTGTGTAATGAAGGGGGCAAAGGCTGAGCGGTGTGATTGTTCAGCGTGCTGTATGGCCATGTTCCCAGTCTGGGACATTAGACAGCCCAGTGCAGTGGTAGCAGCATGCTGGGAGAGGGAAGGAGGCAAAACAGAGGTCTGGTCAGAAAGGGCTGTTCTGGTCTAATTGAGTCCTTTGGGTCGAGGCTCCACTGATCAGAGACTTGTTACAGGAATCCGGTTTCATGGTTTCCAAACAATGAGATTTCAGAGGAGGGATTTGTAGTCCATTGGGATTTCACTCTAACCTTTCTGTGATTTTTGAGGTTCTCTCTTGGTTGTCTGCCCCTGTGTTCCTCTGTTTTAAATCCGATTAGGGCAAGATGGAAACACTGCAGTTCAGCCTAGCAAGTGTTATTTACATATAAACCACTGCAGTGATGCTGTGCTGTCAACGTGAATACGCTGTTTGATGTGTACGATATGGGGTTTTTGTTAGAACTGGTGTCTGCCTATACAGGACTGGGGTATGTCTGGCTTCCACTGAAGACTTTCTGACCACTGGAGAAAACCTTAATATAGGTAAAGGGATGAAAGCTCTTTGCTCCGAGGTACTATAAATTCTATAAACATTATTCAGATCTGCTACCAAATGATTAAATATTGATGCTGGGTTGTACAGTCTTAGCCATACACTAGAGTATAAGCTAAGTTTGATTTATGATACTAAAGAACACATAGAACAGAACAAAGGTATAGGTATAGGTAAGGTATATATGCATCATTGCTAATTTGTTCAGCGTTTGGTGAGACACTCCAAGTGAATCATCAGAGGCTATGTAGAACAACTCTCAGTACATTGACCCAGATGAGAAATATTCACACCATCTACACAGAAATTCCTGATATATTTTCTCCCTTCCTCTTACTCCCTTACAGTCTTTATCTCTCCTGAAACAATCCCTGGGAGAAAGAAAACAACAAAGACAAATGACTCTGGCCTTTAAAGAGAAGTGTCAAAACTCTCCCTTAACTGGGCAGAAGATCCACAGAGGTGTCCATGTTTCTTGCCCACCCCCTGCAGTGGTATTAACTAGAGGGGGCTCTAGATGAGCTTCCTGTGGAGCAGGAAAGGCCAGGACAAACACAGTCACTGTGCTGGTTTTAATAGGCACAATGCCTACTCAAGTGTAGCGGTTCATAAATTAGAGAGGAGAGCAAAGAGAGGAAGGTGGGAGACTGAGCAAATACAAGCAGCAAACACATGACACAGAACTGCCTGCCCTCTGGATCATCACTCACTTCCAAATAATGTGACAGAAAAGGAGAAGAAAGAAACAGGAGACTGAACAAAAGAAGAGACTGGGAAGATAATAAAATTATATTTTATATACTTTGGTCTGAAAAGCACAAAGCTATCCAAGACTCAGGTATATATTTTTTTGTGGTCAAGAGAGGGGAGGAGGAGGGAAATGGAAGACAGGCGCAGCACCTCATCCACCTGATGCCACAGTGCTGCCTCGCATGGCTTCCTTTTGTAGCTGAAAGTGCTGGGCAGAGGAGAAAGGCAGACACAAAGAACAGACAGGACGCTCTGCAGGACACTCTTTGTGCCATCGCCATTCACAGGCGGCGGGACAAAGCCGTCAGCTGCCTGGACACCTCGTTAACCCGCTCCCTGCAGCTCTCACATGGCACAGGGTTGACTACGGCCCTCCTGCTGGGACTGGCTCACTGCTACAGTGGAGCTTCAGCAACTACATACACACACACAATATGGGACCATAGAGCATTAAGGACCAAAAGAGAAATACAGCACTATAAAACACACCTGTTCTACAGAAGGTCCAGCCCCTCCCTGTTCCCAAGCCTTTTCATGGATATTTGCTTAGGTTGTTAAAGCTGATCTTTTCAGATGCAGTCCACAACAAAAAAAAACGCCTCAAGCCTGGTGGAGATGGCAGGAAAAAATGGATGAGCTTCTCTTTCCTCCTGCTGCTCTTTTGTCTTTCTGCCCCTTTTCTGCCCCTTTTCTGCCCAGGTTGGATGCAAGCAACTTCCTCAGGATTAATAAGTTAGTTCTTTGTAACTTGAAAGCAGGAAGATTAAATATAAAGGGTTTATTTGAACTTGTATATCGGTGACAGGTGCATGAAGATCTGTGTTTATGGAGTCAATCTAACCACAGCAGAGGAAAGATTTGTGTACATGTTTTAGCATACAGACTATTACATATATAACATGCACTGATACTAAGACCCAACAACTAATTTACAGTATATACTTACAGAAGCAAAGGTCTGATGATTATTAAGATAAGTTGATGATAAGTTGTATTTAGTGACAGCCACTGCAAAACTACAGCAGGATCTGTTATTTAGTGGATTACTATATTTCAGCACAGCTCTCAGAAATTATCTTGAGATTAAATGACATAAAATAACAAAAGAAGTCTGGAAAGCAAATCCTAGCACCTTCAGCTGACACCCATGCTCATTTGCAAGGGAATACATTATTTTGACATTCTGAGGCTGCTGAATTTTTCCACTTACAAAGCTGTTTGAGGTTGTTTTGCCATCTCCAATAGGCTATTCCTGTTAGCACCCCGTGGAATATTAAGTAGAGTTAGTGCTTAGCTTGTTTAGACCAAGCCAAATAAATATGCAGGAATTAGTTCCAGCTTCATACATCCTCAAAATAGGATCCAGCAGTCAATGCACCAAAACAAGCCCATTCAACACATTTTAACTCATTCTGGCTACAAAGAAAAGCAAAGCAAATTTCACATTGACTGAATAAATATATATGCCAGGAGATTTGAGAGCAAAGTGAAAGAACTATACATGAATGTAAAGCAAAATAACAGCCCAAATCGGGGATAAACATATATACACACTGCACAAATACTCATATACAGATCCTTTCTAACACAAATAGTTATATCTACACAGTATCTGTATTAGTGCTGGGTATTGCTTCAAATTTCAAGAATCAATTCGATTCCGATTCTCAAGATTTAGAATTGATAATCACAATTCTATCCAATCTGCAACATGTGGTTCCTGGGGTTGGTCGTATTTCCGCAATAATTCACCTCCATTTGGCATGCCTTGCAAATCGCTTTGCTTTTGTCAAGCTCATCTTTCTGTTTGTCCATTCTGAACCTGAAATGGTGCCAAACGTGGGTGCTTTCAAAGTAGGCGCAAGGCTAACGTTACCGCTAGTGCCCGACGCCATGTTGTTTTAATATCTTCACACCTAGCGCGCATGCATGAATTCAATGACATGACAGTGGGTGGGGTTAAAGTTCACGGGGGGAAACTGTATTAACCCTTTAACACCTAAGCCTCAAAATGCCCGTCTGGACTTTTTTTTCCTATTTTAGCTGTAAAAAGGGCAGAAAATGTTAAGGGCTTAAATCGCTCTTTGGACGTACGAATCGATCTTTATGAATTATTATGAGAATCGATTCAGAATCAGAGAATTGAATTTTCAGTACAGTACTAATCTGTATCCATAAAAATATGATTTTGTATTACTGTAGTAAGAGAATGGATGTATAATGATAAAATATATACATTTTTAAAAATTATGTGTTAGTGAACATACTCTCCATTTTCTGTTTAAATACATTATAAATTATCAAGACGTGTTATCAAGAAGTATATGATGTGTATACATAAACCTAACAATCAGTTTCTCAGTCATAGCATGCATCAGCTTTGCAGCCCTTGCAGCAATCAGTCACCCTGGTGCAGCCACCTCCCATGTAGCAGTCTGTACATGCCTTTCCATTCAACAGCTGTGGACTCATATGTTACTGTCCCTCTACCTGTCACTGTCCATCCACAGCTACACCAACCACAGCACACATCAATCAGCCCACCCCTGCTGCTTTTTAATCTGTTCCCACCCCCAAGGACCAAGGACGCTTCAAAATTACAGTGAAGAAAGGTCACCCCGTCCAATTAGAACATCATCAGGGATGCACACTAGAGGGTCATTCGCTGAACCCTTGTAGCACATCGTAAATCTTGCAGTGTCCAAGAAGGAACTCACATTTTGGCAGGATTCAGAATGGTTGACTGATTGCAGCGTTGGAAATGAGGTGCTGGGATGCATCTTTAGCTGTAATGGTGACACACTGATATGAATTGTTGTTTGGATTAATATGAGGTGTAATGGCATGTGAAAGTGCTGCGATAGGTTTATTCCCAAAAGATGAACCGTGCTATCATCAGTCCATGTATTGACCCTGTGACGACCCCGCGGCCTAGATCAATCAGGTCTCCAATCAGGATTACATCAAGCTGCTCTCTGCACCCTCCCTCATCATTCTAGTAGCGTACTCCTTACAAAGGCTTGGCCCCATAGCAATACATACATGCACACAAAGAAAAGTGACAGGCCTGAAGAAACGACTGGGAGATCTTGGATCAAACAGTCCAGTGGAAAAGACCATGTGGAGACCATTGTCTTAGCTTGGCAGAGGGAAAAAAGCTAATGAGAGAAGGGAACGAGGGGGATAGGAAAAAAGAGAGGGTGGGTCAGTGAGCTTTGAGACTGTTGTGGGTTGATCTAAGCCAATTAGAGACAGTGACAGCTCAGCTACATGCTCATGACAAAACTAGACCACAGCTCTGCTCTGAGCCCCAGCACCCCACTGTACAAGCCTGACTTGGACCCCAACAAGCCCTTAACACTCCCCCCATGAACACTAAAATACCCCTTCCTCCCCCCGCCCAACACTTCAGACTCAGGCCGAAGGCAAAGAAAGATAGAGTATGCTTCACAAAAAGACTTGTCTCCCCCCTTCTGTCCTGTTTCCTCTGTTCCCCAGTAGGAAGTGGGGCTGGTGAAGCAGAGCTCTCTGCCTACCTCCATCATTGTTGGGCAACTCTCTTAACATCTGATGTTGTGGAGAGTTGCCGTGGCGACCTGGCAAATCCACTGGCCTTTGCCCTAGGGGTTCAAAACATGTGAACCTGAGAGGAGACAAAGCCAAACAGCTTGGTGGGGGACATATGAAGTGAGAACTTTCAATTGAAAAGGAGGGGGGTGGGTTCAAATGACCACTGGCAGCTGTCATTACTGTTTTGCTTCTTCCTTTGAGCAGATAATACTGCAGAGCCTTCCCACTATACATAAGGGGAGGTGGTAGGCCACCAGGTTGTGGGATGTCGAGGCTCCAGCACAAGGATTGTGATTAATGAGACAGGGCATTGCACCACAGGGAGCTCAGCAGCACGTGCCACACTGGTGGTAACAACAAAAACTCCTGACACTGTATGGTATGGACTCAAAAAATTTAAATACCCACAACCACACATACACATGCATACATGAAATACAAACTGTACACATGAACATCAACATTCACAGGACACACCCACATTGCTGAAATGGGACACTTGTCCATTCATGCATCCTATCATGCACCCCTGACTTTGAATCAAGTGTATGAAATCAGTGAATGACTGTTTGGGAAGAGAAGAAGCAAAAAATGCAAAGACAGAGGATGACAGGGAGGAGTGATGGGGGTTGAGGGACACCCAGCAGGGGGTGGGACAGGACAGCCCTCTGCACTACTAACGTCTGCCACTCAAGGAAGTTAATGATGCCATGTTCTTGGGCCAACCATCCCCCTGCTGGGGGGAGAAAGAGGACTGGCTGTGGTGTTGCTGGCACACGGATGCAGTTACAAGAGGTGAGATGCTGTTTGCGAAGTCAGGTGGGGGTGGGGTGTGTGGGTGAAAATTCAAGGTCCAGGAATATTTATGACAATCAACACCCCAGTTGGCACCATTGAGTGATTTTGAGATGAATGATATACCCACCCACCCACCCCCCTTTTTTCTTCCCAGTCACATTGCTGTCTCCTGCCCTCATCATCATCTCTTATCGACTCAAGTTACTTATTAAGGTTTATGAAAAATTCAGCTAATTTTATTTGCAGACAGTCTCTAGGTTGCTATTTGATTTTCATTGCAAGGAGGGGCATGGGGATGAGGATGGGCGTTTTGGCTGTTGGGCTGAAATTGTTATCATCTACAGCCAGTTAGGGAACAGCAGTTTAGGGGATAAGAAAGAAATGGAGCAGAGAGGGGGGTTGAAGAGTGGCAAGATGCTGAGGAGAGATAACACAATCTGTTCTAGCACTCAGCAAATGTAGGAGGATTGCGCAGGGTTTAGTTTCACAAATGGCTTACAAAGCAGAAACAGCCTTTTGTAGTGAAAAATGTTAAAATACAAAATAAATAAAGGACGATAAAGGTTCATAGATGTCAGAACACCAATCTGGACTCAATTTGTCATGAAGCAGGTAATGAGTTGAATGACTTTTGAGGTTACTGCAGTAACAACAGAACTTGAGTAGTACCAAGGATGAATAAGCTGACAGATGCTCATATCCCTTAGCTTGCAATTGAATTACCTGTGCTTTTCTTCCTCTGACACAGGAATAACCCTCCCTTTCCTGGCTATTTCTCCTTTCATATATCTCCCAATAACACTGGCATAACTGTATTAACTGTGTATACTAGAGATGCTCTCCAGACTGTCAAATGGACCAGTATGCAGCTCTGTTTTCAAGCTATGGGGTCAGATGATGGTCAATCAATGGTCAGTCAGAGGTCACATACAGAGCTGTCCAAAGGTCAGTCTATCTGGCCTCAGAGGTACAACCATCCTATCAACCCCTGAATTGCTGTGAATGGAGCTAAATCATGTGGACAACTCCCTTCTGCTTAGAGTCTAAGTATCTGATAAACAGGGTAATTTACCATGCCCACAAATCTAACACTTTAACCATTTTTAGTAGCCCAGAGATCATGAAAACAATTAACTACTTAAATTATAGTTTATTTTGAATGTTAACGGATGTTTTTCTCAGAACAAGGTTGTGTGAATGAGGATAAGTGAATTACCAAAAACAGGTAATTAAACTAATAACACATTAGTTACATAAACTAACAGCAGATGCAGATGCATCCCACTCAACATGTTCTGAATAACATCACTTTCCATAACCTCCTGCACAGCAACAGCAGCCAAATCGATATTCATGAAGTGTCAGAGTTGTAATTCATGTGTCTGTTCCACATGAACACCATAGGGACCTTTAAAAGAAAAAAAAAAAGCTAACATGTAAATTTCACAGTTAATGTCTGGGCATGGCTTATGTTGGCCAATTAAGCTGTTCTTTTCAGCTCCATTACAACGTGGTGTCTTGGGGTTCATTTTTCCCTTACTGTGCCATTTAGGCCTCAAATGGGCAAACGTTTACCGTGCCAGTTGGATGACAAAGAGGGAGTTTGGAGTCTGTTACAGTGTGTGGGTATAGGCAGGAGTGTGCATGTGCATATGTGGCTTTGCAAACCCTGCCTTGTAGCTCCAAACCTCTATGTGCCACTGCGCCTGTGTGCCTCTGTGTGCGGAGGGCCTAATTTGTGCATGAAACACGAGAGCATTAATGGCTTTTAAAGATCGGTGGAGTCGAATGAGCACGCTCATCAGTTAGCCACACACCCCTTGGTGATCACTCAGGGTCGTTAGATTTCATTTCCTGTGGAATAAGAAGATCTTGGTGGATGCAAGACAGATCCCAGCAATTATAGCCACACTTAAGATGATTCACTGACTTCATTTGTGTTTCTCTGGGTGATGAGTACTGTTGTGGATGGCATCACTGAATCTTGACTAATGTATCAACAGTAAGTAGGAAGCAGTACATTTATTCAAATTTTACTCAAATAATATCTCCCAAAACACTCTCCCATCTGAATTTCTCTTCAATACAGAAAAAGACAGCAAAACAGAAAGATATCTGATAACACACCCATCTAAACACAATCACACTGACACACAGGAGGCACCTGCATGTTCGTTAATAGCTTTGCCCTGGACGGTGTAGAGCATGAGGGCCAGCAGCAAGCGGCACAGAGATAAGATTCTGCTTAGCATTTGAATAGGGTGTTCTGATTTCTATTCAGTTGGCCTTTGGCCACGCTAGTGCTTAAGTGGTCTGGGCGAGAGTGTCTGGTCTCTCCTGTGCCAGCCAATATGCTGGCTCATATCTGGCTATGTGGATTGTCTGTCAGTCTCCCGTTCTGTCTGTCTGTCCGTTTGGCTGGCTGTGTGTCTGGCTGGTTAATAATCAGCCTGGCTAGCTGCTAATCATCCTCCCAGCTGCAGAAGCAGGTGGCCGTACATACCATAGCTCCCAGTCTCATTCACCATGTGATGTCATCTGACTGCACCTGGTCACACTGCATTACACACAGCTGAGGTAGCCAGTTTCCCCTCTATGAAATCATGTGTAGGTTGTTCAGAAGCTGAGAATCTTATATGTTTATTTCTCTACTGAGTGGATGCACTGGTTCATGCAGTGAACTGGTGGCTGCAGAACGAACAACATCAAATCTCTGTGTCCTCTCCTTCACCTCAGCCAAGCCTGGGACTGATCCCAGAGCAGTCTGACAGGCAGAGGCAGCAGTTAGGACACACTCCACAACAAAATGGGAAACCATTAACTCTGCAACAGTCAAGGTCACCTTCAACTAGACACAGCAGCCACCCAACTTCCTCTGCTGATATGCCCAATGGACGAGGCGGCACAGTCATGCAAAGGTCAGGCTGTAAAACAGAATGGAACCACAGCTGACTTAGAAACCACTCTTCTGAACATTTGATCTTATCTCCTTTTACTTTTAAAAGTGTTAAAAATGCTCTAAGTATAGCTTTCAAACGAGAGGAAAGGAAATGAGAGAGGGAGGGAGTGGAAAAGGAGACAGAAGAAAGAGAGTGAGAGAAAAAGGGAGAGCGAGGGAGACAGCAGAGTGGATGATCAGGTTTCAGCTCTGATCTGCAGCTGTTGAGGGTTCTGGTGGCTGATAGGTGTCCTTTACAGCAAATGTAATCCAAGCTAAACACAATATCTGTCTCGTCCATCACGAGATTGCCAAGTCATAACACATCCGGACCCACAATAACTCAGTCATGGACCAGAGACAAGTGAAGCCTGGTAACTGTTTAAGAGATTCCAAAAAATGAAGATAAAATACTTAATATTAATGATTAAATCAAAACAAAGCTATGACATGAGCTGGAACTTTCAGATTGTTTTCCCCTGCAAAACCAGAATGCTGGCAAAGTTGTCCAGTATAAACTATCAACTTCCAGCTTCCTAGTTCCAGCTGGCCATTTGTGTCTCATATATTTCCCTCCTCCCTTCCCCCAGTTTCCTTCTTCCTCTGTGTTCACACACCTCAGTTCCACATCTAATCTGCCGTGTGTCCTGTGTTCCCAAAGAATTTCTTCAAGGAAGGACTTTTCTTACTGTTTGCACAACTAGAAAAACAGCCACAAAAGCACATTACCTTAAACATTTTGCGCAAGTATGTCTGTGTACTTGTGTGTAGATGTGCACAACAGCACCCAATGGGACACATCCATCAGAATGCCAGTGTGCAGTGCAACAGTCATAACCCAAAATAAACAGGCTGAATTGTGGGTCTGGTCAAGTCCTGACCCTGTGACAATCTCCAACAACACCATGCACCCTACAGCGTTGTGCAAAGGCGTGTGCGCGTGTGAATGACCGTGTGTTTAAGGGTGTGTGGGAAAGTAACCAAGGAAATAATGGGCATTTGAACCAGCAAAATCAGTGCCAAAATAACACTATTCCACACACCAGAGGGTGAATCAATTTCAGCGACATTTGATTCAAACCCATACCAGCTAGCGCCTGAACTTCAGCCCTCAACCCTGTCACCTCCTCCCCAGCTCCATATGATGGATTACCATCTCTGGCAGAGAGAGAGAGGAAGGTGGGTGGGGGAGGTCAGTCACTACAGGGACACATTCATCGGAGGGGAGCGCTGGGTTAAGGAATTATGGTTTGAAAGAGATCTAGGGTGGATAGGAGAGGGCAAAGGGTTCTCTAGGGGTCACAGGACCCAATCCTGGCTGTACTCAATGGCAAGCCCCCCTCAGAACGCAGTGATCTACAGGGATTTCACTCAGGGTCACATTTTTCGATTAATATTATCATCACTCACTTGTCCCTTCGCCCACTTGTCTGTAAATAGAGTGGTATCAGACATATTCATCTAAATGCTGGTAAATAAAAAACAATTTAAATAGACTCAGAGTTGGAAAGTCCATGTGTTAGGTTATCTACACACATGCTGAAGAACAGATTAATAGACTGATGACAGTAGTGTGCATTCTGATGATCATCAAAATAAATCTACTTAGTGAAAAACTGAGGCTATACAGGGTTTGAATAAATTACAAACAAAAGTCAATATTAAAACAGAAATTCACCAATGCAAGCAGAAGCCTCCCCCTGTTTCTGTATTTTAAAGTTGATCAATAATCGGCCTGCAGATAGATTTTAATAATTTACATCTCAGTCTACATCCTACACGGTGTGATGAGAGAAAAAGAAGCCACAAGCAAGGTAAGTGTATTTTATATAATGTACTTGACTGAATGTATGTATTTTAACAATGATGCTGCCAAGCTTGCACAATTTAACAACCAAATAATGCAAAGATTTATTTCTCAGTCACAGCTGAGTGAGCACCCAAGATGTGAAGAGAACGAGGAGAGAGGAGGCAAAACACAGGCAGGCAGGAGAGACAAAGCAATATCATCATTGTCAGAGTGGAGAGGCCATCAATTACAGTGTCACTATAAAGAGAGAAAGAGTGTGAAGCAGCCAGAGTAGGGTGTATAAAAGAAACACAACAGAACCCGGTGCGACGGGTGCTTCATCTTGCTGGGCACTAATGGGCGTGAGAAGCGGCTGGCTCAGCATTCTTCGCCTGATGGCTCACTCCTCTGGTGACGGGCCGTGGCATCAATGACAGAGCACCACACACTTGTTTAATCAAGTTTACACACTTGAAGGTCTCACAATGGTGGAAGTAGAGAGGTAGAGAGTGAGAGAAAAGGGGTGAGAAAAAACGCTGCAATAGATGGTCAGAGGTCATGCTATACTTGGGTTTCATTAAGTGCTCTGTCTCTTTGCCACCTTCCTGCACCTTCTCACCACACTGTGTATTTGTTCTCAGCTTAGAGTGCCACGGCGTAGGTGATCTGTATTTCCTATCTTCAGCACTACACTTGCTTCCTACACAGACGGTTTATGTCCCTCAGTGGAGCTGGGGAGGTCAGAGCTGGGACACAAGGCCCACTGAGGATAGTAAAACTGCAGTCTCAGGAAATATTCTGGATGTGAATGTAGTAGATTTTGTGTGTGTGTGACAGTGAAAGGTCAGAGTGCTGGTGCTGATTGCAGTGCATTTCTATGATTTATCTCTCTGTGAGAGTTTAATTTTCAAGTTTCCATTCCTTTTCTGCAGGCCAGTCTCTTTCAATGCATTGCATATGAGCTGAGTTGTGGCGGGAACTCCTCATTTACTGCAGCCATCTGTGGCTGATAAATGAGATAAGAGCAGTCTGCATGCTGGTGTGTGTGGCTGGAGAGAACCGTGTTTGTGGACACTGAATAAATCCCCACATATAACAACACCTCTTTACAGAGGTCAGCACACTCCAGTGGCACAGACACAGAGCTGACACATTGAATCAGGGGTTTTTCCTTTCTCATAGTTTATCAGGGAAAGATATTTCTCACATCCTTGCCTGCACTCACCTTCTCTCACAGGATAACAGTCCCACCTTTTCTGCATCTAACAAGTAATATTAACAGTGCTGTGGAACCGAACAACAGCAGCCACTGCAATTATTATTTTTCTTGATTTCATAGTTTTATAATAGACTGGCCCTGAAATCGGTATTCTACGCATCCCAGCACAAACAAACACACTGAGGAGCACTGGAAGAGTAAAAAATATTTAAATAGAAATCACAATGTGCTCCAGTTTTGATCCTGTGTTTTATTTCCTAATGGCAGCATGCTTCATTAATGTGCAGTAATGGTTGCATTGTTGCTGCTTCCTTCATTACCCTTCATTATTTCTCAAGGACTTCAGCGCAGATTAAGCCTCAGCCTACTGGGGTTTATTTGAGCGTGAGGGCAGGTGTTTGTGTACAAGTGTGTGAAAGCGTGTTAGTGTCTGTTGTTTGCGAGCACTCTGCACTACGTTTTCTCATTTCTGAAACAGAATAATGAGTCCAGATGAGGTTGACCAATGCACCTCAGCCTGACTCCCGACCCCGCCTGCTCCTCCTGGCCTGTCCATTTATTAGCGGTCCCTCATGCTGGACACAACAGGAACAGCTTGGTACCCACCTCCCCTCTTCACTATTCACACCTCTCTCAACTCTATTTTCCTGCTAATTGCCTTGTTGTACCAGCACCAAATGCTACCTAACGATTCACTTAATTGCAGAAGTGGTACATTAAATGATATCAAAGGACCTTTTTAAAAGTCATCCAATCCCATTCCAAGTGGCATTTAGAACCACCCGAAGACATCTGTTTCATTTCTGTGTCATTTGCATATTTAAGTGTTACAAACTAAACTAAGCACCAAAGAATGCATTTCTACACTGCAAGTTTGTGTATCTTCATTCCTCTGCAACGTCGCACCCAAATGATTCCTTACATTTAATTTGCATTCAACTACATACATCAGAAGGTCTGAGTCTCATCCTGTTCACCCTACGTCTTTGTATCTGAAACATATGTCCACGTGCTACCCATCCACCTGAAAAGATGAGGCTAATTAACATTTTCCTTTGGCTCCTATCGCCGCAGGTGCGCCTTGTCACACTTACATATACACAGCTATCCGCAGTGCTAGCAATTTATTCAGCAGCGGTGGCTGCAGCTAGCATTTCTGACACAGACTTCACAATGATTTATGAACCTGCTCATTGACCTAGTTTGTTCTGAAAAGAGAAAAGGGGGCACATCCCCTCTTATATGCGGCATATCCATGCCATGGAGTTGGCCTGCAGTCAGTTTTGGAGAGCATGGAAGGAGGAGTAAGATCACAGAGTGCAGACAGAGCAGACTCCTCAGATAGCCTTTAGGCAACATGTTTACAAGTTTTCTATCTTCCCAAGAACAGGAAAGTGAAGAAAAGCTTTAATGAATTCCTAAATGCAACAAAGTGATGTCTAAGCATTATCCTCACACTCTGTTCATGCCCCATAGACTCAGATAACATAAAACACCATTCTCCTTTCCATCCATTTTGAGTAAAGTGTTTTCAACATCTTACATCTTAGGGGGGGAATGGTTGAGGGACTAAGCCCAGTAAAGGCACAAGTCCCTGCAATCTGTCCCACATTAATAATGCAGACGCACCTCTCAGAGGCCTCTAGCCCCTCTTGCTCTCCACTCCACCTTTCTACCTCTAACAGACAGAGTGGTGAGTGCTGCCCAGCTTGATGTCCAGCATGCAGCAGTGCCGCTCTTCTCACTAGACACTGAGTTTAATCTGTTTCAGAGCTGCAATTCTATTATCTCACCAGGGTCCTGCTCAACCACTCGTGAATAGAAGGGGGGCAAAGGTGTGTTCAATAGGAGCAAGGGAGTGGGGGGAGGTAGAAGACAGGGGGGAGGCAAGATGTATCATAAACACAAACCCAGTTCAACATGGATATAGATTTAAATGCTGCTTTTTCTCGAGCGATTAGCTTCAGCTTTGCAATCACTAGACGGATGTCAGGACCTGATAAAGCTAATCACTGCAGTGGGCCAATGCAGTGGGATTTAGCACCCCCACCCCCTTCTACTCCCCCGCCCCCTGAAGACCTGACAGAAAGAGAAAGTCGAGAAAGCCCAGGGTCCAAAACAAACCAGGCATGGAGTGTTCAACAAAATGGCCCTCCCTTGTCTTTGGGATTTATAATAGCCTCTTTTCTGTGAAAAAAAAAAAATCACATTTAAAATATGCTGCAGTTATACTTTTATGACTGAAGTTATATTTATAGATCATTGATTATCACTGCATTGTTGCTGACAGTGAATGCTTACAGTTATAAATGCAATGATCTGTAACAATTGAGCTGTTAGCTGCATTTAAAAATTATACTATATATTTAAGAGATTGCTCAAACAATGAAAACACACTAAACAATAGCGGAGCTATATTAGATGAGTGCTGTGCTGATTCTGTCCATTTTGTTGCCCTAGGTTAGACACTTGATTAGTTCAGACACCAACCAGCTCTAGGACATTCCTACTCAATATCCTTTAGATTACTTGTCATTAAAATTGCATCAAGTCATTAATGTCTTACCCTACCTGCATATTTCAAACTCCTTTCTTTCTCATCATCTCCTCTATTTTCTGTAAAGTGCTCTGAGGGCTTTGATCTAATTTGTATTAACAATATTCAACTTTAATAACTTCATTCCACTGTCACATCATAATCCAGAAACGTAGAGCTAAAATGCACATGACCTATCAACACAACACCCACACTCCATCTCAGTCAGGCCGACACTGTAGTCATTCACAAACTGTGAAGTAGTGTAGTGCCTGAGATCACTGAACAATTAAATGTAGATGGGGATTTGGTTTTAGCTTAGAGTTACTTTGAACAGCTTATAGCTTACTTTATCTGTAACCTAAGATGGTTCTGGTAGAGTATGTTGGTGCATAACACAGGTAGAAGATGAAATATAAGTCAGAGTTCAGTTAGACAGTTTATTAACTGACAAGATGTCACATGGTTGTTTAAGGTGTTATTGAAGTTTCCATCTCTATCTTAGTGCAGGCAGTGTGATGAGTAAATTAGTTGGAGTATACACTACAATAAAAGATAGATGTACATTTATTTGGGAAGGACAGTGATGGTGATGATGACTGTGTGGTAGCAAAAGCCACAAGATTTTGACTTAATGGGGACTAAAGGTGTACGTTTTTGTTATAGCACTACTGATTAAGTGCGGCTCTGTATTCTTTACTCAGACTCAGTGGCCTGAGGGTTTTTCTCTCAAACCTTCAAAAATCGTGTTCTCATTTCTTCACCTTCCAAGCTTTTACTTATCCCCTCTACTTCTGGTCTCCTGACCTCTCACCCATCACCTTTAAGCCACTGAAGCAGTCAGTGCCTCTGTTCCGCCCCCATGGCTGCTTAACCCATATTACACAAGAGAGGAAAAGAGAGAATACAGAATAGAAAGGCTATGAAACAGTGTGAGAAGAGAAAAATAAAATAATGTGGAGACTTCATCAATTTTTCATGAATTTTCATTTAGACAGGGGAGAACCCTCTTACAGCAATCGATAGATCAAGCTGCTGTCACGCAGTTAGCACCTGGGGCTGCTGCAAGGCCATCGGGTAGGCAGAGGACTAGATCAGAGGCGGAGACCAACCCCCTTCCCTCTAAAAGAAGTCCATTTCCCAAGGATCACAAACCAACTATCCATCCTACTGCATTTGTAATCATCTTAGAAATACAGTTACAGGTCATTTTTATTATGTGAAATATTATTTCTGCAGTGGAGGAATTTGCCATATTGCTGACAGAACTGAATTAAAGTGAACTCACAATGCTTAAAGTTCATGATATCTCAAAGTCTGCTCTCCACACCAAATCACACAAATCAAGTGGACAACAACAAGTGAGTACAACAGTGTAACAAACATGTATTATAGTTGGATTTTGTCACACAAACAACATAGCACTTGTTTAAAGACGGTGGCTACGTTACTGTCACCAGTTAAAACAACATAAAGGGACATAAAGGATTTCCACTATATCTTCTGGGCACTTTGAGGTCCATGGGAGTCGCTACATAAGAAGCGTAGTCTAAATCTGCTGAGGGATGGGGGGCTTTATCTTCAAAGGTAATTTGACCCACAGCTCAGGTTCTGCATGTCAGTGTTCACCAACACAGTCCAGGCGGCCTGTGCCAAATGTCCATCAGGACTTTGATCTGCGCCTGTCGTTCTACCCCCACCCACCTTTCAGAGACTCACGACTGCCATCCCATAATGTCCCTCTCATATGGTCTGACAGAAGATTTATGTCCAGCTTAAAGATCTCTAGACAACTTCAGTAAAACTACATATCAAATTTATTCCAAGTCTTTAATGAAAAATTTGTTCTCTACAAATCATTTCCTCACTAAACAATGACACACATTGTAAGAACTTGACTGTTCCTTTCAGGCCAACAGGAAATTACTGATGTTTGCAAATAGAACACCAAATGCGAGATGACATCAACTCTAAAAATAGTTTAATTATTGTTGCCTCAAATTATACGTTTATGTGCTTTCTGTTATACTCTACAGCAGACACGATGGAAGTAAAGATTGCATAATGTTAACTGGAAGTTATATATCAGTCTTTCCATCATTTAGAAGCAGCAAGTTCATGACTTTTCTTGGTCAAGCAAATTACTTAAATAAATAATATGAGGAAAACAAAGCATGAAGGTGGAATAATTAAGAAGAAAGCCAGTTTTTACTCACATGCTACTTCCAAAGATGCATTGCGGCTGACAGCTTCTCCCAGGTAGTTCCGGGCCACGCAGACGTAGGCTCCCTCATCTGGTTTGCTTCGTCGTCCATGAACAATGCGTAGGAAGAAAAGCGAACCAGTGGGTAGTAGCATTCGGTGAGAACGTGGGTCATCTTTGTCTGTTTCCACCCGCTCTCCATCCTTGTACCACTCCACTGTAGGGGTTGGCCGCCCCTCTGCTTTACAGTTGAGCGTGGCGGGCTCCCCTTTTGATACAATCAGATCAGAGGGGTGCTCCACAATCCGGGGTGGGGAGTCCTCCTGGCGCAGACGTGATCCTGCAGTAAAAAGATGAGATACAATTAATCTAAAACACACCTCATGCTGTTTATCAAGTCAACTACCTACAGGGGGAAAAAGCGGAAAGCAGCAACAGATCCCATTAACCCTGTGGGTACCACAGAAAGAGCAACTAAATGTGGCTCGAGTGCAGTGTTAGCAGTGCAGTGAGCTTAGCAAATCACTGCTTGAGAAGATAGTGTCATTGTCTTTTACTGGAGTAGATTTTTTAAAGATGTGAAATATTTTCACCCCCTCATTTATGTAAATACGGGGCCAAAACGTTAGAAACACCACTTACTATATTGCACTCCATTATGATTTCACCACTTACTATGACATCAATTATAAACATACAGTGAGATTAACACCTTTCTGACAATTTCGACATAAAATGAGAAATTATAGCCTTGTAAAAATAGAATTTGTGGCAGAGCTGCTGTATTTGATTGTATTAGATTGAATACTGTTAGCTGACACCATTTTCAATGAGACAGCTGGGATGAACCAAAAACTAACCAGCACTACACTGAAACTTTACTAAATCTATTAACATTTTACTAGAAGAGCACAACTAACTAGGTGCCAAAAATATCCTAATGAGAAGGACATCCGTGGTATTTCTCCTAGCTTGATGCTAGTGCCACCCAGACCCAAATAAGCAATGGTAAAGGGTTGGCTGAGTAACTAGTAGTTACCTAAGCTTGTCTTAGGTTAGAAGCATGTAGAACATACACTGAACTCTTTAATCACCATTTCAGGCCTGTCAGAAGGCAGCCATCTGCTCTTCTCAACTATATATGCAAGGGTTTGTGGGTAATTGGACCCATGGGTGAAGAGTGAATGGACAAAGTGCATTCAGTTTACATCTGAACAATACACACACACACACACAAATTATATATCTGGCTTTCAGTGGGGTGCAAACGAGAAAAACTGTTGAATCCACTGCTGTAGGAGTATATATGTGATATGAATATGAATGCTGAGGTCTAGACTGATGTCAAATGCTAATCCCCTGTGGCTGAAAATTCTGGCCCACTTCTTTTTATTAAGGCTTCCAATGGATGAGCTCTAGAAGTCTGGCAGCTAAGATAATGCTCCACAAGTCAGAGTGCTCTGTATGTCTATGACCCGGGCTTAACCATGAAGATAAGATGCTGTAGGCCACACACAGGCACATTAACATCACAGAGGCCCTGGGAGCCATGCAACAATCAGAGAGTTTGGTCCAACATCAATCAAAGACATAGTAAAGTGAAAGGGAAATAAAGCAAACTTTTTCAGCAGCTCAGTCTTTATGCTCTTTTTTTAACCACATTAAACACCCCATCGATAATTCTGGTTCAGTTGTTAACTTGTCAGTGGTGTATTGAGTGAAGTGCTGTGTTCATTGTCTTAAAATTAGTTTGTGCAGGTGTGCATGTGATTGAGCTGAGCTGACGACTGTGCCCTTCCCCGGAGCAGTACAGTGGGGTAATAGGACAATGCCTGCTGCACAGAAGAGCAGTGTACCACATAGGCCTTTGTGCTTATGTAAGGACTAATTTCAACAAGGGATGTGGGGAAAACTGTGGAGGTTCCAGCTCTTTGTTTGGCTGGGTCTGCACATGTTCCACCACCCCTTATACTTGAATCTCTCAGGGGAAACAAGGACAAGCTGTACCCCGGCCTTTTCTGCCCTTTGAGTCTGCAGGCAAAATGACAAGTAGAAATCCACTGATCAGCACAAAATACACTTCAAAGACTGGGCAGGATGAATGTGTGTGCACACGCTCGTGCACATACATGCAAACACATGCATTTACTTTTTGCAAATGTGCTCTAGTCCACCATTTGTCTTAACAGGGATCAACCATCAGACAGCGACATATTGACCCTTGAACAGCAGGTAGTCTGTTCTCTCTTCTTCCTAATTTGGGCTAATTCCCTCCATTTCCTTGTCATTGATTAGTGATCAGACCTAGTGTCCTGCTCTAAGTGGGGCCACAGACATGGGTTTGTAGTAGAGGGGGAGGTGATATCCTGTTCCAAGAGTAACTGATCTAATCTCACTGACATTATGTGAAAAACTAAAGATAGATTGTTGGAGCAAAAACCTACAGTATCCTACTAGTAGTTTTCTACCTATTTCACCAGTGGTATTAACAATAATCTAGTCAGCAACCAGTTTCCCTGTCAAAGCAGGGGCAGAGGGGCAAGTTAGTATTCTGGCAGTAAGTGACTTAATAAATGAAGCAGTAATTAACACTGTGACATTGATAAATGGAGGGCAAGATAAAGGATGGACATGGAGACCCCCCATCTCTCTCAGATGGAGTGTCAAACACACATGTATTCTTATCTCATTGGAGCATCTGCTTCCCCCATAATCCATAGGCCCTGCAGAGAATTTCCACTAAGACCAGTGCACATGCACAGCACTACACTGCAGCAACTCCATTCGATTTATATCAGTCTAATTTCTTTAAATCCAATTTGTATTCCAATCTACTGCCTTCTAATCACTTAAACACTGAGTCTCCATCTGCTCTCCTCTTTCCTGTGGAAATGAACACAGCAGATGCCTCTACAATTGTCCTTTCACTGCCAGGAAAGGCTGAGCTCGGTGCACAGAGGGCCAGACGTGACTGGTCAGTGTCCTTCCTGAGTGAAGGTAGGCAGGTATAGAGGTAGAAAAGGTTAAAAGCACCTCCATATGCCATGGAATATGTTTTGGAAGAGGCCCATCCACATCAGTACTGTAGAAAATTAACAGAAAGCCTGTCTGTTGTTCAGTACGCTTCATAAAGAATGTGAATCTTTTACTTTGCCTTCACATGGCTGCCATGTCCTCTTAATGCCCTCAAATGTGTGCTGTCCAGGAGTACTAAATTAATAACCTCATGTACATCTCCACCACCCAGCCACAAGACCAAGCTCCTCACAGAAGTAAAAGTCAATTTTCAGCTTCCTATTGGGCCCAGTTTCTCACTCTCTTTACGGTAAATGGGCTTTCTGTTGCCCTTTTGATGCGATCATTGGTGCTGTGCAATCAAGTGCTCTCTGAGCTGAGGCGAGTGCACTTCACTGGGTCTCAGGGCACACGCTCCAATCAAAATGCTGTGTTTCCCCTGTCTGCAATAACACCACCATTACTTTTTACCACTGCTGGGCAGTCATTCTCCCAGGGAGGAAAGCAGGAGCCAGAGAACAAACAAGCAACAGAGACAGAGAATGAAATCAGAATGGGATTACTGAACCAGAAGCAGAGTATCTTCTGCCTTTTCTTTGAGTCTACTTATGCTCACTGAAATTGCATGTAATCGTGCAGTGATGCTATCCAAGTAATGTGCAGTAGCATAGAATGCCCCCCAATAGTGTCTTTTTCCTAATATTTACTCATGTTTATTGAAATTTAAAATTACTTACACTGTATAAACCTTAAATTTGTTAGTGAAAAGGATTTAAAACACCACCACAGCTCATTCTTATGTTCCACTGACCACACACATGGAAAGGGTCTTTTCTATTATCTTTGCCACATATTTATTCATGTGTGCAACAGAAGGTCAGGCCTTTGATGATCTTTTTGTAATTATTTTTATTAGCTCCCAAGAGAAATTCTAGCCCACCAACCGAATCAATACCCACACCAGTCTCACCCTGAGCATAAAAGGAAGGGCTCCCCAAAGAGATATCAGTTATTCTGCCAACAGACGTGTGCGCTGATCACAGGTAACCAACGGCAACCTCGGACGAAGGCAAAAAGTCCCAGTGACTGAGGCTCCATAAAACATCAAACATGAAAACCACAGTCCACGCCAAGATGCAGAAACTCTAATGTGGAGACAACTGTGAAGGTGTTTCAGACAGAAAGTGCAGAAACCCAGAGAGCTGAATGAATATACAATTTCACAAAAAAACCCGACAACCTCAAAGAAATTTTCAAAATGAATGAATTATTCATTAAATCCATGTTGTCCATTCTAAAATATATTCTCTCCAGCCTCCCACTTCTCTTGGCTTTCTCCACCTCTCCTCAACCTCCCACTCCATCTCCTTCTCTCTATATATATATCCCCTCCTCTCCCTCCCAATATCCTGCTGTCTCCTCCACTGGTTCCCTGACCTGTTACATCCTAACCTCACTGTGAGGGTGACGGAGTCATATCCGTCATGTCATCACAAGGGAAATGTGAGAGTGCGGCAGGGGGAAACTGGGGGTGGCAACAGAATGATGTTGTTGGCCGTCCACGCCTCTGCACTGGCCTGTTGTGACAATCACAAGCACCCCGTTCTGCACCCAAGATCCATCTTTGTTATGGAGGGCTGTCAGCAGCGTCACAGCACATGAGTTCTAGTTTCCCCAATACCAGACACACAACTCACCTCAGTGAGGCGTCACTAAAGTCCATTCCAACCCAATGCATAAAGCCAGTCAATGGATATATGGCAAAATCATCACAGCAAGGACACAAAGTGAAATGAAGGGTGTTCACAAATTCTTGTGTTTCATCTTTGGACTTCGAGTTAGTTAGCTAGCAAGCTCATATGATGGGCTCTGTTCCACCTCAGTGCTCCGCATACAGCCGACTCCCCTCTCCTGAGAGGATCTATACTCTGAAAGCAAACAGAGGGGTAATTCTAGGAGGTGCTCTCAACCTTTCTCTCTGCATCCATGCTAGCATCCAACAGCTATCAGATAGAATTCCACTCTGTGTGTATTTCTGGCAGCGGTGTGGTGGGGTCATATTGACTTTGCATCTGTATATTTGCCCTCTCACCCATGCAGTTGGAATATATAAATAGATAACTGTGGGAAACAAAATATCTGATTTTGCTGTAAAGGGCTGATTCATATAGCTTGCATTTCAATTAGTTTACATCCTTTTGTTTTCCAGTATTCTCTCATTCTCATTCTTCATTACTATCAGTAACATGAAGAAAAAATGTGATGCTATCTCTTTTTTAGCAGATGGTCTGTCTCAGAAGAGTTGAGATTGCTGACTTGAAAAAGAGACTAAAGGGGGGGAAAGGAAAGAGACAAGAGAACAGTATATAGTGAAGTGCAATGTGTTGATAAATGGGCTGTTTAGTGTAAGGAGTGAAGCACCAGCTCTATGGGACTCTCAGGGCACTAGCAGGGACACTAAACTGTGTGATGCAGATTAAATGATTTCCAATGCAAGGACCACTGGAGCGTGTAGCTCCCTGCACAACCCCACCTTCTTTAGCCCTCGCTCTTTTCTTTCAGTCTCTTTGAGCATTTGCTTATCTTCCTCTGCTCTGTACTATAGCAGTAATCTTGATATTAAAGATTTGTGCATGTGTGAAGAAAATCTACAACTCAAAATACAGGTCAAGATACAAAAATTAGTCTCCCTTTCCTGTAAAGTCTACTACATTACAGGAGCCCTTCAGTTAATGTTCACTTGTTCCCCTCTAGCAATACTCATACACAAAATGATGCTAGAGGAGAATTTTCTTTAGTCATTTTAATCTTGGTAAAATCAGATAACCTATCAAACAGTGTTTAGTGTGATGTGTGTGTGTGTGTGTGTGTGTGTGTGTGTGTGTGTGGTGTGTATGTAAATGTAGACACAATTCCCTACCTTCAAGCGTGGGCTCCTCTTAACAGTTCCTACTGGGGGGAGTACAATGAAATGAATGGCATCAATTGATTCTCCCTCAAGCATCGTAATCTATTTACCTGCATTGCTGAGCTGCCCCCACAGATCGAATAGGGAGAAATAAATAAGTGCTTTATTGCTTTAGAAATGAAGGCCAAGGGGAGGGGAGCGTGAACAAGAAGGCCTCCAGGTGTGCATGATATACTGTTTTGAGAGATGAGTGGATAATTGGAGGTGTGCTGTGGGTGTTGACCTGTAGTGAACACACTGCAGTGCCCCTGCAAGTCTGTGAGGACAGCTGTCACCTCCAGTCACTCCAGTGGTCCTTATCCCCACATATAAACGTGAGGAACAGGAGCTGTAACCACACAACATCCAAGTAATGCACTCAGAGGAGAGTCTGGTAATCAAATATAGCTCACTGTTTGTATATAGCATATAGCAGGTATAGCATAGCAATTCCAGATGAGATTTATTAAATTTCTATTCCATGGGACACTTCATCTGGTCTGGCTTATGGCTACACGGTCAAGGGTGCCAGTAGTAAGTGGATGAGGGAGTCATTTAATTTACCCAGGCCCATATATCCATGCTAACACAAAAAACAATGGGCTTTGATGGTTATGAATAGTGCTCACAAAAACATTCACACACATAAACTCAATATCTTTCAAATCTCTATTGGCTGGGTGTTGTTGGGCCTCCCAGTGACAAATGTTGCTGAGCACTTCTCTAGAAAAATAATCATCATGCAGCAAGTGAAACCAGAGAGTTCAAACGTTCAAGGATGCGATTAAGGCTTTTCTACCTATCCACCGCAACGGTTGTGACACTTGACTTGTACCATGTTCTACACTGATAGTTGAACCACAAAGCCAGTCACACCAGGAACCATTATATACAGTAAATCAACTACCCCCCTGGTCATGTTGGCTCAGTTTACAAAGCAGCAGTAGCCCACGACGAATAGAATGCCAAAATATAAACAGTACATGCATTATTAATATCTAATTATTATAAATGTAAAAATGTGATCATCTTACGAATGTCTTAAAATGAGAATGTAGTTAAACTTAGTAAGCATAATTTAGCATAGTACACCATATACATTAGCAAGTAGAAAAATGTATACACAGAAAGGTTGTTTGGAAAAATACTACCAAACATGTCTTATTACCAAATAAGGATTTGAAATAAACACATTAGGTTACACATTATTTATAGTACATAACCTAGCAATATAATAGCTTTTATACAGTATTTACAATTTATCATCAGGCAATACTTGCTTGGTAAGTGATAGTGTATATTTTGGAGTCTATGTACCTCTACAGGGTTAGATTCCCAAGCTAGTTATTGGGAGAAACAGGCAGCAAGCTGTCGTGGCTCGGTGATCCATAGACCAAACCGGGTATGGCGATGGTGGAATGAGACACTTATTCAGTGGCTCCACCACTCTGAGCAGCATTACAGCTGTGCTGGACTACTGCTGTGTGTGACGGATATGTGCGCTTGAATGTCGTGCTCTGGCTGTCCATCTTCACACTTCTCAAATTGAGAGACAGCTCATGCATTTTTATCACCAGGTCTGACCTCATCTCTCACCAGTGAGACACTCAAGCTCAGGTACAACTGTCACACAAACGCAAGACAATGGAGAACAAGAAGGTATGTCACCAACAGAAAACACTAAAAAAAAAACAAAAGGGAATGTGGTAGTAAACTGAGTGGTATGTTCAGTAAACATGTTTATTAATTTGTATGTGTATGTGTATTTTTTCCATTAAGTGTGTGTGTGTGTGATTACACCCATGAACATGTACATACATACTACTTTGTGTCATTCAACCTTGAAATCCTTCACTTCTACTTGAAGATTGCTGCGAGACAGCCAACTAAAGGGCAGAGTGTGGGTAATGGGACACAGTAATTAGATGCTTCCACAAACACACCCTTTTCAGTGCGGCCTTCAGCATGCAGTAAAAACATGGATGAGGGAAACATGTTGTCTCTTCCAGAAAGTTTATGCCATTACAGGCTTGTGTTACACTCAGTCCTGACTTCCTGTCTGCATTGGGCATGCTCTTAAGATAATCACGTTTTGTAGTGATAAGAATACTCATCACATCCATGCTGTGTAATCTGCCCTGCACAGAGGCTGTTTGGGTTATGATCGCCAACTAGGTATTTGCCATTAATCAATAAGTGTTAATTCACAAGCACAATCATCAGGGATCACATAACGATAATTAGATCAACACTTGGCCTGCTTCAAATTTGGTGACAGAATAAAGCAAAAATTATGTGTGTGTAGTAGGGCCCAGAAATGTAAGCACAGGTGTGCATTTTGTAAGTACAGGTGTGTGAGACAGGTGAAGGCCCTGACGGCCTGCTTTACCTCAAAGTCAGCATGCTCCATTCATCACATCACTCCTCCCCTATTCCTACCTTCACATACACTCCCACTCTACTGCGAGCACAGGTGTACAACAACCCCCTCAGTGTTTAAATTCCACCCTCATGCCAAAGATAGTTGTATGAAGATAGTATGTGTGTGTATGGAAAGGAAGATGAGGCTGGAGGAAGTTTGAAAATTTAAACATAAGCAGAAAGATACTTATCAGTTGCTGCATCACTACCTGTCAGCATCAAACCTCTATCTCTTCCTGTAGTAATCTCTCAACCTTTTTGTGTTTGTTTCTCTAAGCAAAAGAATCAAGGCATTAGGCCTTTTTCTGCTCTGTAAATGTCAGGGGAATGCTCCGCTGGTGCTTAATAAAGCAAAGGTAAAATGAGGAAAAGTGGTATTACCTCCACTCCATTCCACAAGTCTTACAGCAAAATCAGCCATGTGCATCATCTGCTACTGACATTTTCTCTCCCACTTTTGCATTACGAAAATGTTAAACCAGCATGAACACGGAATATAAAACTTTTTGAGAGAGCACAGAGTGGTATTTCTGACTTAACAGATACATGCAGAGTTAAAAGTCTATTCTGTTCTGTCCCTAACATGCAGAGTGATGACTGTTGAAATGTGATCCACTCAGTAGCCAGACTTAGCTGTTAAAATATCAGAGGAGTTGACAGGCCCATGTCACTGGTCAAGTAACACTTATCACTCACACAAGTATCTGTAAGTTGATTTTCACTGGACAAGTGTGCACCTCATTCTACTTCTTTGTTCCCTGTTCATTAACCTCCTCTTATGATCACCAGCTTTGAGTTATGTCTCCTTTACTTTATTCTTCACTCATATTTGATGTTAATCAGAGAATAAACAGAAGCACTCTTTAACGCAGAGGAAAGTGGCTTTCTTGACAGTGATGAGATCATGGGAGACAGTACAGAGGCACTTCCTGTAGATCTCAGATTAAGGTTCATCATTACAGCAGCCCCATCCCAGCAAATGAAGCGCAATTACAATAACGCTGCCTAAACGCTGCCAACTCATGCAGAACAATCACATTTGGGGCAAGACATCACAACGGCTCTTTCACTATGACCTCAGCCTGCCTCATCATTCACCTAGACTATTTTAATCGGGGCTTACTTTCCATTATAGAGCAGTACTTTGAACCTCTCTCATTCAATCATGACCATCAACAGAGCTGTTATTCTCCAGGGTGCTTTCGTAATAAACCCTCATCCTCACCATTTCCCTTTAAAGAACTGTGTTGTTAAAAAACTCTTCTCTCAATTTTTATATTTTATATCTGTCTCTCCCTCCCCTCCTCCTTATCCTCACACAAACACTCTCCGGGTTTAAGTTTCTCTTGACTCAGCATTACTGAAACCACAACCCTGCTGGCAGATAGAGAGTTGTGCACTGTCCAGGGCAGCCATCTCCACAATTCTATAGACAGATTTAAGTTGCACCATATTTCAACACCTCTCAGTGTATGCGTATCACCCATGGTGGACATGATGTCACCAGCTCATACATCAGACAGAAGCATGCAGCAGATCTCAGAATAGCACTGGGTCAGGAGTGCATGTCCACTATGCAAAGCATGTTCTAATCCAGCTTCAAAAGCAGCACAGCAGAGTTTCAGAGATAACCAAACAGCTGCAGACTGATTTATCCCTGGAAATACCTTCTACTGCAATCAACCTGATTCTCTTAAACATGTGGTCACCCCGTCTCCATCTCACCTTTTCTCCCCTACCCCACACACTAGCAGTATTAATTGCAGCACACTAAACAGTGACTGACGCCATTCACATGCCTCTTTGTTGGCTACGCTGCCCAGTGAATACAACTCCAGACCTTTTTGTCTGCCTAAGTGGACTCCTAGAAGCAGCACCTCCCTCTCCAAGGACCCTCACATTACCTCTGAAAAGGGGCTGGGTGATGGGTGTGATCTGTTGGGATGGAGGGGGGAGACCATAAAAAAGGTGGGGGAGGAGGGTGAGAGGCAAATGACTAGGAAGATCCACTGCTTCGAGGGAATTGTGCACCCTCACCCTCTAGCCAGCTAGCAATACCATCAGCTACTGCTTAGCAACCAGTGGGTTTGGCTGAAGACAGTGAAAGACATGAACAAAGTAAAACAAAGAATAAAAAAGACGTCATTTGCTAACTACAGAAGGTTTGACGATTGAACTAAAAAGCATCAGAGCCAAAATTTACAGCTATAAAGAACAAAAGCAGCAGCTGACAGGTGAAAGCAAAAAAAATGAGGCCTTGCTGGCTCTTGCATTCAGTGACAACAAAACCTCGGCTTTACATACTTCTAACTTGTACAAACAATACAAAGCAAACGTGTGAATCATCACTCGCAACACTGTGCTGATATAATGCCCCAGTTTATTATTTGTTAGGGGTATTATTACCTGTTCTTTGACTGTGAGCTTCTCAGTGTCTGTGAGAAAAGGTGTGTCCAATTCAACTGCAGCACAAAAATCCAAAACAGATCTCAGGTTTATGGCTTTTAAAAGTAACATGTCTTGATCCTTCCCATCACCAGTAACAGGTTGGATCCAATCATCATTTCTGTCACCTAAGCCCTCCTGCATGGGTGATTGATGTGAGTCATCATATTACCTCTAGTTGAGGCGGTTCTAATTCTCCCATTAAACCACTTCTCTTGTTGGCTAGTGAATCACAACAAGCCTCATAAATTCAAAATAAAATGCTGACTTTGCTTAATTCACCCTGCACGTTGGACAAAAAGGCTTGATGCTTTTGGATGCAGAAATTAAACGGCATCAAAGACATTTGCAATCATGAAGGTCATTCTCATTAAAGTTTAATCAAACAAATGGGAATAATAAACTAGGGCAGTGCCCTTCGTTGAATTAAATTGGCTTAGAAGACGATGCAATTTCAGCACTACAAAAAGCAAAAGGGCCACATCAGTACTGTGCGAAAGCTGTAATATCACAGAGCTTTGTCACAACCTGAGAAACACATCCAAGCAAGTGTACAGCCCATCCACAAGTCTGAACCAATATCTGGTGTGTTAGACTACTTTGTCTTTCATTTGTGGCACCTAAAAGCACAAAAAAATGTTTTGGATCTGTTTGCCATTCCTCAAGAATCCTGTGCCTCTAGAGAACCTGTAGCCAGTGCAAGAGAATCATTCATATTCATAGGTCTTTGCTTCACACAGATTGTAGATGAGTCGCAGCGAGGAGGAGGAGGACACACAAATTCTTTTTGTATGTGATTCAATATAATACATTAACTGCACACTGCTTCATCAATCTGTTGCATAGGAGAACAACTCATCTCTGCCTTATTATTAAAGACCTTAACGGAGATAATTAGCTGCAGTGGATGGAAGTTGTATATTTAACTTTGAGTTTATTGAATGGAAAAAAGACTGTTGGGAAGATGCGACATAATTTTACATTTTAACTCGAATATTTGCAGTTATCAGCAGCATGAGTGGATTTAAAATATAGCAGCCGACATAGGAGTTGTTAAATAATCAGAACACAGCTAAACTCATGTTTTTCCCTGCTAAACACTGTTCAACAACATGAATGTAGACTATTAGTTGCAAAGCAACACTTGTGAGATCGAGGAGTGCCGCTCCACACCGTGTGTTTAGAGAAGTCTGAGAAAAAAGAGACCAGAAAATGTGTAACTCGCGTAAGAAGTTTAACAACACGTTAGATAACTTACCATCAACTTGAAAATACAGTAATCCACCAACAATGATGAACGCTAGCGGACCCATACTAGCATATTAAACATCCACGGCGGGCGCGCAAATCCTAGAATTTACTGCAGCAACAAAATATGTCCAAAATGACAGCCAAGTCTATTCCGCGTATTTGGAAGTTGTGGACAGGTCCTATTCACTGACAAAAGCCAGTTTCACTGTCCAAAAACAGAGAAGATCCATTTAACAGTGGAAGACCCGGAGCTGCTCGGGGTGTTCATATCCACCAAACCTTGACACCCAACTCTCGCTGGTACAATATTATCCCCGCTTCGCCCGTAAGTTCATCCGCTATCTCTGGTGTTTCTCAAACACCACCTGCTTTGCAAACGGAATCCCACAGCGCCAGTGAGATGGAAAATTCAAGTCCACACTGGAAAACAAACGTATAGGCTCTGCACTTCGCCGCAGGTCCTCGGTTCCTTGAGACGCGTCTTTGGCACCTTTCAAATCTTCAGCGATGTCTCCAAAATTCAACACATGGCTCGGCTGATACTCTGACTGTAAACCAGCCTTCAACTCTCATGAATTCCCAGAAAGTTGCTTTATTACAACGGGAACCAGCTCCCAGAAAACCCATGTGCTTAGTCTGGGATATATTGCTGTAAACGTACAGTCATACTACAAGTCAGTTCAACATCCTCCTTCCTTCTCTCTATCTCTGCCTTTTAGTTTGTGCAGCGCTGCCGCTAGGAGCGCACGGTCTCTGCGCACCCGGCACAGCCTGCAGCCCACCACACTGAAGCTTGACACAGTTGCACGAAACACGGATCGGTGCGAAGAGACAGCAGCGAGTCGAGGAGAGAGCTGGAGGCTGAGGAGACGCGAGGGGGGAAAGTCCAAGAGTGTCTGGATCTTGGATCTCTCCAAATCTTACTAATGGTATGAAGAAATGAAGCAGGGAGTGGATGGTAAATCCCCATGAAGTCCTTAGATTTTTCCTTTAATTTTAGTGAAGTATAAATCTTGATAGATCATAAAGTCATTGTTTACCACACAACGTGAGCACTAAGCTGTAGGTTATTGGGGAATAAATCTGGAAATATATTGAAGAGGTAGTGCATTATGAAAAAAACAGGTTTTATATGTGATAACAAGACTTGTTTTATAATGGAAAAAGAAAACATTTGGAAAACGAGAATAATACTGTTATCTCACTAACCAATAAACCAAGTCTGTAAAATATGTAGGTGTAGTAAAAGATGCAGAGAAAGAAGCTGCTTCATAATATGTGGGTGTTAACATGTTGAGATAATAAAGCTGAATTATAAATATGGTCTGTGTCAGAAATCAATGACTGATTGACCAAGCTGCTGCCACAAGCTGAAGAGAGAGGTGGTCTCTGTGCTTACATCTCTCATCTTCAAGTCAAAGTGTTTAGAAACACACACACAGTACAAACAAGCACAGAGAAAAAAGCCCCGTTTTTAATTATGCAGTAGAAGCCCAACTCTATGCTGACGGTCAGATGAAGAGAGGCCTTGTATGTGGTCTGCACTACTGCCCAGCAACCTGATTCATGTTGTGTCACCAGTTTTTTACAGAGTAAGGTATGAGCTGTGAGCTCCCCCTACTGGTGTCCACTACAGCAATCCTCTGGTCACAAGGCTTTTAAATTCTGTCCCATCAAGTGATATGAAGAGGAATAATCCCCAACAGTGATATTTTCTAAAACAATGGCTGGTATAACATAACTGAGCAATCACATGCATCTATGTGTTATTTTTAGCAGCAGAATTAAGCAGATTTTGTAAACATCACAGTCTTGCAACAGAGCTCTTTCAACGTATGCTAATATACAGCAGAGTTAAATAAAAACACAGTAAATGCATTGTATACGAACTGCTTATTTACTGTATCACTACAAGGGTTTATAATAATCACTGTGATAAACCATTTTCCAAAAAAATTTATTGAATATTTGTTAAATCGAAAAAGCTGAAATCTTTCTCAAATGCAAATCACTGTCTTGTTTTATTCAAATAATTTACAGAATACCGTAAGCTGTGTACAACATTAAATTAACATCTTCAGAAACAAAAGAAACTTATATATGACCACATTAAACAGAAGCAAAGTGAAATCTAACAAGTTGCCTCCTCCCACACCCACCTTTTTGTTAACAGAACAGACACCAGCATGAGCACAACCTAAAAGTCTTACATTTCTCATTTTATGATTTACATCAAAGTCAGACATAGAACAAAGACCTCAAATTCACAGTATGTTCCCTGAAGGTGTCTGTGAAAACCAAACTCTCGCAATAAAAATATAAAGGATAAAACCATGACAGGACAGTTGTGGCAAAGGGAACCGCTTCTACTGCCTTTAATAATAGTGTTGACTGTTCATGGGTTTTCTTTCTTCTATTTGTTTGTCAAGCTGCATGTTCAAGCTTGCCCTGTAAAGGCCTTACAGGGAACTGCGACATGTTGCAAGTTTGCTGGTTGTTCTCATTGCAGGCAGCGCTGTCAGCTGGCCAGACACAGTGATTTGTCTTCATATTTTAATATGCTTGTGAGCTGCATGCAAATGTTGTCTTCTCAGTGCCTCCATAGTGTCCCAGATTCTACTAGATGCGTGCAACCACACACTCACAAACACACAAAGAGCCAAACAGAAATTTATTGTGTCATCAGTGCTGCTGAAGGTTTGAGGCAAATAAAAAAGAGAAAAAAGGGGAATTGGAGAAAGGTCATTTACCAAGAAGAAAGGCTCACTTCAGACATAAACAATGGAGTGTATGGCTTCATTGATGGAAAAAGTAAGTAGAGGGTAATTCTCCCTCAAGCCCAGCCTTTTATTCCCCACTTTTAATCACTGTATCCGTACCAACGGCAGTGATATTGCCCGGGTTTCTAAATATCAGCTGAAAGTGGATTTATTTTAATTAAACTGGAGGCTGTGCTTACTCAGGACAAGGCATGCTACATAAAAAAAAGAGATGGTGTGGTTAAGCTGTGGACTGATAATTCATGGACACTATAATATGAGCATATGCTTTACTTCATTGTTGAAAGAACGTCACAGGTCTTTTACTGTATTAGGGTGATATCAACAATAGTAGCGATAAACAAGGTTCTCTGTGTTGATTAGTTCTTTAATTTCAAAAACAGACATCAACCAGATGAGTTATAACCAAACACAAATGAGCGTGACACACAGAGGGGAAAGCAAAGCATGAGTGGTGGATCGGAACAGCTACATCAACAAAATAGTGTTGATGAAAGACATTAAAAACATGGAGGAGAAAAAGTCTTGTTTGCATTTTCTTCCACCACAACAAAGACAATTTGAGTTCACCACCAGATGCTGAGATGGATCATTATTTAAACTAAACTAATCATGCCATCATTACTGTCACATTTTTGTGTTTTTAATTGGATCAAAACTAATAATCAATCAGATAATTTCCAATTATTGTCCCCAGAACATCTGCTCATTGATGGATCCTGGGTGGAGCCATTCATTAGGACGGTTGGTTGGCTTGACCCACATCCATCGTCATTCACTTTTCAAGTGACATGACTTCAATTGGTCAAGTTGATTTACCAAGTACACCCACTTCAGTGGCAAAATCAAATTAATATATACTTCTATTCATATATAACAACACTCAAGCAGCTTAAACCAAATAAACTTTTTAGTTTAAAAATCCAGAGTGCGGCTGCCTTTAGTTTCTTCACCCTCTATTTTTTCCTGCTAATGATTAAAAATCATTAGCAGAAACATCTTTAAAAATCATTAGCAGAAACATCTTGTGGCTCAGTATATAGCGAAGCAATGTGAACATAAAGTGCTGCAGTGCTGTTGTTTTTGTAGAGAAAAGCACAGCTGAGGATCAATAGGAGGTCCCCAAGTGGAGAGTGTGATATCTACGAGACAATCAGGAGTGTGTACAACAGCAGCGAACACTCAGGGGGGTTTGGAGACTACAAATTCCAGCAGAGACATTTTCTGCATTTTAATTGCAAGTAACTAAGGTGCAATTCAAACTATGAATCAAACGCAGACAGTGACAAAATGTGTAGCTTCAGCAATGCTGCGCCTTCTATGTGTCTGGGGGAGAAAGAGGAAAGTGTTTTTAATTGTGTGCCAGGTCAGAGGTTCAGGTAGCAACATCATTCATGATCAGATCAGAGTGGTATTTGGGGAGCTCTTAGCTGGATATCTTTCATGGCTGAGTATCCCCTTACTGGGTTTGGGTCTCTGTATAGGGATGATTAGGGGCTGGACTTGGGGGGGTGAGGGGTGGTTGATATGTGGAGGGTGATTAATGTAGATGTCAGTACCAGCCTTTCCTCCTCTGCTCCCCCCCCAGGCATCCGTAATGACACCTGGGGAAGGCAGAACGGGCCTACCTGCAGCCCAGGCTCCCTCCGCTGGGCATGATTCTTCCCCATGATCCTCCTCTGTCAGCAGTCCTGTCACTGTGCTCGGATCAGGCCCTTATTAATGGGGCTCTATGTCAAACATAGATATTAAGCTGTGCTCTGCTCCGCGCTATCCACGGCTATAACCCCCACATAGGCGCACAAAGTGACAAGCATTCCAATACAATACAGAGGCAGACACAAACGCAGAGAGCACTGTACAACACACTCATAAGTCATAAACAGATCCCTACATGTGCCTTAACATCGCTGAAATATTACTTTCTTATTTAGCAAGTTTTCCAGATTCCATTCCAGCAGGACACAGAGTATAAAGATCGATTTGATATCTCTGTCCCTCCTCTCCTTCGACTTCTTAATGCAAACAACCAGCTACAGCATTATGCTGAAAAAGAGACAAACCTCTCAGTGTGATGCACTTTCCAACAATGCAAATCAAAGCACATAGGAGTGGATGAGCTACAAGTACTTAAGGCAGCATGGCCCAAGTCTATGTCCAGAAATGTGGCAGATGAAATATGAATAAAGGCTAAAAGTTGGCTTAGTCTCAGCAACTTCGACTGCTTTTGCTATTTAGGCTTGTGGCTTTATAATGATACAAGGAACACGAAGACATTTATAAGAAGAAGTTTCTGGAGACATAAAACAGTAGATCTGGGTTTACTGGCAATAAAACATTTAATGGAAGTCAGTGAAACACATGTTAAATTCTCTACTTTCTGATACTCCCTTAGAGGAGCTTAAGGGGGAGACTGAGCAGATGGAAGTATGGAGGACATGACACCTGAGCTTGGTGTGGAGAGAAGCTTCTATCAGCGGGACATAAACTCTGTATGTAATGCATCGCTCCGTCTTCCTCTGCGTTCACTGAAAGGCGCAGGAAGTGAGATAGGGGCAGCCTATCAGGTGTTGCAAAACTGGGGATTACTGTACAGGAATTCTTGCTTTTGACATAAAGTTCAGCTTTGTCTCATCTCATTATCTAGTCCCACTTTCAAAAAAAGTGAATAATTAAATAAACAGTCAGTTTGAGATTCTGTTTGCAAACGTATGTAAACATGCAGCAGCTATAAGAAAATCATATGAGACAAAGTAAAGCACATTCGTGTGTACTAATGTTTACAAATACATAAAAATGCAACTGAGGAACTTTCTAGGTTTTCAATTTCAAGAAGACCTTAAAGCCCCTCAAAACTTGAGTCTTTCTCTATAAAATATTCATGACTGAATAAGCAGTAATCAAAGTTAAAGTTTAAAAAAACATTTATTTATCAAGAGTTTAATGCTTAAAACACAAGTTTATCAGTTTGATCAGGGCTTCGTGGGTGTGGTCCTATAAGGTTTGACTGACACTGGAATACAGGCAAACAACCCCATGACTGTCTTCACATTTCGTTTCAAATGTTGCTAGACTCTGATGCAGAGAAATACATGACAACTGAGCCACATGCACTTCAAACCAGTAAGAAAAGCAAGGCTGGAAACAGAAATCTTAAGTGAAGTAATTGGAAAGGTTTGTGTTCACTCATTGTAAGAAAGTTACTGAGAAAGTATGTTTTCAGGGCCTTTAATAGCGAGAATTTTTGTATTTTTTATATTTTTGTAGACATGTAGATTGTTCTTTATTAATCTATGCTCCATTAATTTATTAACCACTAACAAACTCACAAATGTTAGAAAAGAATCCATAAAGATTTATCTGAATGTGTTCAGCTGCAAAGAATCCAAAGTAAACTTTACAGGATGAACTGTCTTCTTCCTCCATTTATTCTATTTTATGTCAACCTTACCTAACCTCCCACTCTTATTAGATATTCCAGCCCCTCATCTTCCACATTCTTGTCATTTATGGAATTTCCCTGTCTAGGTGAAAAACAGCCCACTCCCAGGGTCCTGAGAGCTGCAGCTAATTAGCTGGCCTACTTTTTCCTGAATACAGCTGCTTAATCAGCCTCTGTGAAAACTCATCACAACTGTCGTCTCCCACCTAGAGCAGACCTTGATAACAGGGCGCTAGTCACTGACATGACAAGACACTGTAAACAGTCTGGTCCAGTGAGTGATGGGTAGCAGCCGCTAATGACTGAGAAGTGAATACTTGAGTCCTGACGAGTCAGAGGGGAGGGAATGAGAGGAAGGGAGGACAAGAGCTTTTTAAGTATCTCTCCAACCTCCTTATCAGCTGGGACGCTGCCCTTCCTCTCTGCAGTCCTCCTCCTCAGACCCACAACGACAGACATCATTAGCATGGCTCTGAGCAGGCTCTGCTTCCTCTGGTTCTCTTTTATAAAGTTGTTAAAATGGGAAGTTATTTATTTTCATTACCCCTGTAGGAAATTCTGAAAAATCCACAGTTAGTCTCATAAACACCCAAGTAACCCAAATAAATGCATTTGTTTATACCATCAGGAAAATTTATTCACGGTCATTTCCATCCCCAAGAGTTGGCATGAGCACACTCAATCAGAGCTCAGGAATTTACAAGTTTTGCTAGGGAGAATAAACTTTACAAGACAGGAAGCAACACAATTAAAAGACTGAGATGTGCTATATAATGGTATAAGTACCATTATTAACCTGTTGAGTTTCTCACATGATGGAAAATACAGTGTTTGCACACTTCATATTCTATTTATTATGGCAATTTCACTGAATAAATGTGTTTATTTAATGAGGAGAATAAGATTAACTTGGAAAGGTTTTCAGCTCAGTTGGTAGTGTTATGATTGGTATCACATTGCCTCTTGCCAGCACTGTCACACTTATATTAGCACATAGTGTACAGCTAATCCATTATGTACTACTGATAATTGCTTCTGCTGACACATTGTGTTTAATTGCATCTGCGTTACTGCTCCCAAGCCTTGTATGTTACTGAAGCTTATATTGTCAATATAAACATGTCCATTGCCAGAAAGGGTTTTTTTTATTATTATGCACCAGCTATTCATGTATAATATCACTGAGACATCTCCTAGTATTAGTTGTTATTTGTTAAAGGAAATAGCCCAGTGGGCATGAGAATTAACGCAGAGTTTAATTAAACCTCTTTTCTAATTGTGGCATATAATCAATAAACAATATTGCAGATTGCTGGACCATCCAGATTAAAAGTCATGCAATTTATTTTCTCTGTTAATAGGTGGCAAATTATAAGCATCACTAAATGTCTATTAAAAGCAGTGTTTATTGCATTAAATTATATTATAATGTAGGGGTGCAGATACTGGCCAAAATCTGCAGATTGGATATTGTAAGGGCAGGGAAAGTATAATCTGATCTAAAACCTCACTGACAATTTGTTTCAAACTATCATATAACTGCTTAACAACACCTGAGCGACATGTCGTAAAGAGAGATGAGCAGCATGTGTCATGTACACAGTAGCTACAGCGTGAGTGACAGGCAAAGGTGAGACCAGTTTGTCATGTTGGCTGTGTGGAGTTATGTTAAACTCAAGGCAGAATTGCAGTTTATGCAATGTGAGCATTTGGAGAGGCGTGGCAGCAGCGTTGAAAATGTGAGTTTTCAATGCCTAATGGAGCATATGGAGCATCTGTACGCGCTGCTAACCCAGCACAGCTATCCCAGATAAGAACAAGCATGTGAGTAGGGCCGTCCCGTATCAGCAGATACTCAGGCCTGTGGATTCGGTCATGAATAGGTGGTATGGAGCAATCCCTATTAGAATATATATTGGATGGCATTATATTGTACATGTGCTCATTCCTTTCTGTTCTGTATATACAGTAGATTAGAAATGGGAAAATAACTTATTTTGGAGAGGACCTATTCATTGGAATGTCAGGCAAGTGTTGGTATTATCCAGAACAGATGAAGCGTTGTGGATGAAGAACTTAAAACAAGTCCAGTTGCCACTAAAATGCATTTTTGGGATAACCATGGCCTGGATGACTGAGAGTCTTCACAGACTCACACACACACGTAGTAGTATTATGTTTAATTTAGTACTCAGTCCCATCTAAACTTTAATATCTAACATTATGACATACAGGGAATGTGTAACAAACTGTTTCAAATAAAAGTCACTTTTTATTTACTAAGAGGCCTTTTTTTGCACATAGTCAACATCACACTCACAATATGTAGACCATTACACTCTCACTGTTGGACCAGAGCCCAGAATTCTAACTGCATGTCTCAAGACTTCTTTTTGTCTTTACCCAAACCTTTTTTAATCTCCCTCTCTCCTCTGCACCCAGTAAACCAACTCTAATCATGACTACAAAAACAATATTACTCCCTTGTGTCCTTTTAAGTGTCTGCTTTACCCCTCACCTTCAGTCAAGTGTTGTAGGAGAAAACATTAATCTCAATATTCAGATTTGGTAACCCTGTGGCCTGGGATAGTTTGAACATCTGTTGTCCCCTATTGCCAGAAACTAGAGTTTGTTGCCTTTCTCTTTAGCCTTCAGTATTTTTGTGTACAGTTCCATGGAGCAATGTGACATTACAAAAGTTGATTGACTGGCAAAAGGCTGTGAATGAGCAGTGGCATTACAACAGCAAGCTGCCTGGGACATTGACATATAAGCAAAGTTCTATACAAACAACCACAATGACACAAATGACAATTAAATGACAATAGCTGTCTAGTCTCTGAGCCAGTTGTTTACATTTGGGACATTTGAATTGCTCTAGACCACCGGATTGAAGAAAGGACATTGACTCTAAAACTGGGGGGTATTCCACATTAATAGACAGCCCCGCCCCATATGTTGAGTACTACTGACAGAATCAATTGAAGGCTGTACACGTCGAAGGTTCAAACTTAATTGTCCCCCAAAATGGAAAGTGATTTAGGGCCCTAGGTCACAGTCAATCCCAAATGACACATTAGGGCACCACTTCCCCATGCTTGACCAGGGACACTATGACCCTTTTAGGGGAGAAAAATATCCAGACACTGGGGCCCCCAGGCACCCCAACTGCCATAAATGCTTCAATGTCACCAATCTGACCCGAGTCTGTCTGATACAGATGATGTTGGACAAGACCATGCTGGCCTGTAATTTTAGGCATGAACTCACAGACACGCCAACAGAAACATAAATGACTGCAAGCAGCAGGTGAACACAATTTAAAAATGAATCGTTTAGAATATAGTTCACGCTGAAGCACCTTGTGGGAGGACAGACTGTTTTGTAAATGACAGTTGAGGTGGTACACGACAAGAGGCGGCAGCTGAACTGTATCATCCTCTCAAACCACTGATCTGGTAATAAAACAATGGAGGCAAGTAAGTGGATTCCACAAGATGTAAGTGGATTTCACAGTGAGCAAGTGTCCATAGCTACTTCTAACCTGTGACCTATTTCTGTGTTTGCTAACTGTCTCCCACAAATAATTTGAAAACCCCTTGGCTGAATGAATTACACAGACAGTATGGATCGTCATAGTCGCTTTGGGCCCTAATGAAACTGGGCTTGTGCCCCTGACATATCCATCCCCCAGGGCCAAGCCTTGCACGGCCACAGCGTCATAGCCTGGCCTTGCCACTTCACACTCTAATTGCTGCCTCGTAAGCAAGCGCCAGAGCAACAAATCCAGTTAATGACAGTGGCATATTGATCGCTGGCAGGCAGCACCCCTGTCCTTAGGTGTAGAAGGAGGGGCAGGGTGGCTTTTACAACCTGAGGGATGGCCTGCACCCTATAAAGAGCAGGTCTCTGTGACAAAATAAAAACCAAAATAGGGTCAGAGTGATACAATTACAGCTTGGCAGCTTTGACCCTAACTGTAGGTGAACAATAGACTGCAGGATGACGATGTTAGTGAGTGTGGGGGGGGTCTTCATTATAGAGGTAGGCTAAGAAACCTGTTCAATTTGCTCCATTAATGAGTGCTGAAGAAGCACTTTCACGCTGTCCCAGCAGAGCCATTACAGGCCTAGTCTGTGCACTGAAGAAGAGAGACTTTGCACCATGCCACAAATACTGCCGGCAGTACAGGACCATTAAGCCAAATAGACCTGAGAGCCATGAATACACAACAGCTGGTCAAATAGCACTATATACATCTATGTCGTCATCAATGCAAAATGCTGCATTGGTACTTAAAATGCTTTATAGCCTGTACATAGCCTGTTAATCATAATTTCACCTTATAGCGTTTTTATTGTATTTAAAATTTTGTGAAGAACTCTAAACGTGGTATATATAATGTGTACTGGCTGGTACTGCAGAAATTTGGGTGTTTAATCCAGTAAGCATGATACCTAATTGGAAAAGGAAACAAGGCATATTAGACTGCTCATTTACATACTAAAATGGCACAAAGAAAAAGCAAAGCTACATTTTCCTCTAATTTATTTGTGCAGCAGAGAACAGTAAGAGGTGATAGAATGAGGCCAAACAATGGGAAGCTTAGTGAGACGGCGGTTGCGCTAAAATCTAACAATCATGAAAGATGTTATTTTTCACAGATGCTGTACAATTGTACATTAACTGAGGCTGGTAGACATCAGTGTGGTAAGCAATCATCAAAGAGCACTTTTGCACATTCTATAATCTGTTTTAATGCAGTTCTAAATTACAGTTTTCCATCACCTTTGTTACTAATCTGGCTTAGTTTAAACCCCCACTGTATCATACTGTCTTTCCCTCCAAAAATATCTCTTTTTTCAGTTGTAAACTGTTACAACAGACAAATGTTCACTCTCTTTTATCACAGCCATGTAACAAATTCTGCCTTAACCATTGGTTCTATTTACTACAGTGTCTGAATCCACATTTTACTAGTAATGTTCACAGTCATTTTTCCAACTGCTGTAAAACCTTATAGTACAATTACAAAAGATTTCACAAGAAGGTAAACAGTAAAGTATCTATATTATAATCTCTGCCTTTCTTGTTAATGAATAAAGTTAATGGATTTCAATGGAACTGGCTCACATACTACAGAATTAGCATTAGGGGAAGAGTGGAAAACAGACATCTGGTATTACCACAGAGTTACAAGATGGCCACATCTGGACTAATAAAATTAGATGCTGATTCCTTCAGATCACTCTCAGTTGTTACAACATAAACCCCACTCAGCATGATCTGGTTTCTGGCACAGAGTCTATGTGTCATTCTCACAACTCCTCTTGCTTGCAGTGGACCTACAACCTTGTCTTAACTTCCCCGTGGGCACTTCAGAGCTGTCTTATCAATAATATGTAGTGGGTTTGGTTATTAATTAGAAATAGGGGTGTAACAATTCTCTAAAACAGATCTGTTTTTTGTTTGTTTTGGTCTTTGTGCCGTGTTTATTTAATCACCAGCAGTTCTTAACTCTGAGGAATTTTGAAACACAGATGACCTACACTGGACTCTGTCCCTGAATGCCTCAGCAGAGCCGATGATGGCAGCTCGTGTTACACCTTCTATACAGGCCTAGTGTTACTTTTGTAACATAAAGCCCTCAGACAATGAAAGTGACATGTCCTCTTAGGACAAGAAATATCAGATTTCCCCGGATACTATATCAAATTAGCGAGTGTCATGTTGAGGATTGGGAAGGCTGAACTGCAACATGAAACCATGTTGTGATGTGGTTCTTGCCAGATAATACACTACTTTTTGCAATCACTGACAGGCTGTCCCCTTCTCCTTTAAACTTACTACAGAGGCTCTCATGGTGTTCAGTATCAGTACTATTGAGGTTGCTTACAAACAGATACAGAGAGATACAGTGGAGACTAGTGAAAACTAAAAAAAAAAAAATTAGTTCTCAATATAAGTACATTATCCATCACATCACAAAGGTTTTCACCTGACAGAGCTGGAAAGTTTGTTATACAAATAAAGACAAGATGAAGTCAGACAGACACTTTTACAAATAAACAATGATTCAAGGAGAGCTGCTTTAGCTTCATCTTCTTTTTCTTTTGCCACCCACTAGTGCCTGCCTTCCAATCCATCATATAGTCTAAAAAGTACATAATGGAAATAACTACAGACAAAAACACTCAGTGTGTATGGAGTACAAATCAGTTTAGATGTTGTATTGGGTAAGAGTTATCAGAGCACTTTTAATTACATACTCGTTATACCTGACTTGTTTTATGGATGGAAAAGAAACATGTTTTATTTTGTTGACTTTTTAGGAATTAAATATCTGAAAGATATGGATGGAAACATACCTTTAGGCAACTGTTTGGACCCATAATGCATACTTTTGTTTTTCTGTTGGGGTTAATTAATACACCATCACTTCATGCATCACTCCTTTTTGTTTTGATTTAAAGTTAACACTAAACAAAACAGAAGCTGGAACATGTGTTAATGTTAAAACATACAACAATAAATTATAAAGGCAATTCCCAGAGGAAATGATTAGAAATTCAGAGTAGAGGTAAAGCTAAGCAAACAATATCACAATGGAGCCATATGTGAGTAAATACATTTTGCAGTGAGACTGTGACTCCAATGACCTACTTCCAAAAAATATCACGGAGGAAATTAGCTGCTTGAAGACTCATGACAGCCCAGGGGGTATTGTTATTTTTGCTGTGGTCACTGTTACAGCCTTCTAGGGCATAAACCGAATGTGTGTGGGCACGCTGCCTTGGGTCAACAACATTATTTGGATTTTACTACACTGGTGTTGCTGTGCTGTGCTTCTGGCCTTGAGACTTTAGTGTGTGCCATTAAGGTCTAACACATAAAATCGAAAAGGTCATCTCAGCTCTAAAAGTGTGAGGTTGTTACACTAACATCAGAGGGAAAGACAAAGATATAAACAAGAAAAAGAGCGAAAGAGAGAGAGAGAGAAGGTGATAGAAAACATTTATACTGTCTAAGAAAACAAAAGGACATAAAAGTTTTAAGATAAGAAGTATAGGAAAACATTTGCAGGATCAGTGACACCATAAATCGGCATGTGTTGTTGTTCCTCTTGATCTTAGAAATCTTTTCTGTTGATATTTATTGTGGCTCTATTTGTAGTTGAGCTAATATAAGTTGTTCTGTTCCCTTCATAGTGTTCTAGCAATAAACAGGAAAATTCATGTCTATACAGTCTGTGGAATCCTGCTATTACAGCAGATTGAAACTGTACTCCCACTATCTTCAGGATCAAAAAGAGGATGTAAGAGAAAACAAGAGAGGATGTGCAGGTCAAAAGGGATTGTAACAATTTAGACGTGGTGAGCAGTTTGAGCTGAGCTTAATGATTTTGGTGAAACAGTGCCATCCAAACACCTCACAGAAAAAGGACCTGTTTTAATAAGGCCCCTTGTTCTGAAACTACCTATTGATTTTCACTGTGGCGGGTTGTGGGGCAGTGACCTGCTCTGGTTCCTGGCTCACACAAATGCTAAATTGAGCCATTTAGAAGCTGGGTCTGTCTTTAGAGACTCCGGCTCAGCAACGACTCCCCCCCAGCCAATTTATTTCCATCAGGTGGAACTTTTTTTTTCTGGAACTGCAGAAATTTCACCACAATGGATCTGCTGCTGAAGTTCTTGGCACACAATTTCCTGCTTCTTTCCATCAGCCTCAGCTGAATTTAGGTCTTACCCTTTTGCTTTATTACAGTTTAGACTTTATAACTCTGACCCAAATGCAAAAAAGTGAGAGAGCTGAGTGTTCTTAAAAAAAAAAACAAAAAAAAAAACAAAAAAACAATACAATAAAGTGTGGCCAGAAAAGAACCAGCAAAAACACACACTGTCAAATCTATTGGACATCTGCAGCTGAAATACACAGAGTGGTTGAGTTGATAAAAAATGCAGAAAGAGTGCAAACAGCCAGCGGCATTAAGGTGACAGTGTGTCACGAAAACAATGAAGGAATGCACATGCCAATCACACACAAGCATGCACACACACACATTGAGTGACACATATCAGAGCTAATTAGGGGGAAATACTAAAGGTCAAACTTTAATTGGAAACTGTGAAAGTGAGTAGGAATTTCCTGTTTGACTACTGATAAATTTATTTTCCCTTATGCATATGTAGCCATTCTCAAATTATTCATTGCTTAGAAGTGCAAGACTACATCGTGTGTGTGTTTATTCTGTGGATACAGTATCTCTGATATGGGTGACAGACTGAACTACGTCAGCTAATGTTATGTGGAATTAGTGTTTAATTGGGACCTATTGGAGAATAAGTTTTAGGTGCACTGGCAGCCTAGAGGTTCGTGCACATGCCATGTAAGCGCAACGTCGCTGCTTCGCGTTCCGAGCTCAGGACCCTAGTTGCATGTCCCTTCCTCTCTTCACCCCATGTTTCCAGTCTGTCACTGTTACACTGTCAAATAAAGGCTAAAAATGCCAAAAACATAATCTTAAAAAAAAAAGAACAATAAGATTTAAGCACTAATGTTGCAGCTAACTCTGGTGGTCTTCTTACTGTCCGTATAAAGCAAAACCCTGCTCTTTAATGTGCCATATGGCATTTATCTACCAGTTATATTTTATGCACTAATGCATAAAATAAACTGGAAGATAAATGTCATGTCATGTCAACACATCGACACATCAGTCCCTATGCAGATGTTTGCTGTTGTTTCTGTACCCAACACTAAAGTGTAATTTATTCACCTTGCTAATCTCAGACTAATTCTCTCTCTCCTCAACAATTAATTGTGTGCTATGATCTCTTTGTGAAAGAGAAAAGCAGTAGTGCACATAGTTTCAAACTTAGCCCATTAAAATTACATAGGTAAGTACTGGTAAGTATCTGTATTGATGAGATGTGAAAACAGTCAGTTGTAGCAACAGTCTTTCAATTGTTTGTGTTAATTATGTTAATATGGGGATGAAGTGCATTTGTTGTTGGGAAAATTGTTGATTATTGTACATAGAGAAGAATCTGATTACATGTACTCTTGAACAGTACCAAGGAGATTAAGAAATTAGAAGGGTGTATTCATATCCAACTATTTCTGCATGCTTACATTCCCTATAACCAAAGCATACTGGATTCTGTAAGAGAAACGGTGCACTATACTACTGAAATCCTGGTCAGGGATCACATACAAGCACATAACATACTTTCCATTTGAGTGAACTCTTGCTGAAAGAGCTAAAGAGAAAAAGATGAAAGGAAGCAGAGAAACCGTCCCATAAATGATCTGAACCCGAGATCAAACAAGAACTGCTTAATGTCATTTTCCCAATCCAAGTCAGGAACAAATCCAAATATTTTTCTCTTTTGAGACGGCATGAATAGAGAGTGTAATTTGGGTTAAGAGAATCTGGATACAGTGCCATAGATCAGTGAAGTTAAAGCATACGCAAGGATATCAGAAATACCATGTTCCGGTGCTCAGAGGCAGAATGGGAAAAACGGCAGTGAAAGTATGAGGCGAAAACACATTCAAGGTCACCCTCGCTCTTTTCCCCGATGGCTACAAAACATTTCAGTGTACAGTGTTGCAGCACATTCATAGCTCAAACCAATTTTACCAGAGGAATCAATATGGTTGAAATATTGGGCTTTTATGAGTTGCTACATTCAGCTTGGGGCCATGTGAGCGGAGTAATGTGTTCGGCTAGATTAGATTTAAACAGCCTGGACATGTAGAAGGGGTGGAACAAACTTACAAGGGAGGACAAAGAGGAGCATAAAGGTTATGATTATTATAATTATTACTACTAGTTTTATTGATTACTACATCAATACAGTTGTGGAGCTTATATGCATAACATCTAATGGTGGCATAATACACAAGGAATTGCAACTGGTAGTTAAAACCTACTTGATATTAGCGACTGAGCTGCAAACTGTAAATTATATGACTTGAAAAAGACGTGTCCATGTTACAGTGGTGGTGTTAGAAGCCTAACAGCCTAAAGCCTAGAAGCAAACCGTAATTGATTGTCATTCATATTTTATGTTGTCTAATTAGATAAGCACATGGCCCATGTTTCATTTTGCTTTTCATTATTTATTGAACTTGTGTTTCATGTGTGTTAGCATGTTGCTGTAAGGTATTGGCTTAATGATTCCACAAGTTTGCTGTGTTTTTCTCGTTGTATTTATTGGTCCACCCCTCTATTAAAGAGAACTACAAGTCCTGAACCTGTATTATATAGTATGGTAAGTGTAGGAATGCAACAATATTTAAAGCCGTTGTCTCCAGCTCAGCTGGGCCATCGTTTCTATATGTGATGTGGTGCAGGTGGTTCTTGTGGTTTCTGACAGCAGGCTGTTTGAGACCTCATAAGGTCTCAGAGGTGCTGAAAAGAACATCATGTCAGCCATACTGCCACAGTCACTGCTCAACCAATATCTAAAAAGAGCAGCCGAGGAAACCATTACACAGCCATAGTGCCAGGGAAAAGGGTGGGCCACTGGGGCCCCTGGCAGTGCTACAGTCATTAATGCCCTCAATTTGCCTTAATGGCTTTCTCAATCTCAGCCCTCAATTCCATTCGTCCCCATGCCAGACTGTATTTCGTCTCCTCTCACTGCGTGTAATTAATCCATTCATCTCTTAAAGATCCGATCAATGCAGTCGGGAATGAAAGCTGCCATGCCATGGGAATAGCACAGGAAAAACATGTAGACAAAAAACAGTGTTACTGGACTGAAAATGAAACTGTTGAAAAAACACTATGAATATCAGTGAGCTGTAACCGCATATAGTAACACACTTAATATGTAACATCAATAAAATATAACATAAAAATAAATGTTGCAGAAAGACCATATCACAACCCTTCAGTGATTCAATACACGTCTGAACTCCCACTGTGAGCTATTACAGGACTCAATAGGATCATACAGTGAGCATTCTACTGCAGAAAATTTTTCAATTCCAGTCCCACCATATTACCTTCCTGATCTAAATGTCACACACAGCGCTCATATATAAAAATCTATTTTCAATTTTATGTATGTTAAGGTAAATATATGTTATACCTGGGGAGTGTTCCACACCAAAACTACATCCAGTTACCATCATATCTATTGTGACGCTTTGTGAACAAAAATCTTATCAAAAATGTTGTCTGTAATTGATTGATTTTGAAGAAAAAAAAGAATACAAGACACAACACGTAAATTGACCTGTATATATGTATATGTGTTTCTGTGTGTGTGTGTGTGTGTGTGTGTGTGTGTGTGTGTGTGTGTGATTGTTTTTCATGATTCAGAAATATTGGCTGGCAACCAGGGCTCTGTGGGCCCTCCCACTGACCCGGCCACTAAATCCATGTCCTTGGTCTGGCCTGGGATCAATAAGTAATTTTTTTGTAGCTGATTAGTTTGCAGCAGGAAGGTGGTCACTGTCTGATCTGTCCTAAGGATATAATCAAACACTAAAAGCAGCATTATTTTTGCTGTAACGTGAGCAGGGTGGGTGTAGTAGCATGATGTGATGCATGATTTTTGGAGATGGTGATTATGGGTCATGATGCAGAAGGCTGTATATCTGACTGGGAAAAGACACTTGCTCACACTGGAACAAAAATAACTTTCCATTGCAAGGATGAATAATTGCTTTTTGAAATTAAACAAAATAGTGAAGGAAGCTTTTTGATTGGTTGTTGAAAATTGAAAATCACCCACATTGTCGCTTGGGTTGTAAGCAGTATTATCAGAGAGAAGCAGAGAAAATAAAGTGGACAGAGAAGAAGGCTACAAAGAAGTAATTTAGAGGCTGAAAGACTCCAGTTAGAGCTGCAGTAAATTCTGCTGTTTTTATCCCTGAGAGACTGATCATGACACCTCAGAAATGAGCATAGAAGGCATGAAGAAAATTTGTAGCTTAGATGAATTTTCACTTCTTTTTAGATGGAGCATGCCCATAATTTTTATATAACCAGACTCCAGTAAAACTGTTTTATCACTGTTCAGACTGATGTGTTAAGCTTCACCATTCATCATGTATCATATTAGGTTAGTGTGAATAAACTGGTGTTTAAGTTTACATTATACAGAAGATCAAAACAGGCTAAACTAGAAGTAGGACACAGGCTCTAATGCAGATATTTGTATGCACACCTTATGTGGTAGTGTCTTTCAACAATTCAACAATGTGGCTTTTGGGACTAACGTCAGTAAATGAATTTTTAAAAAGTGGTGCGTTTCTGACACACTTCAAACAGTACAATCAGATTAGGGAATCCAGATGAGACAATGAAATGTTTCACACCTTTATACCATGGTTGGACTAAACTGACACAGCGGATATGAGGCATTTCTAATCTTTACAGAACTGCTAAGAAAACAAAACAAAGAGGCTGCTGAGAGGTATTCTTGCTAGAAGTTCAATATGAACAAAATATCCAACACAAATAGTAACAATTTATTTTACAAAAGTTTTACATTTTCCTCAGTATGTAGTGTTTATATATACACATAATAAAGGCATCATTGTGCTTCCAATTACAGTATGTTCCCTCAAAGACTTACAATGAAGGGCCTGGGTTCACAATTTAAAACAACACATCTATTTTGAACCTGTGCTATAATACACATACCCTTCAGTTTGTTGTTTTTACCACCACACTCATGGCCTTTTCCATTTTGTACCTGTATCTGCGCTATCTATTCCTAACAGCAGGTTGTCATGTGCTACATCTCACAGGGTCTGGAAAAGTATGTAAACTATAAAGGTTTCCAGACTCTTTGCTATTGTTTACCACAGTATTTAAGCAGTCATCTCTGTCCTTATATTCACACCCATTACACAAACATGACTATATTTTATTACATAATGCAGGTATTTCCCCTCTTTTGTATTTTATTCTTAAGGATTGTTCAGCTTTAACAAAAAAATCTTGACGGTCTGTATTGTATTTCAAAGGACAGGACATTTGCTGAATGTTTTTGGCTAAGCTGCTGCTGGCAAGTATTAACTATAGTGAGTATAAAGAGGACACTTACAGATTGAGACTGTTTTGACTGTGACACACAGCACACTCATTTTATACTTCTTACAAAGTTACTTTTACATGAGCCCAGTTATAGTACTGTTTCCTAAATAAAAGGCATAAATAAAAGACACTCCCAACCTGTGGTTTGATATGCCCAATTTGTACAAGCATATTGTGAGTAAAGGTATTCAATGCATCTGCATTGCAAGCTACAGCAATTCTAAGAAGCAATCCACACAAATATCCCTCTAAAAGGCCAGTGAATCTTCTCTAATGGGCGCCATGAACTCTGAGTACCATGATCTATAAGTGACCTGTCTCTTCAATGAAAAGCAACACTGACACTAAAAAGAAACCAGATGCATGGCTTATTCAAGAAGCTTAAATATATATATTTGGAGGATTTTAAAGTTCAGCCCTAAAAACTCTCCGAGTTGAACTACGAGTAAGTACTGAACTTTTAGGCCCCTGTTATACCTTCTCTCTCTCATGCAGCCACAGTGTTGAGCTTTTCTCCCTGGAGTCTCATGATGGTGGTCATAAATTGGGTGTGTGTTTAACAGAGAGGTGGCCAAGGCTGTCACTATGCTTCTCATATTTTAACTTAAATGCAGGTATGCTACAAATGATTTACAATCTGACCATTAACATAACATCTCAGGAAAAGCTCTATGTTTTAGAACACGCTGTAAGTCAGCCAGTTGGGGCAACCTTTTGCCTTCCTCTCTTCTTTTTCTAACGTAGCACACATACCAAATGGCTCATTCTTTCAGCTCAAATCATATGTTGGACATGGCAGAGAAATACTGGAAAAAACAAAACCTGTTGAGACTAATCAAACAGCTGTGCAACATGTGAAACAATATGCTTTTACTCAGTCATATTTGCTATGTGAGTTTAATGTCTTATTCTTGTTTATACAGTCAGCCACAGCAGAAGGGGGAGGGAGTGTGGTGCATTTAAAAACAAAGTGATTTCAGAAAAGAAAAGCAGTTGGCACAATGGGCCCTCTACTGGACTCTGATAGTAGTGTTTAAAGTAATGCAGAGATGACTGCATTTTAACAGATGATAAAAATTTTTTTGTTTTGATAACATTTGAGTGAATATATAAAAATGTATTCAGGATAATGGCATTCTGGCTTTGGAAAATAATATAAAATGTGTTCACTGAGAAGGAAAGTGACCATATATGAGAAAAATATGAATACTACAGGGGAAAACAATGGAGACAAGAACCCTCCTGGGTAAACTGAATTGTTTTCTGAATGAAGATGAATGCCACGTATTTGTTTTGACAAAACAATCCCATTTGATCAAACACAAGAACAAAGAGAGGCCTCATATTCAGCTATAAGGAGAGGGCTGAGAACCAAGAGTTCAAATCTGTTTATCAAATGAAATCAATAATGCACTGAATGTACTGCATTAACAATTAAATATGTTCATACAGACAGAAGGTGCAACTTTGATTCTTCATACTGATAACTGATATATATGTGTAGAAAACATATATACCAGTTAATAAATGTGTTAAAATTTGGTTTGGCTTTGTCAACTTTGAGGTTTGTCACACTATTTTTTTTAATAACAGTGAAATATTTGCCCTTTGACTAATGAAAGACATCATGTTGAAGAATGAGCATATTATCTTTGTCCAAACATAGGACTCATTGCAGCTGGAGCCATATTAAAATGACCTCCATTATACCGAATCTGAATTTAAAGATAAAGTTGCATATAGTTTCACATTGTGGATTAAGATTTGCTTTATGTCTTCCATGCTATATATATATATACTTGTTAAATTTGATAATGACTTGAAAGATAAAACCATGAATTAAAAAAATAAGATATTAGTATATATAGTATAGTAGTAGTAGTATATATAATATAAGATATTTGACGTATTGTGTTATTTTAGCCAGCAGTTAGTCTCTGCAGGCTGTTTCTAATAGATTTTGGAACAATGGAAACTTTCAAGTTCCTACAGGAAAAATACTTTACTACAAAAAATATTTTGAGATCTTCTTTGGGAATCTCATGATAAACAAGCCAAGTATTTTGCCTCCTCTCACTGCTAGTGTTGGCTAAATTCTCAACGGTTTAACTAACACAGAGCTGTAACACAAGCGACAAGGTTTGCAACAAATTAGAAGGCAGTTAAACACCCAGAGCTGCTTTGTAGCTACTGGCCATATATTCAGAGCTGCAACAGAGGTGTGGTGGGAATGCACTGCACTAGTATTAACTGGCTGTACCACTTACCCACTTGCTCAGTGCGGCACACAAAGCCATCTCCTCCAGTGTTTAATTTATTCTGTGTCACAGGATCAGCCCCCAAGAGATCAAGAAGACAAGCTGTTTTATGTGGTAAAAGCACAAGACCACCATACACACATGCACACACACACAAACAGGTGAAAGCATACATTTGCGTTTTTTCCGTGAACAACAATACAATGGACACAAGCTGAGTTTTGTGAAAAAACAAAGACTTTTCTGACCCATCCATCATGAATACTAGCGCACACAGTTCCAGAGACTGGTCTAAAGAGAAGCCCTTATTTGTACTCACCTAGCTATAGCCGTAAACAGGAGGGTTGAGAGGGATAGATGCTTCTTCTTAATGTAAGAAGATGGTCTGATGAGTATCACCATGGGTTTTGCTTTACAAGACTGTTCTAAATGAAAGCAATTACAACATACTAGAGGAGAGGGGGCACTGAGGGGGAAAATTGCAGAAATACATTTACATGCCTATAGCTTTAAAGATAGTTCACACTACAATAAAGAGAAAATGAAATTACTAGGCCATAGCTCTGAAACTACACTGTAAACTCTTTATTTATAAACTGCTGTAGTACCCCACATATACACACACACACAAACTCACACTATGCATCACCCCCTACCCGTTATATTCCCTGATAAAAACCACAGGGGGTCTAAATGTGACGAAAAGGATTTCAAACGATCCATAGTGCGATTTAGGGAGGTTAATTGGTTGGTCCGGTGCCAAACTATGAACGTGGAATCAGAGCCTGAGCTATAATACACACTTCAACTGGTTTTGACGGATGCCAAAACACTGCCGCTTAGCAATCAAACACTGGCACATTTCCACATGCCTGATCAAAATAAAAACTTCTTAACTGAAAAAGGACCCAGGACAAAGGTCACTACACTGAAGTGGTGCTATGAAGTCAAACCACATCAGAGATCAGACTACTGATAACTCTGTTTCTCATAACAAAGTTACAGTATTGTAGGAACACAGCTATATTTTTCAACAAGCAGATGAACGATGGCCATACACAAATAGTTTCCTTTCTGTGACCTCACCTGGTCCACTGACTAAATGCAGCCATAAAGAAGACAGATCTAGTAATGATGACAGGGCAAGGCAAAGACAGTGATATATATGTATATCTTACTTGTGTTACAAAGACACATGCGGAGTGGAAAATATTTTATGCTTTAAGAAATATGCAGTTGTATTGTTGTAATAACTCTACAAGTCTAACAAAAGGAGACACATCCAGTCTATGTCCTGAACCCTGTCTTAGCCCAAGTTACTACATTATGTACATACCTAGCAAAACTCCTTCACAAAGGTATTACATTTCCTCTAACCTAATCGCTCGCCCACACAGTAAGAACCATAACAGATAGGAGCCACATCTCATCCGTGCCCCCATTCTGGACTGGACCTTATCTGCGGGGAAATACATTTCAGATCATACTTGTCTCCATGCAGAAGACTATCCTGCTGACGGTGGGCTCTCAGGGCTTAAACTGGGTTTACTGCAGCTCCTCTCCCTGCACAGATACTCACGATCTTGCCCAGCCCCCTACTCAGCACGAGATCTAGCATCTGGACTGGTCTCTCCACAAGGAAAGACATTGGCTCTACACAAAGGGGTATTTACAGAGCCTGTCAAGTTATTAAACTTTAATCTCACTAAGAAGAGCATATTCTGACAATGAATTATAGATGACACAGGTTAGAGTCTCCTATATGACCTCCATTCCCTCAAACCAACCATGGTAGGTTTTAATAAACTCTATTATCAACTGAGTGAGAATGCTCACACCTAGGTGGAGTCTTTATATAATGGAATATGGTGGAAGCATAAGGGGAAATCAAATCCTCATATGGATTGCAGCTGAGGGGGGTCAGGCTCTGCTTAAATCTGTGTGCAAAAGATGGCAGGGTGTATCAAGTTTAACACTTACAGCACAAATTCTAAAGCAATTAAGAGGGGTGGTGTTCATTCAGTCGCAGCAGCTCATCAGTGACCCCACTGCATTTAATTTGTTTATTCTTTGGGGACTAAAACAGAATTGCCACTTTCCCATCTGTCAACAATTTGCAAAAGACAGTAAATGAGTTTTTAAATACAGTAGAGACCAATTGTCCTTTCTTAAAATTATTTTATTTCAAACACACTGAGACAACACCATGCACCATGATTCACTTTTGGAAAGGTTACTTTGAAAATAAAATTAAAAACTTGTTACAGGGTTCATAATATAATTCACTGTTTTACTACACATCTGATTTATGGATTCTTCTGCCAATACATTATTAGATAACTCCTCTTAAACTCTTAACTTCTTAAAAATATCTTCTATTTGAATTCATCTGCCTCTAATATTTAATATTTCATATTTTATGTAGTTGCAGTATAGTTACATCAAAGGGTTGTTAATATACTTCTTACAAATACAAATATAATATTTGAAAAATATTCAAACCAAAATTCAAGTAAACCCATTTAACTTAAAATTGTATTTCAACTACAAACTGAGGTTTATATCATTATTGTCTATACCAGTTAAATCAGTACGTTATGTTTATTTTTTGTAATTCTGAATCACTTACTAAACCATGACTGTTTTACAAATTGTAACAACAGGTTAAAAAAATGAATATGACCCACACTTGTCATCAATTGTCTTCAACTCTTAAATGGTTGGTCTGCATATACGTACATTAAGATTTGTAGATCACTAAAACATATATGAATGGACAAGCATTCACACGGTCATGTAGCTGTCAAAATGAGGTCAGTGTGTTTGTTGTGTTCCCTGGAGCTGCAGTCACTTCCTGTACCACGTGGCCATCCCATGTATTCCAGACCAGGGGCCTCTCATTACAGACTGCTTGTAAATTGTAGGGCATAGATGTTGACTCCTTGATTCTGGAGTAATGGGATGCAGGGTCATCATTATCAAGTGCACAGTACCTACATCACTGAAGCTTTTACAGTCTTTAAAACAGCTGCTTTTTATTCCCTAAAACCACATTCCACTCCCATCCCCTTTTGTAGAACCTCCCTATAGTCCACAGTGCTATCCCAACCAGTTGCAAACCCTTGTATTTATGAGACGTAAACATACTACAGCTGTGGCCATGCTGAGAAAAAGACCATGAATCCCATCAAGAAAAGTTTGGACTGTTCCATGCACCTGAGGAGCTGAGTGTCTTCCTGCATTTCCTGCATTTTAGGGCGGCTGTGGCTCAGGAGGTAGAGCAGTCGCCTGCCAATCGGAAGGTCGGTGGTTTGATTCCCGGTACCTC
>JAUBNQ010000005.1:6402959-6448656 GCA_032353495.1 Ctenopoma kingsleyae | reverse complement strand
CCAAACATCTACCTAAATCATCAGTTATGGTGAATTAATTGAATCAGTGTATAACAATATTGCTAAATGTTACAAAAAATACTGTTTTTACATTATGGTTTCATGTATTAAGAGAAAACAAGCTGTCCAAGCCTATCACGCAACCACAAATAAATACAAACTTAACGTTCAGTACTAGTTTCCAAAACGTCTGTTGGAGATGCATGGATTACCATTGTATGTCTAGAATCATCAACATGTTTATATTCATGTTGATCTTTATCTGACAATACCCACATTATTATCACAGCAATGTTTTATTAAAATTTTTTATTAATATATCCAGATTTCAACACAACACATAATGATAACACAGCATGAATGCGTAGCCAAAAGAAATCTGCAGAATATGTTTGACTTTATTATAAAGAAGGACAAAGACCAAACAGTTTCAAATGCATTTAAGAAAATAGAGGCTAGGGTGACTGCAAAAATGGTAGGTGTGCCTAATAAAGTAGCCAGGGACTAAAGGATAAAAAATAACACTGTCCTCGGGTAAATTGATATCTAAAAGATGAACAAGACACTTTTTGTCATCCTCAGAGGGGATGTATTGATGTATTCGGGGAATGACATATCAGCAAAGAATATAGAAACAATCCTCTTTTATGTTAGTGGCCATTTCCCATTTTCATTTTTATAGCCGGAAAAGATCTGTTTAAGAGCCACTGTCTGTTCTAATGAGATGTCACTTGATTTAGGGTCAGGCCGCTTGAAGACTACTGTGTTTCACACAGACCGCTGTGACAGTCAATAGAAATCAATACAGCCAATGCAATTATTAATACAGTCCTAGGCAGTTAGATGTGAATGAGACAGATGACATTAGACCAGATTGATCTACAGGGAAATGGATTTCATAAAGCACTCAATGCCTTCATTATATTCCACACAATGGAGAGTCTGGGGAAGCTCAAAAGCATGAGCAGTGCAGTTCTATGCTCCCCACTGCACTAACATGAAGGGAAATTAAACAGTTGAATCTAAATGCTGTATTACAACACACTGTTGTAAAACACTTGTTACTTTTTGTTGGTAATTGTGTTCTCATGACCTCAGCAGCACTGCTGTATTTAAATATTTAACCATATTATTCTACTTGCCTTTCACTACCATGTCACTTTACAGCGTTTCCTAATTATTAAGCACTTGTCTACAAATTGAGACAGACAATAATATGGAATAAACACTGAATTTATGTGTTGACTATGTTGGATATTTTTTGAAACAGTGCAGTCAATACTGTGCATCCATCGCATCTGTAATGAAGAATGAGGAAGCTTGTGAGTCTCAGGTGTCAGTCCCAGATGAATATTCACCCTGCAGACAAACCCTGCTCCCCATGGACCTGTGGCACTAAATAACAGAGCATAGTGCTGGTAAACAGAAGCTCCGTGTTTGGTTGAAGGGGGTTTGTTTGAATAACCTCTAATTTATGTATACCAATAAAGCCTGCTTATTGTCACCAAATCCCTACAGCTTTATTAACAATAATAAGCAATATATATATATATTCATTTTAGAGCCTCTTTCTGTTGAACCATGAGCTGCAGTTTATTTGATTTATTTAATGTCTTGTCATATCTTGTGAGTGGCCACTGTTAAACTCATTGTGACTATGCTGTCATCACATGGAAATGAGCACAATTGATATTACTACTGATGCCAAAAAGCAGCTTCACAACACAAATTCAACAAATGAATTTTTTGCAGAATAAATGTGTTATTTAGCAACTTTATTGTTTAGAATTTAAAAAGAGTTTAGAAGTCTGATGTTCTCAAGCCAATTAGAATGAAACCTGAATCTACAGTGCAACCTTTAATAATCAATACTTTTTATAGCACTGGAACAAGTTGTGTAATGTGAGCCGCTTGTAGTGACAAACCTATAGAGAATTATTACTCCACTCTGACACTTAGCCTGTAAGCCCCATGAGCCTTTTAGTTTGCTTGAATTGTGGTTTTGGTTTTCCACGCCCCCGCTCTGCTCTCAACACCAGCACCTGACAAACATGTGCTACCTGCTCAGCCCCAAACACCAAACATTAGAACTAAAGTGGTGAATATGATCAATCAACCAAAAAGCTATAGAGGTAAATATTTCTCTCAGGACTTGGTAGAAACCAAAACAAAGCATGAACTGTTTCATGAACTTACATTTATCATATGGACACAAAAACTACTGTGAAAAAATGCTTAAATGGTCTGTGTTAGCTGATGTGTAAATACCGTTTGCTGCAATTCTAACTTCAGAGTTCCTTGGAACAATTTCAGTTTTTAATAATAATGAAATATATATTTTATTTATTGTCTTCCTTACTTGAAGAGATGGTTGTTTAGGTCAAACTTGGCACGGTTGTGAAAAAATAAAGCCTGGCATACTACGCCTTTTTCTTATCTTCATATTCAGTGATATCTGTTTGGGAACTTGTGAGAGCAGAAAAGCCTGAGGTGTATGGGCAGTGAAGGGTATAAACTGAATGAGTCAGAGTGTGTCCTGAAATGTGACAGCAGCTGGTGTGTGAGCCAAGCAGTGACTGCTGCACTGCCATGGCCAAGCAAACAAGAAGCAAGGCTGCCCTGCCCGCTCGCCACAGGTACAGTAGAGACACAAGGCCAAACACGCACACACAAAAAGACATGTTTGGGCACATATTCATGAACACAAATGCACACAGAAAAAAAATCACATAACATTTAGCATTTTTCCTGTTTTAATCCAGCATTTATAATAAGTAGTAAATCCTGTCATGTTAAAGCACTAATAATGCTCAATGATCCCATTTCTGCTGAGTATATTCCCTTAACCCTGTTTGGAAAAAGAATCCTAAAATCTGGATCACCAGCTGGTCGACTCACAAATACCCAAGTTTAAAATACTTCACATTATAAATGTATATTCTAAAATGCCTCAAAAGCCTTTTAACTTTCATGTGTATCACAGCATTTCCAGTCTGATCAACAGAACACATCTATACAGGATCTAGCTAACATGAATCACCAGGTTTTAAGTGGTGAGGTCGGAGTTTACCAGTTATCTGTGTGGGCTGTTACTGGAAATATACCAGGTCAGGTCAAACAAAGTGAGTTTTTACTAAACTAAACTTGGATCTGACATGGACAGTATTTAAATGAGATGTTTTAATGTCAGCAGAATTCTAATCTAAATGATACCACAGCTGTAATTATGTATCTGAGGCTCAGCTTCATAGATTAGAACAAAAAGGGCTGAACACAGTTTTTCATTTTAATCACCAGCGTCTGACTACATATGGAACAGTGCTAATAATTCTTTAATTAACATGTTGACTAGGAATAGCAGAGGGCACCATTACTCCCCTCCCCCGTTCAGGCTAAAGCTTGCTCCAGCGCACACACGCAGCCACACACACACACACACACACACTCACACACACAGTCTGTGCCCTTTCACTTCAAAAACTAATCATCAAGTTTTAATTTAAACATAAATGGGTTCAATAAAAGATTTAAAGTTTAATTTAAGTCAAACTGAGCAACATTTGAGAGCAGTCAGTATTCGTCTCCAAAACGAACATAAACTTTCATTCGTGTTATTGTGCCTAGGTATATGTAAAAATAAACACCTAATTAGCTAAGTCGGGGTACACAAAAAATGTAAAGCATAGATATTTGTTTGCAGTAAACACCCCGCTTTCTCCTGGTTTCCATTGCTGTGGGACTTAAGGTCACTCTGACTTGTTTTTTCAACGTTAGCTCACTAACCTCACTGTTGAACTGCATTTCAATCTCCTCCCCTACTGCTTCTGCAGATGGGAGCAGAGAGCATCTGGTGAAAAGAGATAAAGTCGTGTTCTGAGGGCTTCGCCCTTCCAGTCTACCTTGCACTGGTCACCTGAGTGCTTTGAGGACAATGACAGAAGCAAGAGAGGCAGAACATAGATTAAGGAAAGCAGAACCTTGAACTGGTGACGATCCCACCAGCTGTGATTTCTGCGGTTAAATCATGCACCATTTGATTTCACTCAGCCAGGTATCCTGCTTAGTGTGAGTGCTTGCAGAACTCCTGTACATGCTGATCATCTGTTTCCACTCTGAAACACTGATAAAGTCTATAATGATATAATGTAGGCTCAACTCTGAGGCAAACATGACCCATCCCCCATGTCTTAATGAAATTAGCTTTTGCCTCACTAGAAACATCGCTACTGGCAAAGAGAGGTGACACAGAAGATCATCTTCAAAGGTTACACCCCACTTCTTTGTTCTTATTGCCTTTTCTCTTGCAATCAGTTCAAGTTCATCTGTGTCCTAAAGCCATGCTTAAAACATTTGAGGGTGACTTAAATTACATCAATAAAACATTTTTATATAATTCCAGCACATGAAGTGAAAATTGAGAATGGTATAATTTCTCAATAATCACTTTGCTGTTTTTAATATTTAATTATTAGAAGCCATAAGAGATTTGTCATGCTATCTGAAGCCTTATTATGTGCCTAGATGGCTGGTCTCTGGGACAAATTATGACATTAACTATGAAATATAGCATGACTAAAAAATGTGGATGAAGTCTGTGTGGTGAATCAAAAAGGTGCATGATACTCAATATTTGCAAAACAGATTAAAATCCAACATGGAAGCATTATACTTAATAAATTAAGATGAGGTGCCATTTCCCCCACCAGTATTACAGCATTCTCATTTTCACCACAGAAAATAAAATGTTTGAAAATGGATAGGCTACATTTTCTACTGTGATAGAAGATCACTCTCATCTACACCGCTGGACACTCTGATGAGGCCAAATGAAAACAGCAGACAGCAGAAAACAGAAAAAAGCACAAACATCACTGAACTTGAAAAAAATGAGTCTGTCAAAAACACTGAAATGTTTACTTTAACACCTGTGCAATACAAAATAACCCTAATTGTGTAGTGGCAGTGGAGGAGAACCAGCCATCAAACATCTGGCCATAGAGCTGCCATGTTTGGACCCAGTGGACTCTAAATGACTCTGTGGGAGATGCTCTCCCAAATATAGCCTACCGTTTATTAGGAGCATCCAATCACTATAGCAATTATCTCACACATTTAAATCCTGAGGTGTTATTGAAGTGATCAATCTTGTCCTGAGTCCAGCGGTTTATGTGGTCACCTGCCAGCCAGTTGGCAGCTGTCCTGGATTTGGGGGGACGGCATTCGCTAGTGTGTAAGGGAAGCTCCTCTGCAGCCAAGGCAGCAGGTTAATTAAGCAGATGTTGGTAAACAAGCAGGTCATTGGTGGAATGAATATGCACCTCAGCATAAAGAAATAGTATCTTAACTGCTGCTCACATGAGCTTCATAAGTCAGAAATAAGCACATATGGCAAAAGAGCCAACATGTGGCAAATGGGCAATTCATCTTCAATAGCCTTTGCTGCACTGCCAGAATGAAGTGTTACCATGGCAACAAAGTTAGTATTAGGGAAAACAGTTAAAACCCCCCAGTCATTCAAATAAGCTAATATTTTATCCTGTAGCGTTGCCAATAAATATTTGATAGAGCATAATGGCCTGTCTCATTTTGGTGAATAAAGGCATATTTCAAAAACTGTCAAATACATGAAAAAATAAAATAGAAAATCAACTGCAGGAGATAAAATGACTCATGCCACCATAAAAGAACTATGCATATCATTACCACACATCCACAATGGGATGACTTTATAGGAAAATATACTGTACCTTTTAAGACATTGTCCATAGAACTGTACAGTCTTCAAGTAATATGTTGTTAACTAAGACTACGTTTTTTGGGATGCTAGTTAGTTGTCATCAATAAACTTTTTTCCCCTGATCCACTGGTAAGTCTAAAATCAATCTGAAAAGAAAACATAAATACTTTTTCAAGCTGGCTCTTAAACTGTTACATTTAAACACTCAACTATACTACAAATAAATGTACGCAAAACTCAAAAATACCATATTTTTCTACAATACAGAGTAAAAAACATTGTATACTAAAAGATGCTTCTACAGTATCAACATGAAGTAGTATTTGCACTGACAGTATGTGTTTTTTGTCCCTCATGGATGACAGTCCCCGTCTCTTTCTCCAACCAGCTGTTTGTGTTAATTGCTTCTCCTCTTGCTACTGTCAATCTAACATTGCACCATCCTAACTGCTTATGAATTGACAACAATAATGGAAATCAACGGAGACAATGGAGCGAGATTACATCCTGAAAAGGCTAATTTCTTGTCTATAACAGCAGCATATAGAGGGATCAGAAAGGACAGTGTCACTTAAAATAGACAGAGCCATTTCATTACATGCTAAACAAACACAACAGCTGTAGAATTAATCCTAAATGAGGAATATAACTTGCACTTAGACCATCTGGCATAGTGGGGCATATTAAAATAAAGACTGAATTGGTCGACTGAAGCTGATGTGCACAGATTGAGGATGATGCTCTTGTGTTTATCAGCTGCTGTTTGGGAAGATTCAGATATTGACCAAAAGTTCAATGCTGAGTAATGGAGGATTTCGCTGTGGCCATACTAACAGTGGTGTCCTCTGTGTGGCCCACCAACACTACACCACATTTACAAGAGCACGAGTGCACAACTGTATACGACTGATTAATACAAACTTTCAGTAACATTTCAAAGCATTACTTTTCAGACTGGTGTTTCACTTCTCTTGCTTCTCAGAAACACACATGCCAGTGCAGCCCTGTCTCCTAAAAATTACGTTCGTATACAACTAAACTGCATTCCCGATTACGTTTTTGTGGAGAACGTAATTGAGACCAGGTTACGTTTTGTTTGTTTTGTTAACATAAGGATCATGTGTTCACAGGTAACGTATTTTTGTCCGCCAAAATATCCGATCTGCATCCGGTTTTCTGTCGGCTAAAGTATCCAACGTTACATTTCGACATCCAGACGGGAGAGTGCAGCGATGTTCAAGTGTTTTATGGATCAGGCGTCACTGCAGTGGGTCAGTGTCAGAGAAAGACTGGGGGCTGATAAAACATTTTTTTACATAAAGATTTAACTTCACACAGTTGCTTCACAAACGCAACATCTGCATTAAAAATGACACCAAAACACGATCTTTTTCTAACCCTAACCTCAGTACCTTTCTTGCCTAAACCCAACCTCCTGCATGTCAGCCCTGCACAGTGTACACCCGCCACCCTGCTCCTTGCAAATCCTTTCACTTTATTAAAGGTAGCGCGTCACTTGTTTATTCACAAAAATACGTTTCAGTCCAACGTAACAATTACGTTCTATAAAAACGTAATCGGGTCGCAAATACGTTCTGTAGAAAAACGTTTAGTTGTATACGAACGTAATTTTTGGGAGACAGGGTTGGCCAGTGAGAAACAAGAGAAAATTCATGATATTAAGTTGTCTTACAGCCAATACTTTAAGTCTACTTTATAAGAGATAAACACAATGTGTTTATTCACAGTGTTTTGCTCTGTTCTCTACCCACCAAGAAGACAAAGACAGGGTTTGGTCCATCAAGGACATAATGGTGCTGGTGGAGTAATATTAGATCTTAGCTACAGCTGGGGTACAATGAGCATGTGGCTCCTCCACAGGGACTAACTCCTACCACCTAATGCAATCAGCACCACAAATCACACATGCGTGTGTGTGAGAAAGTGTTTCCACATGCGCACTCATGCAGCACAGGGCACAAAGACTTCTCAGCATGTCTTGCTGTAAGTCAAATCATCATCACTCAAATCTGATTTGGGTCCAGAGTGTTCAGACTGCAATTTCCTTTATTAAAGAGCCAGATACACATTCAGTCCTATTTGGTGTTTCTGGGTCACATAGCATTTAGGAATTGGAGGGCAGCTGATGGGGGTGAAATGCAGGAGATGTGTAACTGGCAATCTATTTAATGACAGTTTTAATGGGGATGCACATAGCTCTGGAGGGGCCACAGGTGAGCACAACTCACTGTTTCTACTGGTAAATAAGGACAATAAATATGACAGTTTGGAATTTGAGATGTAGTTCATGATCACATATGATCTAACAATGAGAGTTAAACTGACTTACTTAATGGTATCTGGAACCAGAGTACCAGAGTCCTGCACCAGACAACTTGCTGATGCAGGACAAGAAAAGCACAGTTCATCTGTTTAAATGTGACTCGATAATTTGTGACCAGTGATTTTCAGAAACTAAATTTCCACATCAAACACCTTCTGTTTTACTTAGACAGAAGATCATTTTCAGGGTAAACAAAACAAAATGACCCCATCACTTTATAATCACACAAAGCACACAGCATCCCCTGAAAAGTTGACAGCATTTCTTACACATCCAGTCCCATGTGCCAGAATGCCCATCTGTTGTTGTTAATTATGAATAAGCCATTAAATTTTTATCTACATTAAATGTCGGTCATTTTTTAATTATGAGACTTTGGGGTATCTCACCCTCAGAAATTAGATTTTTAATTTCTTATATGAAATGTGTAAAATCCTAAACCATATCATTGCCAAGTTATATGGTCGTATAGAGCTGAGTGCAAGAATCTAGATCTACTGCAGCACTGGCTTATTCTGTACATAAATGCTGCCACCTTGTGATATATCTCAGGCACCCCATGTGCATGCAGTAAATCTGCTCTCTAAATCAAAGACCTGATCCAAGCTTCAACACCATTATCATCACATGCAACATTTCCACTTTTAACTGTAATGCTGACCAGCTACAAAAATAACACAAAGGTCGTAAATAGAAAGTCTACTGTTGGATTAAACACACAAACATGCACACACTGCATTCACTTTTGCTCGCACATCAATCAAAATGACTGCTTTGGGAGGTGGGGTTAACGATATTATTTGTCATGCCAACCAAGGACGTGAGCACGCATGCCCATTGGATGTAATGTCTTTATTAGCAGACATGACAGCAGCCAACTCACCCGTCTCTCTTCCATGTGGTTGTGCCAACCAGATAAACCCTCAGGGTTGTTTAACCAACACACAGACTGTTGACGCAGTAACTGAGACAATGTGTTCATTCACAGTAAAATCAAAATTTGGTGAAATTCAAACTATTTCACTCATTCAGAAGTGAACTCTGGCGTATTTCATGACACAGACAAGCATAAGAAATCATCATGTCTTTCAAGCTTAAAAACACTTTTATAAATACCTGTTTACCCATGTACCTGTAAGTATGTTTGGAAAGTCAGACCACCCATTTAAACTGTTGTCCTAATCATATCAAAGATGAACAGGGGAAGAAGAGTATCGTCTTCTTTAGAAATGTGAATACAAAGGTGCTGTAAAAAGGTAAATAGGCCATTTCTGCAGATAAGAAAGATCTACCTGAGATGGTAGATTGCATTGTAGTTAATAGTAATTTACTGTCATGTAGGTCTGCTTTATTAAGAGTGTCGACATCAATTTGTTTTCCAGTAGAAAACTAAAAATAGGAACAAAGCTGATAGGAATCCGGTAAAAGACAAAACACAAATTGTGATTGGATTTATGGCTAAAACGGGAAATAGTAAACAGCACATTACCATGGAAATGAACCTGTATATGCACATGTGAGGGGCCAAAGTGGGTGAGTGGGGGATAGAGTTGTTAATCCTGTTAGTTTCCCTGTTCCTCTGAGTAGCTCCTGCCACCAGCAGAGGACGGGCACAATAATAACCAAAAGACACTCAGCCACTCATTCTGAGCAATGCTCACTGCTGCAGGCTGAAAGTCAGCGTGTGAAACTTACATCTCATGCCTTCTTGTTAATATGCAACTCTGTATTTTTACCTTTCCCTTTTTAATAGTAGTCTAGCGCAGTACAATGGATACTGCTGATTGCAGGATTCTGAAGTGGAAGATAACCAGTATATCACTGCGTTCCTGCCGTCAGGAAGTGGAAAAATGATTTCTGGCAATTTAGCTACAGTCAAACAAGTTTATATATTACAACATGGCTCTTGGGAAACTTAAGGCTGTTTTTTCAACTTTTCCTGTAGTTGCAATTTCAACAATTCATTCTACCAACATAAAAAAACGATTTGTGGATCAGCAAAATTATGCTGAACATGATAATTCTTTGAAAAGGAAGAAGAATTTTAAAATAAATATTAGGATATATTTCCCTTCATGTGTGATATTTAAATTACTCACCTCATTAAGTCTGAACATGTTTGACACTAGTTGTAGACCACAGTATTAGCCAGTATGTTGTACTAAAGAACCAATAAAACATGTCACTCAGGAAAAGGATGGAACGATATATTATATACTAATACATATGACTGTTTTGTCATACGTCTGTTTTGAACAAGCCTCAGTGTAAATGTCTAAAACCTCTCTATTTTGCATGTCTACAGTGTCCAGTTTAAACATTGGAGCAGAAACTGACCTATTTCATCATATTTTTAAGACCTATTTTTTTGCATTTGATGTTTCACAATCATTTTTTTTGCTGGGTGTATATATCTTTTTCCCCAAGCGAGGTAAGTAATGTTATTTATATCAGCATACACATTTGCAGTTAGATGGATGGCAAAACCAAAGCCATTAGTTGATAATAAGCTGTCTGTTTCTCGCTGTTATTCATCTCTAAATTGCATTAATGTGGCACGCTGATCAGGGAAACTGTTTGTCTTCCTGTCTCATTCCGTCTGTGTATACATGTGTGCGGGACTATGTGTGTTTTTTGGCATTGTTCAGTCCTTTTTGTTTTCCACAGGGAATGGCTGTTGTTAATATGTCTCACTTGTCAATTTTATGAAAGTTTATGTCAAAGTGAAATTCCAGTTGAATATTAAAAGTCTCATGATTCATGATTCCACTGCTTCCCAAATCCAGTGTTTACATTTGTACTCCCATTACTCACCTACAGTACAGCCTCAGGGCACAGTATAGCACCCATGATGGGATATACTGCTAAATAAAGGGAATGCACAAGGCTACCAAAACCTATTAACTGCTAATGCATGTCTTTTGGGTTTTATAATACATCATGAATGTTGTCAAACTTATCATTTGTCTCAGAGGAAAATATTAAACAAAGCGTAAAAACCTAAACCGTCTTCAATTAAAAACAGTCCATAAATATGATCCCATAAAATATTATTAACTCTTAATTAAGGCAGATATAAAGCATGCAATACAGCTTCTGAAAACAAAGGTGAACAAACAAGAACTGTGTGTCCATTTGTACACAAACTGTGTGATGCATTAGGCAGTACTCCCACCTCCCCCCATGGCTGCTGTGCTGCTGAGTGAAGACATATGGCTGGTTACGTGTCCTCCTACCCCACCCTGTGGTCTGTCTTTGACATGCTCTTACTGTCTCGACAGAAACCGAGCCAGGGAGAGAAGGAGGAGAATCACAGAAAAAGGAGGAAATGCGCTGACCCTGATCACAGCAGTGCCACATTCACTGTAACATCTGCCCATTTTGTGACTTATAAGGGACAAGGAGGTGAGTATTTTTTTGTAATACATCTAGGTTAATATTCCAGCTTGAGGTCCAGAGCATTAAGGCAAGCATGAATCTACTGAGTTTGTTTCACCAGGCCATAATCAATCAGGGCATCCAGTGGGTGGAAGAGCTTAGCAAAGAGCTCTGTTCTCATTAGACATTGCATAATACAAATGATACATCAAACCTGCGTTTCATTCTTCCTAACATAACTATCTGAGAAAACATGGGGTCTGTAGTAAATATGTTGTTTATGTTCAAATGTAAGCAACAGGAATAGCTTAAGCAAACTGTTGGTAGAAGGCCAGATGAAAATGTAGATTACTATTTATACCATTATAAAGTATGAATCAGTATGAATACCGAAAGCCTTGAGATGAGAGGGCCTCCAGAGGAAAACCAGCATGACACAAAATATAAATGTTACTTTTATATATTGAAGGAATATAGAATTTCATGAATTGAATTAGATTTTCACTTTCCAAACTTATTGCTTTGTATTGCTTCTGCAATCAGTTTGACAGGGAAGCATAATTTCACAGGCACATTCCTTGAAGCAATAATAATGATACCTTTTGTTTTGTAAGAACCAATAAAAGTCCATCTTGTTTGCCTCTGTGTTGCTAAGAGGCTTATGCATGTTAAATTTAGTCACTGACAGGACGGGAGACAAAAGACTGGACCTGTCATAAGCTGAAGCTCATCCCACGTTCAAATTATTCTCTCAGAAGAGAAGAAAAATTGTGCTTTCACATGAAAAAAAAACAACAATGTTTTTATCCATTTTTTCCTCCTAAAAACCATTAGAATTCAGATGTCCATGGGGTCCGAACTACATGACAAATTACAGCTGACAGAAACTAACAGCAATCCAATCAATAACTCTGAACAGAAGCTAATACTTTAACACAATAGTTCACCCACACCATTCTCGCTTTGACACCCTTGGCATGTATTATAATTGCACTCTGTGAAACAGTTTAATTTAGCCTGAACATCTAAGTACCAGTATCTTACACCTTCCAAAAGCCATCGGACATATTTTGTCAGTTTTACTCTACTGAGACTGACACGTAGATCAGTTGAGCTGCACTCCAAAGTCTAAAAGGTCGGACTCTAAGGCTTACTCTTTAACATAAATTGCCTGCTATCATTGTTCTGCAGCCATTAAAAGTAACGGGCATCCCTATGTGTCTGTCCATTATTCCCAACCAGTAACCAAGTCACAGTAATATTTACAACCACAGCTAACTAAAACTGGCTCATGAGAGATGACACACATGCAAAGATTAGCTAGTTTGCCATAGGGCAGCTCGTTTCATCATATAAGATGATGTAATGCAAACTACTTACATGACATTACATTAATTAATCGCCTAATGTATTATACTGTGCTGTGTTGAAATATTTGCTTAACAGTGACTTTCTAATCCTCACTCCCCACATCCCTACATTTACAAGGCACAGCAGTTCAAACTTAGCACTGTGGAAGCAGGGAATCAAGCCAGGGACATGAGGGTAGGAAAAGGGCACATCTCAGCCGGAATCATCGCATCATCATACCTTAGCTACATTTTATTTAATATAATTTAGTTAAGGAAAACAACCATTTTGGCAAACATCAGAGCTTGTACAAGTGTTGTTTGATATCAAAATGCAAAGCCTTGATGTAAAGTACATAAAACCATGTCTGCTTAATGGACGAGAGAGTGTGTGGTAAAAGACGAGTGCTCATGAGTATTCATGTGGTTGTGTGTGTCAGTTCAGGCTTTTTTTCCCCCCGTCTACTGTGCCAGTCAGGCAGTAGGAGCAGGAGGCAACTGTGGAGGAAGGGAGCTTGTCAGAGCTGTCTCACTGGGTGATGTTAATATGGCAATGCTAAGCTGGCACAGGACTTAAGCAGCTTACAAAGTACAGGGAAATAAACTTGATGATTCCACAGCAGTTTGCAAGACTTTTTAAATCCTAAAGAGTTTAAATACACATCCCACCTCATGCTGGCCACATGACAACTTGGCCGATCAAAATCCTGCACACTTCAATGCAAATGTATAGTGTGCATCATATGTTACTAAATACATTTAACTAAACTCTCTTTTTTACACTGAGTGCTTCCATGACCTGCTTTACCTACTCACCAATTGAAGTCTGATTTCCATTAGGGATCAATATTCATCTGGGTCACGGCAAAGCCCTCAATTAACTGCAGGAGAGAAGGAAAAATCAACTCCATATCACTCTTTCTGTGTATTCCCTTTTATCTTATCTCTTGATACGGGATAAAAAGAGAACTGCCTCACAATACATGATCAAGGGCCAAAGATCTGGCAAACACATCCAAACAACCAGCACTGTTACTAACCAGTCAATCTCCACCACAGACCCAGTTGTGCCAGGCCATACATTTTCTCAGAACAGAGTAGATCAGCTGGCATGACGTGGGTTCATATGATTGCCATTAAGGCTATCAATCACTCAAATGGCCCCATAGATCTGGTAAAATGTAATTCCAAATCTTAGTTACTATATGGAAAATACCAAATGTCCATCATTGTTCAGTGATCTGATGTCATATCGGGCTGTAGGAGCCGATGTTTTATTGTTTAAGCGTTATGGTTTTATGGATTTTCTGTCAGTTTGTTGGATATCAGTGGTGACCTGGAGATCAACCTTGTCAGAACAGGGGTCCAATGACAGCAGTTCCCCTCAGTCAACTGTACCTCTGAATACACACGCCTCCACTTTCTCACTACACCCCCACATTCCCCAACCATCTGGTTGCAAGTGAGTGTCAGTAGATTCCAGTTCCCCACACTTTCACCCAAATTTCTTCTGCAATGATAATACCCCCAATAACAGTCCTAATCCCAGCACGCCACACTGCTCAATTACAGTCTTTAGGAGGATGGGATTAGGAGCAGAGACGGCGGGAGAGGAGAGGAGGGGGCAGTATGAGGATAGTGGAATGAGTTGAGCTGAAGGGTGAGGGGGAAGAGAAGGGAGGAAAAGGATAAGGGGGAGGAGAGACTGCTTTTTACTGCCATGAAAGGCTGCAGATGAAGAGACAGGCACAGCAGCAGTGGGTAAATCCCAAATAGCCTGTCACCAGCCGACAGCGCACTGGAGCGTGTAGAGCACAGAACAGCACAGCAGACTGGCAGACTGGGTTGAGCCAGGCTAGGGGAAAGGGAGGAGGTTGTCTGGTGGGGCTGCAGGAGATGTTAAGGGTGGGCCAATTTGACTCTGGCACAGACACAGGAGGTTGGAGAAAAATATATCAGGTGACGGAGACGGGGGACAGGGTGGCTCAGGTCATGATTTCCAGCTTGGCTCATAAACATTTCTGTCTGATTGTGGTGGTGGAACTGAGGACGAGGAAGCAGAGCAGAAAGCTGACAGAGACAGAGAATGAGAAGGAGAGTCAGAAAGAGAAGTAGTCAAAGCTGAGCTTAGAAATAAGACATGGGGCTTGTATCTGCACACTGTAATTTACAGAATCCAGGCCCAAATAAACATCCCTCTTTCGCATCCCTTTAGTTGTGGATGTTGATTGAGGATGCTGGCAGGCAGATGAGCCATAATCAACTACCCATCACAACAGCAGCCATCTCACACAGTGACACTGCCAGCCATGCAAGGGATCCTGCAGCCAAGTGACAAATCTGGGTTTGCAGAGCAGATTATATTTACACACACATCAATGTTCACGGTGTTTCTGTAGTCAGAGCACGTCAGTAAACTTTCAAAAGGTAATCATCATTTGAATACAAAACTAGTAATGATCCTGATGTACTAGATACAAGCAGACACAATGAAATATTAGGAAATACAGTATAATATGAAGAAAGACTTTTTACAATTTATAGTACAGTGTAAAATATTCCCACATTAGGAAGGACTACACTAATAAGTATAGAGCAGAGTTCCTTAACTGCAGTAAGAATATCAATATTATACTGCCTGTATTATACAATATATTATTTGCATATGTATCTATTTATTTAAGCCTTAACAGGACTTATGTGTTTATTCTATACTTTAAACATACTTTTAAAGTATGTCATCATCATTAAGAAATAAAGTCTAAAAATAAATTTACATTAAGTAGACATGGATTTAGTTTATAGAAGAAGAGATGATTTATCTCTGTTTATATTTGCAAAAGCTTGTTTTTACTTAACAGAATTGTCAGAATCTTCTAGATAAGTTTTCAATCATTTAACTGCTGTAGAAAAAAGGCAGAAAACATAATACTTATAAGCTGTATTATGAAAAATGAATGTTTAACTGTGCATTTGGTTTGACTTCAGATCCAGTTTGTAGTTTCTGTTCTTTCTCCACTGAAGCAAGTTTAGTGCTGCTGAGCTCTACATTATTTCTCCATTATTCTCTTTTTATAAGTTGCTACTATTAGTTGGCAAAACAAATTGAACCACTATAAAACTGCTGCATACAGGATTATAATTGCTGATTTGTTGATCTTTTTCTCCTGCCTCACAGGACTTTTTATTTTTGTTGGTGGTCAAACTTTTAAGTGCTTTATCCAAGAAAGACTACCTTAAACTAGCCCTGCTAGTCGAAAAGGCTGATGAACACAACAGGCAATATCAGAACAACAGAGATAGGTATATCCTGACTGGTAACGCATTGCATTTCCACTGCCCATTTGATATGCTTAAATAACCTCTCTCCAAACCCAAAGAATTCATTATACAGCTGTTTCTACAGTTGGTGCAGACTGATGAATAGTAAATTGACTTTGGCATGTAAAATATGTGGCGTTCCCTTTAAGTAAGAAGTTACTCAAGATATGTTTAAATATTTACTGAAGAGCACAAAGTACTGGATGTTTTCATCCAGCATCAGCTCTTGTTACTACAGCCTGTGGTTATAATCTAGAGCAGAAAACTCTAATTTCATTAATCAAATAACATAAATATTATAGGAACAGATGGAACTTAAGCAATCTGTTGTATCGCACTGACTTTGCAGAGGCCACCTGCAATCAGGCATCTGGACTCAACTGAGGTCAAGCAATAAGAAACGGAGGATCAAACAAACACTGAAATGTCCCCCCCACCCCCCCGCCCCCTCAGAGAAAGAGCCCTTTCCTGTCTTAACCTCCTCCAGAGGGAACCTTCATGTTCTCTTGTCAAGTTCTGTTCTACTGATTCTCCCACTGAACCAACACTGTCCTCATGTCAAGTCCAAAGTACACATACAGACAGACAGACCCTGGTCAACAAAGCAGTGGCTACCAAAGCATGAAGTGAAAAAAGAAAACAACCACCCTCCTCCACTGCCCCCCTTCCAAGCCTCTGTGAAACAGCACAGCACCTGATAGAGCTGATGAAGTGGTTGATCAGCTACCATGATGGTCAGTGGTCCACAGTAGCTACAATGCCGTGGAGAGAGAATGTAGACTTACTGAAGTATGTCCACAAAACACTCCAACAACAACTGGCAAAACAAATTATACAACTACCGGTCACACGAATTTACACAGAGGGTAAACAGTGGAACAATGTGTGTTATGTACTGAGCAGTTTCTAATTACCAAAGTAAACCTCTGATCTGCAATCTGCATTTTCATACACAGTAACCCCACAGTAGTATTCAAAATCAACACAAATACCCCCATGGTAGACTTATTTTGCACATGTTAATGTAAAGCTTAAATTTTATTTAAATTCCAGGTCTCAGAGAATGTATGAAAAGAAATGCAAGACCAATATTTTATTAGCTAGGAAGAGTGAACAACTGAAAAATTATAATTAATTTTGCTAGTAAGTTGGTAAAGATGTATTAAAAATACATTTGTAAGTGAGGAATTAAATCACAGTAAAAATGGTTTGTGTCTATAATATAGGTGCAACAAAGTTGCTTATTTATAATGGACTTATGATGGGTTTGTAAAAATATGAACTTTGTAATTAAAAGGGGTGTAATTTTTAAATTAGCATAACAAAATATAATAATAGAGTGTGGTACATTAAATTTCAGGACATAAATGATTGCCAATGTCATTACGAGGAACTTGTGTAATTCATTACAGCGTACATTTCTTTTATTTACAGGCCAATAAATATTTTTGGGTTGTCTAATTAAACAGCACATTTGTGATTTGCTCTACAGTTACACAAGAGAGGGAGGGAATCCAATCAATGGGTCACTGTATAACCAGCGGCCAGACTGGAACCCAGTATTAAGATGGTGATAGGATGATTCATACCAGTCTAATTAATCTACAAATAACTCTCAATCTACACAAATGGGGTGCAGCAGATTGCTCTCTCCCAGTAAAACAGCAAAGCATTCATGGAGTTTAGAGTGTGAGGAGCAACTAGTGTAGCATCTGGGTCCCACGTTTACATACAAGGGAACAAGATTAATGGAGTGGATTAGCATATCTATGTAAGGACCTAAGAAGTGTGCAATCTAATTACTTCCACAGTCAACACTGCCAAGACCAACTAACTACCTTTGTCTTCTGCTGAGTCGAGAGTGGAAGAAGAGGTGGTGTCATCCTGACAACAGAACAGAAATAAGGGAGCTGGTCAATAATGTCAGCTGTCTGGCTTAGTTTCAGAGTGAGAACATCACAACTATTACCTCAGAGACCAACAGGAAGCTTAACACAACCCACTGATGACAGTACTATTCTTAACATTCATAACTCCTACAGATTGAGCACTCCAGCTTAGTAAGACAGGCACACACAGCGAGAGAGAGACATCAGTATAGGTTTGTAGATACATCAGTCTCACAATACTGTCTCAACAAAAAGTTGTGTCACATGTTCACCGACAGTGGCATCATGAATGACAGACAGATGGATATGTCAGTGTCATCAAGGTTAAATTATGCAGCTTGAATCATTCAGTAATTACATGTGTAGTTCCATATGTGCAAAAACAAGATGCCGATCACAGTGTAAAGCTGATAAACAGATTGTGAAAGATACAGTTGTTGCATGTGAGGCACAACACCTGTTGTTGACACAAGAGTTGAAATGTCTTTTTTAGGACGAGCAAGAGAAACAGCAATTGTCAAAGGTGGTGAATGAGACATTGCATGTGTGTGTATTCCTACAGGTGTATGGAAAAACACTTTTGTTCTTCAGTATTGTGAAGAGGTTTTGACCACATTTCAGGGCAATTGAGGGTTAACACTTTGTTGTGATGAATTATATTAACTTGTGTCCTTTCAACTGTAGTGAGTGTAGTAGCGCGTAGAAAGATATGTTTGTGCGTGCGTGCATGTGAAGGTGGCGGTGGTGGGGGGTTCACAGCAGCAGAATGTCTCTATAGAGAACAGACAGCAGCTTCTTCACATGTGATGACACGGCTCATTACTGGGGGATCCAGCAGTCTCTGATGGGTGGAAACACTCAGTAGGGCACTTTACAGGAGAATGCTGCCACGGTGAAATTAAAACAGTGGAGGTACCACTTATCCAGATACTGCAGTTTAGCATAGGTGTAGCATACGAAACACAGACAAACACTAAAGGGAGAGCAGGGCTGTAAACAGATGCAACTAACTATTATTTTCAATATGGATTCCTCTGCCGATTATTTTATATTTGGTCTATGAAATATAGGATATAGGAGTACACTTCACTAATTTTATATTTCTGGCACAAGTCACATCAGCATACAGTCTTTAGAGGTGAGCAAACAGGATCGGTGCTCAAAAATAATAAACCTAAACATTAGGAAATACTAAAAATAGAATATGAGTGGGATGTTTTCTTCACAGCAGTATCTGTGATTTATTTATTTTTTATCACTGGCCTGAATCTGTCCTTGTCAACAGTTTGGGACTTGGCATTGTGTCTTTTGGCTCAGCCTTCCACCATGTTTATTATGTTTGTAAGCTCATCAGACATGTCCATGTTATGGTGTGTTTGGAAACACATCATGCGGCTATACTGTCATTATCACAATACAGTATATCATGGACAACATAATATAGCACATCCCTAGTACTGTTTTATGTATATTTTGATGTACATTATTCAGCCTTTCCAACTGATGTAACACAATTGGCATGACCTCTACCAACTACTGAAACATTTACACCTGCTGCCCTTCTCCACACCCAGCTGGTGCAATTTTTATGAAACAAACTTAACAGTAAAACTGGTTCTTAGCAACGCTGGAAATATTCACTCTGATTTGAAAGACAAAACTGCATGACTCAGTAATTCAACATTATATTGAATATTATAGCACTATAACAGTAACCAGTGAACTGTGAAATGCATTTCCAAATTACCATAATGACATGACATCAACACAGGAACCTACATATTTATCTATTGCACTGATGAAAACAATAAAACATACATGTGAACACATGTGGGTGTGTGAAATAACAGCCTGAACATTGATGAGGTTTGTATGATTCATTCGGTTGTGCAAATGACAGACTTCCTAAATATTTGTGGATGGAGGAGTAGTTTTGGGAAACATAATATCACAAGGTTGATCACTGTAACAGGGTTTTAATAGTTCACTGTAGCGGTTACAGTAATGTGTAGGATCATGACAGAGAAATGAAGGAAGTTCCAGAAATCTTAAACATGGCGAATTACCATATTGTTGTTTCATGTCATTACACCATATCCAGTAACAGCATATATTAAATGTTGTCACACACACATACACACACACACTACAACTGCATCAGCATCAGACACACACACAGAAAAAACGTACGACACAGGCTTCCAAACCTGCCACAAACACTGCTCAGTACAAGCTGTACCTTTAACTTTCCCAACATTGTTGACAACCTCTGAGCTTGAATACTCGACTAAGCTTTTAAAGGCCTCTCTACATTATTGAATACCTCGGATTTTAAATGAAGCACTGAAGCATTTTTCATGGTTTTACGTTCCCTTGGTTATCTAACCACTTCTTCAACACAGTTCAAGTCTTCAATTATCCATCAGTCATAAGCTCACTCGTATTGTAACCTGTAGCTACACTAAAGCATATATAGAAGCTCTATATGTGTGCATAGTGTGTAGTGTGTGTGATGTATACTGTACATTTATTCATCAAAAGGAAATCACATGAAAACTCAAGGTTTATCATGGCAAGTACATATGACAAATACATGCACAGTTTGTATCTAATATCCACATGCATGTGTGTCCGTGTTCACCTGCAAGTGTGTATATGTACACACCTTACAATGTGGCGCTAAATTGAAATAAATTATGTCTATGCTGCTGCCCCACCCTGTCCATATATCTGGCTCTGCAAGAATCCAATAACTAGGTCAGCAACATAAACATGCTTAAACACGAGCTGGATCCTCCATTTTGCTTCCACAGACGAGATGTAGAGTGACACAAGAGATACAACTCTGAAATATGGATGCACTGGGACACAGTCCGTAATCCCAGTACCCAGAAATGGTGCATATGTGTGGGGGTGGGAATATGTGGAGTTTTTTATAGCAATAGCAAGACAAGGAAGAAAGTACCAAGAGCAGAGGATGTTATCAGGAATGAGAAAGTGGATCAGGTGACTCACTAAGATAAAAGCATGGCACACTCTAAGAAGGAGGTGGGTCCCAAAAGGTTATTGGCTTTTACCATATGATTCATTTTAGATTATTTTGTAATATTCTTAAAGATTATATTCTTTTTATAAAAACAAAGAAATGAAAAGTGACATTGGACTAAAATATCTTTTTATTATATACATATAGTACTGTTAAAAAGTCTGACATCACTCAGAAATTTCCTTTTTCCCCACAGAAGCATTTTTTCTAATAACAAATCTTTTAAATAGAGTACTGTAGGGATGATGTTTTTTTGTAGGCCAACAGCAAAAACAAGATTTTTCTGTTGGGTTTTGGATTATTCCAGAAAATAAGCTCTGTGAGAAACAAAAGTTTATACTCACTTAAATGTTTTGTTCAGCAAGAGTTTCACAAATTAAAATCACCAAAAGTTAAAAGCTATTGTTTGACTATTAATTGAATACACCATGGTCACGCATTGCTTGAATGTCACCACCACTGAGTACAATACTTGATGCTGTTGCACCTCTGAAAAAGAAGGTAGTGATCAGAGAAGGTTAGCTCCATGGTACAATTCACATGTCCATAGCTTTAAAGCAGTGGTTCTCAACCTTTCTGGGTCACGACCCCCAATATAACATGCGTTGGTGTTGGCAACCCCCAAATCCACACCAACCCCCCAGCGTTGCGTTCCGTCAACTCCCCCCCGAACGTCGAGTCCCGTCAACAAGCCCCACCCCCGTTCGCCATCCGCTGTGATTCACCTTGAGACACCTCCCGGTGTCCCAAGTCTCAAGGTTTAATGTTTTTTTCTGTCCATTTTCATCTCTGCAACAGCTGCTAGCAAACATGCTACGGCTGCTGCCAGTAACATCAACGTCGCACGTTTTTTCCTTTGTTTATTTTTTCCACTGTGTGTCAGAACAGAATCTCCTGTGTAGATAATTCAACTCTTCAAACTCAGTTGATAAAATAAACATCTGGACAAACATTGAACCAGAAAACAACTAAAACTACTTAAAAATCAATTTCATTAAAATCCAAAGTTATTGTGAAAATGTATATTTTATCACAATGATCTGGAGACCCCCCGAAATTATCTTGCAACCCCCACGGGGGTCGGGACCCCCAAGTTGAGAAAGGCTGCCTTAAAGCAAACATCGCGACAGCTAGAAAGGAGGGGGCGCTCCACTAATTTAAGTGAATGCTGCACAGGCTGGAAAGACAGTTTAATAGAGTATAAAAAAGCCCTCCATAAAGCTACAATCACATACTATTCACCTTTAATAGAGGTGAATAACAACAACCAGAGGTTTCTTTTCAGCATTGTAGCCAGGCTGACAAAAAGTCATAGCTCTGTTGAACCGAGTATTCCCTTATCTGTCAGCAGCGATGACTTTATGAATTTCTTTACAAATAAAATCGTAACTATTGGATAAAAAATTGATCAGATCCTCCCTGCAACTGGCATGGATGGAACAGCAGCTCTAGACTTGTTTGTTACTTAGACTACTTACATCGTACAGATAATGCAGAGTTAATTTCAATAATTCATTCAGCAAAACCATGTTCTTGCCTCTTAGACCCCATTCCGACTTGAATGCTAAAGGATATCATACCCTTGATCAGTACGACCAGGATATCTGCTTTAACCCTTACATAAAATAAATCTGTAGAACTGCCTTCTTTCACTTTAGGAATATTTCTAAAATTAGGAGCATCCTGTCTCAAAGTGATGCTGAAAAACTAGTCCATGCATTTGTTACTTCTAGGCTGGACTACTGTAATTCATTACTGATAGGGTGTCCCAATAGTGCATTAAAAAGCCTTCAGCTAATCCAGAATGCTGCAGCCAGAGTTTTGACTGGAATTAGCAAGAGAGATCATATTTCACCTACATTAGTTTCTCTCTATTGGCTCCCTGTAAAATCTAGAATAGAATTTAAAATCCTTCTCCTAACATACAAAGCACTTAATGATCAGGCCCATCATATCTCAAAGACCTCATAGAGCCATACTGCCCCAGCAGAGCACTTCGCTCTCAGAGTGCTGGTCTACTTGTGGTTCCTAGAGTTTCCAGGTGTAGAATGGGAGGCAGAGGCTCCTCTCCTATGGAACCAGCTCCCTCTTCAGGTTCAGAAAGCAGGCACCCTCTCTACCTTTAAGACTAGGCTAAAGACCTTCCTTTTGTATAAAGTTTATAGTTAGAGCTCATATGCCAATACTGCCATTAACTGTGTGTCTTCTCTCTCCCGTAGTTCTGCTTCTTCCTCTTTGTCCCCGTCTCTCTGTACCTCTCTGCAGGAATCCCCAGCTCGGAGCTGTATGATATCCAGTGTGCAGCTACTGGCCCTACCAACCTGCCTAGTGTTTTGTCGGTTGCTTCTTGTTGTTGTCTTGGATTTGCCTTTTGTTCTTTTCTCTCTCCTCTTTCCACTCACCCCAACTGGTCGAGGCAGATGACCGCCACCTTGAACCTGGTTCTGCTAGAGGTTCCTTCCGTTAAAGGGAGTTTTTCCTCTCCACTGTCACCTAAGTGCTTCCTCAAGTGGCACTGTTGGGTTTTCCACATATATACTTATATTCTGTAATGTCTTAAACCTTAGTATGTGAAGTGCCTTGAGATGACTTTTGGTCTGATTTGGCGCTATATAAATAAAACTGAATTGAATTTAATTTAATTAAAATGAATTTCTGTGTCAGTTTCCAGCTAGACAGTCATTTAGTATATAAATGTCTACACTGCATTTCTGATTAATTTGATTCTATAAATCTACACCATTTCTTTCCTCATGCAGTAAAAGCTGCAGGTCAGGCTTTTTATAATAAGACTATGTGCTAATATTGTGTTTTCAGATTAAACTTCAACACCAACAATGGATATCAGGATTAAACCTTTGCCTTCTGTTTGCATACAGTATTACTGTCCTGTTGTACGATACAAACATGAGTTTAAAATTTAATAGATATGTACAGTCATAAAATATAAAAAGACAATTTAATTACTTCCCTAGGCGTTTTGATGAATGGCACTGGAGTCCATGCATCTAAAATCACATATGCAATGAAATCAATACTTAAATTAATCAAGTTAATACACGGTGGTGTTGTGAACATGATGAAAAAATGCAGACATGAGAGGATGATGTGAGTTGGGCGTGGGATGGGAATAAAACAGACACACAAAAGGTTGACTGTCATGCAACAGAGTGAAATCTAACACAGTGACAAGTTCAGTGTAACTTTGAATCAAGGGTTTAATTTGGCACAAGCCAAGAGAGTAAATGGGGCTAACTTGTTTGTAATGTGACTTAGTTTGCCTGCCATGCTCAAACAAATTTAATTTGTTAGGATCCCTTCAGAGCAGAACACAAACAAGTCAAATCATGTGGGCAGGAGAGACTGGGTCTAAACAGAACAGCAGGTAAAACAATAGACAAAAACTCATCAGGAATATGCAAAACCTCCAGTGAGCATCACATTTCAATATTCTTTATGGTTACTGCTGTTGTTGAAATAGCTTTTTAGCTTGTAAAAAAGTGCAAGTAAACTTATTAACACCATTACACCACAAATCCATAATAATCATCCTCCCACTGGTGCAGGACTGCTGAGGTGGGAGAGAAAAACATATGTCTACCTTCAAATATCTCCCAAAATAGTGTAGGATGTTTGAAATGTCACATCAGCTTCAGTTCTCAGCCACCAGCCTTCAAAGGGAGAAATAAATATATGAAAAATATACAGTCTGACAGATGTATTTATAAATAATTTTCTACATACATGCACACGCGCTCGCACACACACGCACACACACGCACACACACACACTATGGCAAATTTACATTTTTATTAGCTTTAAGGTAATCTGGAATAGCACATAGCAATAGTTTAAGAATCAAAACAGGAGATAAAGGTCAATTATCCACATTTTAAATATAATGTAAAATAATTCAAGCAAACGTTTTAGTAGGTGTGACATAGTTTAACTCCAACATTAATAAAGGCATCCTGATGTGTTAAAGAAATGCTGAAGAATACTACTGTTCATACTGAAGGCAGCACAATGATCCATACACAACAAAGGTTTGCTATAAACTTTGTCATGGAAAAAGAAACAAAACAACTCCTCTTACCACATAACTAACCACATCTGGCGTAGGGCATAGGGGATGTTCAAAAGGTGCTTTCCAATTAGGCCTTAATTTGTCACACAACCTTGCACTTTAATTAAATGTAGCACATCAAATGGAGATGTGAAATGTAGGGTTATTAATGTGATGACCGATAATGGGTGTTGCCAAGCAGAGGCCTTCATACCCAGCATAATCCTGCACCCTCTGAAGGCTGGTAGCATCACATCTTTGCCTTAATCCCTCTGTCAGTCAGAAAGACACATTTTCCTAATTGCCTTTTAACTTATATGAAATTAGCACCTACGTAAGTCAAATTATCATCGTATGATGTGGATAATGGAGATTGGAGAGGGAGGTTTCTGCAGTGATAGGCTGGCTGAGCTCATTAATTATTGTGTTGCTGGGGACGGCACCAGGGAGAGCAGAGAGCTCTGCAGTAAGGATGCGAGGGTAACGCCTCTCATGGGGGTGATCTGAGGGCATTAGCCCTCTCCTCGAAGGATTATCCATGCAGTGTTCAATGAACTGCCAGGGGAAAAGTGAGATGAAGAGGATTGTGGATCAACTCCATAAAAGGAATAGGTGTCATGTGAAAGTCTATTCAATCTACAGTGCATTATAGAAGTGGTCAAAATAAAAACTGAATTTAGCTGAACAATAAAATTTTGAACAAACCTTTGAACAAAAACTGTTTTCTAAACAACGGAGATGACCCAGTTGATAGTGGCAGATTGGGATTAAGGTTTTTACATAATTTGGGATTATAACATAAACTAGATTTACTATGAAGACCATTTAATAGTCACTTAAATGAGCCAAATAATAACAGTTCTGAGAGTAACCAAACAACACAGGCAACTATTCTCTGAGTTCAATATTCACAGTGAAGTAGATACAGTATACGTACAGTTTGAGAAGGCTATTAAACATAATGTACTGTTTAAATGTCATCAGATTGATCCAGATCAAGTGACTCATGTTGCAGACAAGAGTTTTCCAATGACAGATGGCAGAATTCCCAAAGCAATAGATCATTTGGCCAACCAAAACTCATCAGTGAATGGAAAATATTAACAGCCTTAATTTGTTTTGAACAATCTGTCAGGCTACTGCTACATTTTCAAAATAAATCACACTGATGCTAAGTATGACTTCAATATTGTTACTAAAATATATTTAAGCATTTCAAAAGTAATTATCCTCAATATTATACCACAAATACTGTTATTTCTATGACCATTACATAAGAGGTACGTATTTGCTTATGTCATCACATTATGTCTAAGAAAAGCCCTGTGAAGAAAATAATACATAAGAATAGCATTTACATTAGCTTTGTTGTATACAGTGCAACATCAGACTTTCATCACTATAGGCTTATCGTTTTCTCCCCTGCCGTTTCCTTCATCCCCATGGCAACTACTCGTCTCCTTATCCTAATCACTACAAGTTAACCTTGATACGAAACAGTGCCCAAGGGACCACTCACACTTTTGTGCCTGCTTCTGAAGACAGGCACCATTTCTAATAATAGCCATAAAAGACATCACTGTCTGAATATTATGGGAGTCTTAAGATAAATGATGAGCTTAGCAAGACACGTTAAAAGCGACATTCAGAGAGCAAGTTAGTTATAGACAACAGAGAGCTAAAGATATGAAAATGATGTGTTTGGGGACAAAATCAACTATGGTTTCATTAAATGTTCAATCTTGGAAAGTAATAGCATATTTTTCGCTGCTGTTTTTGAGGATTGTTAGGTTTCGAAGATTCAATGCTCAAACCTTACTGCCCTGATCAACTGACATTGAGATATATTTTGACTTTTTTGACATACAGAAGATATAATTACACCCTGTATTTTACCCTTTGCTGACATTTCTGTAGCCGTCCAGAGCCCATAATCCCCCTCTTTAGATGCTGTAAATTATAATTACATTGCAATTAACAACTTGTAACTCTGCTATAGCTTTTGTACAGAGCTTGTCACACCCTGAATGATCATAAATGCAAAACAAGACAATCTCCCCAACATTTAACGTAATGCATCAAAGTTAAACTCACACACCATGAAAGGTGTCAGACACAGTGCTTTTGTTGTATAACCTTCATTTGCTATTCATCTGATAGAACCCTGCTTTGACACTATCAATTATTATTTCTTAGATATGCAGGTTTCTAATAAAGATGAACTGCATTATACTTGTGTAATGAGGGGAACATGACTGGGCCTGGACGGTCTGTATTCAGAGAGAGTCCCTAAGTTATAACTGAGGACAGGGCAGACACATGCATGAGTAGTTTAAGAAATATTCATAGAGGGAAAAAACAACATGACTGACTCTTGACTGGAGGGACACTGCATGACTGCATGGTGTTTTATGAAAGCATTTTGTTGGGGGTCGCTGAACACATTTAAATCTAGCACAGGAAAAAGCTCGGCCAAGAAGAAGACCGGAGATTGAGATGACCTCTCTCATTTTTATGGAGCCCACAGGCTGCAGGCTGGCTAATTATGACTGACCCAAGAAACGTGTGGCCGCTGGTCACCTCTGGCCCTCAATGGTCTCTAGTGGCCCTGGCACATCCATTAAACAAGGTCAGGATGGAACAGTTTATGAGACAGCATGAACACATACTGTACAGTATAAAATAAATAAAGGGTTGCCACAGATAGACTGAACATTGGCCAGTGGCAGCTCAGTAGGTTCTACATATAGATGGAATACTCCATTAGGACTGCAGCTAATGATAATTTTAATTATTGATTCATTTGTTGATTAATCAATTAATCACTTAGTCTATTACCGTTGTTGTGAAAAATTCCCCATCACAACTTACCAAAGCCCCAGATGATCTTTAAATTGCTATTTTTCACATGGCCAACAGTCCAAAATGCAAAGATATCCATATTTATTAAACAAAGAAAAGAATAAAATCCGTACATTTGAGTTTACACTACAAACCAAAGTCTCTACTATCCAGAAAATGAAGTTTGTAGTTTGGAATTTGTGGTTAAAAAAATAAATAATTTTTTCAACTCTAAAATATATATTTTTACACATATTTTACAATTGGTAAAAAAGATGGCAGGATAGAGGCAGTACAGTAGCAGTGAAAGACATGCTGATCATTTGCATGCTTTAATTAAAAATCACTGCACACTCAGTATTTTATTTACTATGAGAGAGGATTGTGTCAGGTCTAGGGGTGGGCAATATATCGAACAAACTCGATGTATCTTGACTTGTTCCACATGCGATATAGTAAATGAGTATATCGTGACTATCGAGTATAAATTGTAATGTTAAATTGACAGCATGTATTCTGCTTCGACTTTTGCTTCTCTGTCCTCTCACAACAGACAGCTCACTCCTCCGCCCATCCAGAAAACTTTCCTAGCAAATGCTCCGTAAATGTTTTGTACTGGAATAATAGTGGAAGGAAGCGAACTTGCAGAGCGAGACGTGAAAGCCCAAGCGAAACCTCTAGAGCAGAGGTCCCCAACCACCGGTACCGGTCCGTGGGTCATTTGGTACCGGGCCGCAGAGAAAGAAAATTATTATTTTATTTCCGTTTTCAGATGACACAGTCTTTTATCTTGAAACAATCACAGGCATGTTTACAAACGGAGCACACTTCTGGTTTTTCAAAATAAAAGAATCTTCCGCTTTTTCAAAATAAAAGACTTGCAGAGTCTGCCGTCTGCATTCCATTTGCAAACATGCCTGGTGCATTGAGAACATCTGTGCGGTAAGAGGGTCGATTGCTGGCGACTGCAAGTGATGGTGGCCTTTAAAGTAAGTTTGAGACGATCTCTGTATAACACACCAGCATTTTAATCGCCACAATAGAGATCGGCTTTTCAATCGAGTCAATCCCCACCACTGACATATATCGTGATATAGCTTAAAAATATTGCGATATTCTTTTAAGGCCATGTCGCCCAGCCCTAGTCTGGTCCATAGTGCACATTTTTTAAATGTAAACTCCTTAAAAGTGTAACTATATTTTGAGCCTATGGAAACTACAGACTGGAGATACAAAGTGGAGATTTGAGATTTTTCATGGTTCCACCCAATTCTACTTTTACTACCATGGGTCTTTGAACCCATACCAATGTGGATCCAAATGGACACAAGTTTATGAGGTATCAGGAGCATTTTGAGGAGAGAGAGCAATTAAAGCACAGGAGAGTGAAGCTAGTCTTATTTGAAGAAAATCAGTAGCATAAAACATTTATTCTAATATATACTTAAACTTGATTCACAAATAATAAATTGGCTAAGTTTCATCACCCTAATGGCCTAATGTTATATTATTGGTGCACAAGGAGGAAATAGAACTTAAGATTATTTATATGTATTTGTCTTTGAAACATTTAAACTAATTGTTTTAGTTTCCATTACTTTATGTTAATGCTGAGGAAATTACTGTTATTATACTGTACCACCAGTGTTTGTGTTTTCTCTCTGGTCATGTCCACCACAATTATACCTGCATCTGTTCACTCTGGGTCCGGCTATTCTCTTAAAATTTTTCCACCACTCTGTTCTGGGGCAGGTCCAAAATTCTGGATCTGTGAAACCTCTACTGGAGATTGAGAACTGTGACTTGCCAACCTGGGATTCTGGTGGTTGATGTAGCTAAGATAGTTCAAGAAAACATCAGTCTCATCGTCTTATGATCTAGAAAAGCTGTTCTCATTACAAGGCTGGTGCTTACTGCTCTCTTATAAGTAGAACTGAATTGAATATAAACATGGTTGTGTCGACTATTGATTGTACGGCTAAGTCTTCTTTGAATAGGTAGATAAGGCAGACATTTCCAGAGTCACTTTAAACACAAAGTGAATTAAAAACTGTAAACACTGTAACTGTAGGGAAGATAATAAAGCACGGCACAACCTAATCGTCTGTGATATGGCAAAATACAATACTGAATAATAACTCCAAACCTCCAGCATAACTCCCATAATCACCAACATAACCGCCTGTGTATAAATCCAGAGTGCTAACCAACATGCAAGACATATGTCAAGTACATAAATGTCAGGGTCATACAACCATAATAAAATCAGGTTGAAAAGAGAAATGGGTCCATGGGTGAAGAAAGCTGCAATTATCCAGTTCTAAATGTTTATTTTGCATGTTTGAATAGGAAACATTTCAGTGCAGTGTTCATTTCTATGATCACTGGATGTGATAATAGAATGGGCAGACCTACTGCTAATTCAGGGAAACACAATTACTCTGAAACAGTAATGGCTCATGCTGGACGTGATAGTATCATTTAGTCCCATTACATTTACAATTCAAAGGCACATAAAAATAGTCAAATCTTTTCTAGTTGAGAAACAAGAGACAATGAACACTTAATCACCACATTAATGAGATCAAACACCCACGACTGTGTTCTCTGAAACAGGAAAAGCAATATGACTGGGATGAAAATGATCCGTCTCAGTGTTTACAAACTCTGACCATTCTCGTCAACGTGTAATACATGTACTGTAATGTAATTGTTGCAACACAAGTTAAAGTACCCCTCGAAAACATAAACACACGTCAATCCGATATATCTGGGATGTTTACTAAGTATTTGACCTCAAAACATAATTTTCAGCAACAACGTTCTGTCCATCCTAATTGCACCCATAGCACAGACTCATGTATAAAACCCGGCTGCTAAACAGAAAATAATCATCCACTAGGTTATAATATTACCCCAGAGTAAAACACTGAGTAAACATTTGTAGCAAAACATCCGTTTTTGATTCAGAAAATTATACCTTGAAGCAACTTAACAGAAGTGAATAGCAGTGGTGTGCTTCCAAGGCACAATCGTTATCGCTGTTATTCAAAGAGGAGAAAAATAACTCTAGAGAAAGGAGGAAAGAGGGGGAAAAAAGACAGGATGGGGGAGGGGCTGTGAAGATTGAGAGGAGAGAAACAGTTAAATGGTATGTGTGTGAATGCATGTGTGTAATAGAGTAGATGTAGTAGTGAGAAGTGGCTCTCCATAAGGTCATAAGGTAAACTCTATGGGAACTGTGACTCCAAGCCAGAGGTATTGAAAAGGCAAGCGATAGCAGTAATGAAAGAAATGCAATAATAATGCAATAATGCTGGTTGGGTGAGTCAGCTGGGCCTCCGGCACTTTCTCCATTGTGCAGTAGATGACCTGGTTTCTCTCCTGTTCCTTTCCTCCACTGCAAACACAGGGCCAAGGTGCTAGCCATCAATAATAAATACACACAGTTACTGTTGCCACAAGCCCCTGAGCTGCACAGGGCTGAAATGGAGGCTTATTAAAGTCACTCCCTTCTGTTATTGTTTAGCCCTGGAAGAAAGTGGTATTATGAAAAATAGGACAACAAAGAAGAGCATGGCTTGGCACAGTGTCAGGAACAGGCACTACTAAATTGCAACTATCCTTGGATGGAAGATTGGGGCGGTACATTCAGACTGCATCTATCCTGCTGCATCTTTCCTGTTGCCAGGGTGCAAAGAAAGTGCAGCTATTGGCAGTGATTTGACTTCTGTGGTCACCTGATTGAAGCTGAGGGACGGTGTGGGAAAATGCTCTACCATACTTTTGGTACCTTTTTGTGAGAAAGTTATAATTCAGTCACTTATATTTAGGACATTTAGAAACATTTTGAATGAAAGGTTCCAAATCTGTGTTTATAACAATCCAAATAGTGCACAAATTAAAGTATTGGTCAGAACTAGCATTCGAAACATGCCAAGCTATACTTAGACCTACTCATTCCATACTGAATGATATTATCTCTAAGAGCCACTCAGTAATAATTGCCCAAAACATCCTAAAAATGTCTAACACTGGAAAATAGTTTTGATGTAGAGTTTATTTTGTTGTTGGGAGTCGGAGGATGACAGACTGTGATTCAGTATCTCTCCATATATAACACCTCTTAACAGGTAAGCACACTGAGATGTGTTGTCTCTTTTAAGAAAACACAGATATACTAATATGTATATTATTTAAACTGTTTTTACTATTTCGTCCAGCTCTACCACAGGCACTTTCCTCGACTGATCTCAGAAAGAGGGATGGTGTTAAATGGACACAATAACATCTGCTGTCTGAACAGGTTTTCTGCTTGTTAACAGATCCCTGCAAGAGTGAAGCAGAACAACGTGTTCATCACATCAGACAAGGCCCTGTAGCAGACTTGACAAATTTAACTTTTGCTGATAACTTCCTCCCTCTACCTGCACTGTGTCCTAACTGTACTCAGCTTGCTGTGGAAGGCAAATGTGTCTGTGAGGGGGATATCTAGGGGAACTGTTTGTCCATGCATCCGCCGTGTAATCACTGCCATAAAAGAAACAAGAAGCAACGAGAGACAAGCAACTGGCAATAAATGGCACACGTTCCCAGAGGAGTAATAACTTTCTCATCCATCAGTCAACCTCTGTTCACACATCTCTATCCCTTCACTGCCATTCGACTTCCTGCTCCTGCAGGCTCACTACAACTTTCCTCTCTGGGGAAGAATTACTTGGACGGACAAAGGGATTGATTGAGCTAGGCCACCATTTGATATTTATTTCAGCCCAAATGAAACTGTCTTGTCCCCCAATAAACCTCTGGGACAGAGACTATTGCCACATGATGAATTACAATATCATAACACACCTTTATACTGTATGTTCTCTGTTTCAGACAGCATGTGTTTCACCAAAAAGACTTTGAAGATAATCTGCTGCCCTTCCTCCTAAAGTTACTGTTGCAGCAGGGTTCTCCATGAGATCGATTTTACACCATATTCCTGTAAATGATGGCTGACATGCCAAAGTCCCCAACTCCCTGCTGAGAGAAGGGGTAAAACAAAGGCAACCAGAGGTGGGAGGCAAACAAGGTGGGCAAGGCTGGAATGGTTCATGGTATTAAGAGAGGGTGAGACTTGTTGAGAATGTGAGCAACGAATTGACAAAAGCAAGAGGAGAAGTCCAGCAGAAAGCTGAGTGTTGTCTGAGAAGGGAAAAAATAAAAATAAAAGAGCCCGAGCTAAATCTGTTCCTTCACAGAAATGCTGGGACGAGGTGATGTGGACCCCAGAGCTGTGCTTATTTATCAGCAGGGAAAGTCGCGTTTCACCCTTCTCTCTGCCAGCAACCGAGAGGTCATAAATTACCTGTCTGTAAGGCATCAATCCGCACTGTGGGCGACAGCTAACCACAAGCCTGCACTCAATCTCGTACACAAACACACATGTACAAATATGTACAGTACACACAGACACACAGGGTCAATCCACATGCACATGGAGTTGACTGTGCACCACTGCACTGTTTACCATTTTACCTACTGTAAGCTCTTGCACAAACTTTCCTTCCTCGCTCTGAGGTTTCATAAACAGTGATACAAATGTTCTTTTGAAATCACCCTGAAAAGAAACGAGGCTCACTTTCTGCACAGTTGAGTTTAAAAATTCATTTTGATGCATTTAGTTCATTTCATTCTTTCATCCTGGAAAAAAAAGTACCTAGCAAAGAAAGGCTTATATTCGTGCTATTTTTACACTATGCAAAACAGGATAGAACTCAAATAAAGATTTGAATATTGTATCATTTCATGAGGCAGCGATGTGAGTACATATATACACACGAACACTTTGATGAATTTTCAGTGGAGGAACCAGCAGAAATTTCCAATCACATCCAGTTACTGTAGATCCCTTCAGCATTAATAATGCAAAGGCCTTTATCTTCCTTCTCTAACCTCTTAAATCACTATCACAAACCTGCTGGTCATGAAGTTAATACCCCCCCTCCTACTTCCCTCTGCTTTGCCTCATTCCATTCCTCTTCATTACCTAGAATCCTATCGTCCTTGTATTTTTTCAGAGGAGCCATGAGAATCACCAGGATTATTCATAGAGAGTTTCTTTTCTCTTACTAGTGCCAAATACCTTGTCTAACACTATTAGTTAGAACCAGTAAGGAAGTGATTGATTTCTTTTAAAAGAAATCACCAAACTCAGCGTGGATATGCAGGAAAATGAAAAACAACAAAGCACCGCTGGTGACCAAGATGCAATGTCATGCTATTGTGTGGAAGATTTAAAATTTCCCATTTTTCATGCTTATGTGTTTGTACACGCGTATGTGTGTTCGCATATGTGTGCGTGAGAAAGCCTGCAAATGAGAAAGAGAGGGAGAAAATCTGATGAATTGTCTTATATATGGCATCTATCAGCAGTCCAGTGATTTATGGGGTTAATAACAGAGTCTATTCACAAGCCTGCAGTGCTGTTGTTTTTCTGTTTGTAGTGGGATGACAGAAATACTACAGCCAAACCAGCCATTTGCTCTATCCCATCCTCATTCAAAAATCCATAAACCCAGTCTTCACTTGCATCTGTACCATTTGGCACTCTGAGGCAGGACTGTGTGTACAAATGCGCACACATTCATTCAAATTGTGGCTCTGTTTGCACATGCACATACTTCCTAAGCAAGAAAAACACAATTACAAACCTCAAATAATCCTTCCAACCTAATACCCAAAGCCTGCAAGAGTGAGATCATCAGACAGGGAATGAAAAAAATGTACTGAGGAGTCATTTTAAGAAAAATACTGGTTAATCTGAAATTTGCAGGGCATGAGTGCAAAAAACTGCAAAACTGACAAATGCAAGGACTGCAAACGCTTTTTAATGAAATGCTGACACAAGGACTGTGCACTGACTTTTGTAATGTTAGTCTTTTTCTCCTGTGATCCCTTAGACCTTTTAAACCTTCAGCCAGGTGCATATTGTATGTTCTATATGTTTTTAAATCATACAGCACCAGAATGTAAAGCAGGAATACTATTGATACAGTCTTGTATGGTAATATGTTTTTTTTTCAATGGCTATAGGCTACATCTATAACAGATGCTCTACCCTCTATGAGCCCTCATATTTTATTCACCACTAGGTCTCACTGTTTCTCAAAATTACACATAATTCAAAATATGGTAAATACAGCAAACAGCTATGCTCCGACAAAGAAAATTGCATTCATTTCATCCCAGAAGCTACAGTAACACACAAACATGTACACTGTATGTACGATGTTAACCACATTAATAAGCAAATGCCATCTGATGTTATTTGCAAAATACCACATGTTTGACAGTCAATCAGTCATCTCAAATGAACAAAAAATGACCATGTTATCAAAATGATATCAACTGTAATGTATAATAGATGCACCTGTTTCAGCGCTGTCTGGGGTAATGTAACTGTGTACATCATCTTGAGTTTTATAATGGGGGCAGTCATTATACATGCAGAGTAATAAAAAGATAATTATGAATCCCCCAACTGTGTTCTGTCATTTGGCAAGCTCTTTAACACAAAGCATACGTTCCAATGAGCCTGCCTCAGCTAATCTTCGCAAGAGACGAGGAAATTGGCTCTCTTCAACCGACTCCTTTCCACTTTTCATTTGTGGACTTGCCAGTTTTGAAATCAACATGAAAGATTTCAGGATGAGGGCAGAACAAGAGCGGGAGTGCACATGAAAGCAGAAAAGTAAACGAGAGCAAGGGGCAGAGCGGAGGAGAGAGACGTGGAGCCAAACAGAAACAAGGTGTGGGCAACTATACAGAAATGAAAAGAGGAAGAGTCTGCACAGAGGCAATGCTAATACGTTTACCTACTTAATGCTACAGTAGTGCTGATTGCTTTATCAACCCAGTGAGCTTGTATATGAGATGGAAGAATTGCAAGCAGGAAGATCGATGAGACCAGTATGTGAGAAACAATGTAGCAAGAATATCTCCAGGATGTGTTATGAAACGTAGAGACAGAGAAGACATACAGGGAGGGAAATGGGGCTGAGGTAGCTATCGCCTGCCTGTCTGCTGAACACTGGAGCTGTCACAGCAGGCTACATGTTACAGTATGTGATTGTAGCCTGGGCTGGCAAAAGTTAATGGGACGCTGCAACCTCCACAGCTCTCTAATTGTGGTATAAAGTGGTGGGTAGGAAGATAAAAGCGAAAGGTGTAGGGCTAAATGTATAAGGACTCATAATGTTTGAGGTGCAGTGAGAGACAAATTAGCCTGTTGATAACGACAACCATGGAGGGAATGATTGTGTGTTTGGAACATTGTCGCAGGTTGATTGATCACCTTACCACAGCCCTGTGTGTATGTAATAGTGCATCTGCATGAGTCTACTTGTGTGTTGTAGTGTAAATGTACTCACAAAAGCGGTGTGTGATTAATTACCCCTAGCTTCATTCTACTTGGGTTATCAGGATGCAATTAAAACTGAGGGGGAATCAGTCGCTAACAGTGTGAGAGCTTTACAGTTGCACAAATGTGCTTGCTTAAAATTTTGCAGTATCGAAGACATGCACACTAAATCAAAACCAGGGACTATGAGCAGCTACCTGAATATGCATCCATCAAAAAAGGGATAGCCAAACAAAATATGTATTTTTTTCAGTTTTGATAAATATAAGAGCACAAGAGAGGTGTTTGCATACACTTTTTACAAAGTGCTAGCTTGGATTAGATAAAAGATTCTTTATTCTAGTGACTGTGCTTTCAACAAGCCTTGAATGTCTGTTGTCATACTAATGCAATTCCTTTTGACAGAGACTCTTTTAGCCTAAAATAGATCCATCAACATTCAACATATTCATTGCTCAAACACATCCTCACTCACAAGCTTGTGCGTACACACTCAGACACATTAAAAAAACATGTACCATGACGTTAAACTGCAATAACTACAGGCACGTATGTAAATAAAGCATAAACACACACACACACACACTGAGGTTTAGAAAGAATCTACAGCTTGAGCTAGAGGCCTTGATATGACAAAGACACAGCTCAAGGATAGAAAAGCACTTTTCCCTCACCAAGGCCGATTGCTGTGAAATGGAATGGAAACAATGATACCTATAGTGAACAACAAGCAAGCAGACAGACAAACAGAGAGCGCGAGCTAACATCACATCAGTGCCGCTGCCACTGCCTCGTTTTATCGACAGTCAAAGTCATTTAGACAGAAGCTGTTAGATGCCCAGACCGAGGGCTGCTGCAGCCAGTGTCTCCCAAAGACTTCAGAGCCATATTTATCTGCATTAGGGATTAACGTGCTGGGGACAATCAGATTGGAGATGGCTAATTCCACAGCTGTCTAACCACAACATTTAGCAACACAACAGTTGATTATTACTTAGACTTATCTCTGTGTGGGTCTAGATGAAAGAGCTTGTTGTCTTTTTTCTCTTTCCCCTTGTGTCTTTCCATTGCTTGTTTATCACCCAACCTTCATAGCGCATCCCAAGTCGAAGTGGCTGGGTTCAAACAAAATGCCTTCCTGCTAATTATCTGCAATTCCTCATCTTCATAAGACCACTCTCCCCCCACTTTTGCAATTGAATGAATTTGCATAATAATGACTAGTTGGCACAGTGCAGTGTAAATAACTGGCTGGTGCCGGCTAGTTGTCCTAATTTCAGTACTTGTTGGGAGACAGGTTAGACTCCTTAAGGAGTTACTTTTGTTTATACAGCAGTAGGCTAAAGAAAGCCAGAATCAGCACAACTTGTGATTATTTTGTGTATCATCTGATATTGATAGAGATTGTTAGTTTAAATCAATAATTTAGCCCATAAAATGTCCAAAAATAATGTAAAATGCCTATAACAAAAAGATTATATCTGATCAACAGATCAAATCTAAAAACATGAGGGAGAGAGAAGAAAAATCAGCTCCAATCCAACAACAATGGCAAATAGTATTAATTAGTCGCCTAATCAAAAACAAAAACAATAAACAGGACATTATTTGAGAACATTGTGATTTTCATTAATTGTACTCATTTAATTAACAGTTTACATTAACATTTTAAAGACTGGCAGCAGGTTCACATATAATTCCATTCCAAATGTCCATTTTTCAAAAGAAATTCTGGGTATTCATCAACCACCAGCAGTACACCCCAACAAGTACATATTCAAGGAGTAGTGCAAACAACATTCTCGCCCACGCACTTCACCCTAATGTTCACAGCAACACACTTTTCAGTTACTGAGTGTTGACCCTTGCATCTGCTACCGAAACAACCAAAACACTCTGTATAGCTTTCTACTCTCATCTCGCTCACACTGTGTCTCTTCAGTGATGGATCTGATGAGCCTCAGTATGCAGTGTGCTAACGTGTCGACAGGCATAAATAAACAGCACATTTTGACTGGGTTTAATGTGCTGATGACATGACGGTAGCAATGGCATGCAAACACCAGCCCCTCTCAGGCCTGTTATTTATGAACCTGACTCTTATTAATGAGTGCAAAGAAGATTGATGGACTCATTCAGACCCCGCCCCACCACCACCACCACCACCACCACACACACACACACACACAGAGATTGATGTATTTACCATTTTGAAAGTTCATCCAAACGTAAATAACATTGGTAATGTATTTTTCTTCATCCTGACTGACATTAATGCTGTATGAAGCAGAGTGTGTCAAAGCAGCAAGTAGTTTTCTACCAATAACTGCAATGGTGAACTTTTGACAAACTATCAACATACTGTAAATTGATTATTAAAGAATTTCCCACAAATTAGATATTATGGTTTGTTATTAATATTTCACACAATGCTGTGATGTTTAAATCCAGTGAACTTAAGTGAAACCACTAGACTGGAACAAATTCAACACAGGTTAAGCCAAACAAAGCAACAAATAGAAAATATATATTTTTTGTGTTCAATATTATTATTATACTTATATATTTGTATCATACTGATGTTAGATTATCACATATTTTGTAATTACACATCTAGTAGCCTTGTGGAATATTTAAAAACTCATCACAGTAATTAAATGTTAAATATATTCACAGCAATAAGAAGAAAGCTAGCTTTAATAAAAGTTAGAGGAAAGGAAATGGAAAAGAAAAGAAAATCTATCTTCAACACACTGACAAATAATATGCCTTTTATGAGCTTTTAAAGTTATGTGCCATAATATATCTCAATATGGCACTCTAAAGCTCATATAAAGAGACAGATTTGAGGACACACTGACAAGTCAGCATAACTTCTGACTAAACTACACTGACATGAAGGCGAATTTGCCTCCTCCATGAATGTGGCAGCTTTCAGAAGGAACACAGGAGATAAATTGGTCTGCTCTGGCACCAGCAGGGATACTACAAACTCTGGAGGCTGCCGAGTTCTCACTCTTCCTTCAAGGGAATCCTTTATTAGCCCCAAAGCTCCATTTCAATAGAAGAAGATTTAAGCCTATCCTTTTTCGGATTTCAAGCCCCACATCTCTGTATTATTCCTCTATCCCTGCTGGCCCTGATGAGAGCTGTCCACCCTCCCCAGGCGCCCGAAGCCCCATCTCACCACTGTATCACCTCCCACCCAGCCCCACTCTGCACAGTCCCTCCTCTGCTCTAATCTGTGATTCAAGCTCCACTGTGGGTTAATGCCATTGGACACACTCCCACCCGATTCCAAATCTCACCTCTGGAAACAGATGAAGAACATGTAAGATGGGTGGGGTAATGTGAGAGAGAGAGAGGAAGAGTAAGGTGGCTCTAGCTGTATGAAACAACTCCACAGCTACTGAAGCAGCAGTGCGCAGGCTGTACGGAGGAGTAAATCAGGATTACTCTGGGGAAAACACCCTCTCCCAGTGATACAAAAGCACTGGGGATGAACACTCAGCATGGACCACAGAAGCTCTGTGTGAAACATAGAACAGGTGACAGCAGTGCTGCAGGATGGTGGAGAATGCAAAGGAGCCCTCTTGAGATTAAGTGTTGCAGCCCACACTGTGATAAAAGAAACGGCCATCTCATGTGAGTCAAATCAGAAAAAAACCTTCAGTAAGGTCTGCCTCTTCAAAAGAAGTCTAGATGGGGCCAAATGATGGGATACGTATAAAATACCCGTTAGTGCAGCAGGCTCAGGTGTGTGCTAGCTGGTCATGGCAACAAGTCCAACTCCCACCCTAAAACCCGAATCTAAAAATAAAGTTTAAAAATATGAGCTAAAACTCAGCCGGGTACATACATAAATCACTGCAGGTGAGCAACAAGCAAAACACAAAAACACAGCAGAAAGTTTGCAAAGCTTGAGGCAACTTGCAAAGGGACCTCACTTTTAGTTGTTGTTGTTGTTGTTGTTCACTTTGGTGTGAGTGGGAGTGTTGCCCAGAGGGAATGTTTTCTAACTCTGTTGGGGACTGTAAGTTTCCTATAAATCTGTTTAAAAGTGGGACATCTCTGTTTGGAACATAGGTCCATAAATACAATATGTTGTATAAAGAACGTTTTAATGGATGCATTAAAGGATAAATATGACGATATTCTATATATTTTTACTGTCGACAAGTAACTACGGGATTACCTGTCAATTCCATGCCTGATATAGCTTATTTGCTGTGCTTGTGCTCCATTGTTGTTCCAGAACTACTAAAGACATATAAACAAGAAAAATATTTAAAACTGGGTGACATGATCCATTTTTACAATAAATATGGCCACAGTGGTTTATTTTGAGTTACTCCTACATCCACTGTCCTGCTGCCATTATCACCTGCCAGTGTACCAAATCTGAAGCTAAAAATTGTGTTTACTCTCATTTTCGAAAATTCTGCTAAAAACTGCCATAAACAGCAAAAACAATTAAGCCATCTCTTATTATGTGGTCTTATTATCCGTAATTTATTCCAGATTATTTTTGTAAATGCTATATGCTGTATAAAATGTCCTAAATTCTCAAAGTAGATCTTGTTTTGATCAATAATTTGGTTTTACAAAGGCCAGGGTGAAAACAGATAGAAAAAGGGAGCTGGCAGGATGATGATAAGATACATGCAAACTGAGTACACGCAATAAAGATCAGTCATTCCGCTCATAGTAATTGCACATGACATTTAATTGTTAGAGTGGTGTGTTTAATTAGATGTATCCTCAAGCATCTAATTAGTCTTTGCCAAGACAAAAAAAAAGAATATTCAAGTGCAAACAAATGCTCGTTTGTTTTGTGGTGTTCAAACACAGTTCATGCTCATGTGTTTTATGTGGATTAATAGTTGACACTTTGGTTTAACCCTCCGCCTTCTCTGAATTCTTACATGAAAGATGCATGCGTGTGACAGTCCTGGTAAATGGAATGGTAGAAGCTTTTTACTGACATCTCAACCTTGCAAACAGAAAACTTTTGACCTGCCCACATTCATTACCAACCCCGTCAATATTTAACTCTGCCTCATAAAATGACACTCGAGGTTAGAAAAAAGACTTTCAGTACTTGAGAAAAGCAATTAATGTCAAGTGTAAAATTGTCAATGTCATTGAAGCCTGGAAAGTATGGCTAATATCCCTCATTAGTATGATAAAGGTTTTCACTCTCCTTCAATCTCCATCAGGGCTAAGATGCTCTTTAATGGCCATAATGTACGTATATGATCCAAGACTTTATTCTCATTAACTATTCAAGTCAATCATTTGGCATTTTCTGTAAATGTTCAGATTAAATCTCAAACAAAAGTACATATTGTTCAGATAATATAGCTATGTGAGCTGCCAGCTTGCTAGAAGGTTATGTGAGGCTAGATCTACCATATGCACGGAAAAGCCAGGTTTTCCAGTTCTTTGCTTTGAGATCGTCTGGGACGAGAGTCCTACTTCAGCCATGTCTCCCCTACATTAGCATGCAGCTCAGTGTAGAAAGTGCAGAGGCCCATACCTAATGAGTCATGTTCTCTGTCCTCCCGGTAGCAGAATGATGTTCCCAATGAGCTGTGGCTCCATTCCTATTCCTTTCTCCCACACCCACAGTAAGGACTGCAGCCCTGCTCCTCCACAGACAGCCTTCATCCCTGCTGCTCACCTAGAGCTACTCACATCAGCACCATCATAATGGAGTGTGAAAACATTTAACTGAGAGGCAGGTTCATTTGAGTTGTATCATTTCCAAGCTGTCCAGACAGGAGACGTGTGGCTTTCATTACACTTAATGTCCAAACCGACATGGGCATGCAGGTGCTGCATGCCATTTGTGGTTTTCCTATTTATGTTTTACCTTCAGATAAATAAGAGCCAGGGGGCTCAACAACTAGAGGCGTTGTGTATTCATTGGATGGTTTGATAGGTCTGCAACATCCTGCTATCATATCGCCTGTAGTGAATTTCTAAGTGTTTATTATTACTTCACCTTATCAACGACCTCTTGAAGCTCAGTGTTTATTTTACTACTTTCTACTGTTCCACCGCATGATGACTCGAGCTACTTCTTAATTCTTAGGAGGGTGTGTGCAGACAACTTGATTCAGCAGTGTAGCAGTACACTACTGGCTGGTGATTGTTTAACTTCCCATATCCTTATCCTCTGGGAAAAGCTTTATAACACACTGCTGACCACAGGGACATTTTTACTAAGCATAGCAACCTGGTGTCCTACTTGCTTTTGAACAACAGCATGATCAGCTGTGTCATAAGGACTTCACATGAGCCCTTTAATTATGGAAAACCCAAACACTCTGGTCAGCACCTTTGTAATTCTTTGATCTTTTGATGATGTCATGAGGTGAGTTCTCCTTTTATCACTTCACTTCTGCCATGGTGGCCAAGTTCCATTGCTGCACTCAAGAGAGCCCTTCTGTCTAATCACTGCTGCCCTGTAGAGTCTCTTCTCTGCCCCCAATCCCAGCTGTATGTCCTGCTCTTAAATTACCCTGGCTAAGCATCCTCTCCCAATCCACTCAGGGCTATTACGCCTCCTGCCCCTCCCTGTTTGACTGCCAGAGTTCCAATACTGTGTCTGACCCGAGACAAGTCACGGGTCAGACACCCAGCACCTCATCTCCCTTAAATTACCGCAGCCAGCCAACACCGCCCTCATCACAGGCCCGACATTAGCATCAGCAGCATATTGGGGCTTTTTGAAGGGGAAGGCTCTCCTTCACTGGTATCTCAATATAACAGGTTATCAAAGGTGGTGGCCAAGGCTTATGGAATATGTGGTGAAACAAATAAAACACCAAACAAGCAAATAAAAGAGCAGCAACTCAGATGAGATGCCAAAATTTAGAAAGAAATGGAAGCCAGACAAGTTGGAGAGAGGTTGTTATCGTTGTTCTAATCAAGATATGTCTTTATTGCCACATTGCCCACGGCATCATAAATCTAGTGACCATTCCTAGCCAGCCTGTAAGTTACGGTACAGGTTTGCCTGATTGTTTACAACTATTAATATTTCAGTCCCTCATGGAGTGATACTGGGCCTCCTTTCTAGTCCTCCAAACCATGGGTGAGGGATTAGACTTGGTGGGATACTTGGACCTACGCAAACCCCTTTTTTATGCCTGCCTTCCTTCAAGCTGTTCCTGGACTTTAGCAAAGCCTACTGTTTTTCCTGTCACTGTGCTAATTTATCTAAAAACACAGCGCCCTGACAGCCAGAACCCCAAGCTGCCTTTATGGGTTAGGAGGGTGATTCTTATCCAATGCCACTTGGCCCATCCATCTGTTTGGCCCTGGAACCCAGGCATCTGCTCACTGCTATTGTAAGGCTTTGTCAGATGACAGGCCAAGACCCTCATGGGGAACCTTGATCAACTCACATGCACAGTAATGTGTGTATGCACACATACATGGGTGCACATGTCTCTGTGATTGCCTCCCAGGGCAGAGAGAAAGGCCAAGTGCTGGCTCAGGTCACTGTCTTTGTTATGGTGGCCGGTGGTAGAAGCTGTAGTAGCCAGAAAACATGCCGGGAGCCCTTGTGCCATCCCAGCAGACCAGTCTGGGTGACCTCCAGTCACAATAGCAATTCTGTGCTAGGGTAGGGGTGTACAGAGTCACTGTGCAGAAAACAGAACACTCCATAAGCGCAGGTCATTGTTTTGTTCCAAGTTTACCTTAGAAGGACCCTTCAGAATACATAAATGTGAAACCCATTTGCAGTACATGCACAAGAGAGTGAGGTTGTTAGTTGAAAACAAACAATGTATATATACAGTACACAAACAGAAAGAGCATACACAGCATTAGAATGACCTTGTAAAAAAGATAAAAGGGGTTGTTTTTGTTGAAATGTGGATGTATTGAAATATGGCCTTTCATCTTCTGCAACTATTTAAAATGAATTAAATGCATTAATTGTAATTCACAATCTGGGTCCAATGATTTTGTGTAAAAAGTTTCTGCATAAAATTTTCTTTCCTTTTTGTATATTATGCACAGAAACTGGACATACAAAATCAAAGACACATTATAAATACATTAACCCATTCTACACACTATCCACTTACAAAATTTTGAATTTCGCTCTGGTCTAACACATTTGCCAAATTAAACACAGCCAGTCCCCACTGGTCTAAGTTCCCAGTACACCTGCTGTTACAGGTCAAAGATCTCTTCTGCACCACTTAGGTACATTTTTCCTCTGCCCTGTATTAACGTTTTAATCAGGTAATATAACCTATTTTTCTGCCCCGATGCACATTTTTAACTGAATGATGAGTTGTTGAGGGAAGCCTGGCTACACATTGTGTGTTATTAAACCTTTACTGCACCACCTCCATGTGCATTTTGTTATGCTTATTCCTGCATTCATCTGTTCTGCCTTTTCCCTCATTTAACTTTTCATACATTTTGCAGTTTTGAATAATTAAGAATGTTGATTCCCAAATCATGAAAGATTAATGTGTGAAGGGTGCATAATTAAGTCCTTTAATTCTAGGCTTCCTGATGCATTCCTCATTTAATTATCATTTTGGGGTAAGGGTTGAATATAATGGGTGGAGACAGACACATTTCATCTGAGAAATGTGATCATCTAAAACATACAGCACTCCTGAGAAGAAAATAGAGTAATGAGTGCATGTGTGAGGCCTCACAAATGTCTCCCATTTTATAGATCACAATATGTCACTGTATAGAGATATTGTATTGTTAAAATGTAAATGCATTCCCTAAAAAAGAAACACCACATAACTAAAGCCTTCTTTTTTTATAGAAATGAACTAACAGAGAAAGACTTTGAAAGATTGTTTTAGAAAAGCCTTGGAGCCAAACACCACGTCCAAACAGCTAATTTACCTCATGTTTTCAATGATGAATGGAAGTCATTATGCAATGAATAATAGGAGTCAAGAGGATTTATTACTCACAGCATGGTAAAACTTCAATAATGCATCCAGCACTTGCTGTACACAAACATTAGCACACAGCTTCTTTTATACTTTAAGTACCTACATTCTTCATATTCTATATGATCTTGGCTGCATTCTTATTTTGTGATTAAATGTTCATATGTGTGGTCAGCCCTGTGACCTCAAATCTGGAAAAAATGTTTAAATGCAATACAAATGGTATCAATAACATTAAGAATAATGGAGCAGTGTATTTGTAGAAAACCAAGAACAAGTCATGTGAGTCATGAATCTACACACGTGGACAAAATTGTTGGTACCCTTCGGTCAATGAAAGAAAAACTCACAATGGTCACAGAAATAACTTTAA
>JAUBNQ010000005.1:6373888-6402859 GCA_032353495.1 Ctenopoma kingsleyae | reverse complement strand
AGATTAAAGTTATTTCTGTGACCATTGTGAGTTTTTCTTTCATTGACCGAAGGGTACCAACAATTTTGTCCACGTGTTTAAGTCATTTCTACTTAAGGCCAATTCCATTTCTAATTTGTTACCCCTACCCTTGTTTTTAAGTTGCCCCTCAAAAACAGAGGTACAAAGGATAGTAGATGAAATATTTGAACTGAGACAACCCTTCAAAACACCAATGTGTCATCAGTATTTGACAGCCATGGGTAGCCAGTCCATCGCAGGGCTGACATATACAGACAAACAACCATGCACACTCACATTCACCCCTACGGACAATTTAGATTCACCAATTAACTTGACATGCATGTCTTTGGATGGTGGGAGGAAGCCGGAGTACCCGGCGAGAATCCACACAGACACGGGAAGAACATGCAAACTCCACACAGAGAGGCACCCGGCCGACCCCGGGTCCTCTTAACTGTGAGGCAACAGTGCTAACCACTACACCACCGTGCCGCACAAAATAGGCATGTCAATAAAACAAATGCTTGTATATTGTGTTGTACAGTGCTTGCTGTTAATTATAAACATATTGTTTCCTCCCAATGCTGCATTAAGTGCTGTATTATTCAGTAGGATTAATAATATTATTTGGTTGACAGGCAGCCCACTGTCAGTGTGGTTCAGTGTCTTGTCCAGGGACACTTAGACATGTGGCCAGGAATTGGGGAGGGAAGCAAACCACCAAACCTGGGGTGCACAGACAACCTGCCGTACCTACTACCACTGTCGCCCCTATGCAGTTCTCATCTTTTTTGTTTAGTAACAATAAGTAACAATTGTTTATGCTAAATGGAGCACAGTCCTTAAAGTCACCTGAAAAATAGAAATATATTTTGGCTCAGTTGTGTGCTGTAGTTTATTTAACATTGGTTGTAAATAAGCCTCAGCTTATTTTATCACTACTTATCCATAGCAGCTATAGTAGTAAATATGAACAAAATAGCTACATAGGAACCAATTTGGGACAGCAACAACTGTCAGCTTGTGAATCCTGAAGTAACAAGTGTCAAAAACAGTGTATAGAATAGTTTAAACATTTGGCAGCATGGGTATGTTACTATGAAGTAAGTGAGATAAAAACTTAATGTAGAAGAAAGTTGAGAAAGGGAGTACGAGTAAATATCAGTGTCTGTGCAGTGTATGAGTGTTTGTGTTCAGGTGGTATCAAAAGCAGCATTTTCTGCCCTGGGAGGAGCCGTGGAGACAGAGGGATACTGCTATAATGTGGCTGTTGGTTAACTTCTCAGCCTCCACCACACATTAATTAGTACCCAGAGGAAAAAGGGAGGTGGAACTGGGACAGAGGAATGGTGAGGAAGATGACAGGGGTATACCCTCAACAGGTACAGCATAGTTCATACTCTAGAGAACACACTACTGATACAGATATGAAGTTGTCACTCTTCAATCCTATGTTATTCTTACAGGTTTTTGTTACTATTACTGCTCTGAGAATATATGGCTTATATAATTTTCACAAATATTGTGTATTGTATTTGAGTATCTACCAGCCTTAAAAAACACAAGTCTGCAGAAGTAAACTATGCTGTAAACACGTAGTAGAAAAAAATATTTATTTTCTCACCTCTCCTTAAAGGAATTATTATCATTATCATTATTAGTATTATTATTATTAAGACGTTAAAGCTACAAAAGTGACACAGCAGACCTACAGTCATGGTCCAATCAATGAAAGAATAAACTATATTCCTATACATAACTAATTTTTATGAAGAGTTTTGTGCGTGCCAGATACAACACAAAGACACTTTCATGTCATAATTTCAACAATTGTGCTTTATCAAATTGTTCTACACTGCACAGTAACAATAATACTGTTAGCTGACTGCATGTCATTTTTGAGCAGTAAGCTTAGCAAAAAAAAAACATGTGTATTGTTTAGCTTGACTTTTCATGTGGACCAGACATATTTCCTAACATTTATTAAGACAATATCTAGAGCCTGACAAAAGCTAAGGGTGGTGCTGGCAACCACTGTTTTGGGTTTAGCCCACCAGACGTTTTCCAAAAGCTGGCCAAACAAAATAGAATGAGATAGCGGGAAAGCCCAAATGAGTCTTTATAGTCTCATGGCCAGAGGAGCTGTTGCATAAAGGGAGGGATTATAATATATATTTGCATGTTTTTAAAATCACATAATCATGTATCAATGGAGCGCCAGAATAAAATATAAACCTAAAATAAGCATAAAATAGCTGCTAAAACTATAACTGAAAAACACACATTTATGTTTCAGCTTAAATGCATATCTAAACTGCAAATCACAATCATGGAAATTGTTGCAATGAGTTGCAAATTGTCTTAAGAATCATAAACTCAGCGTGATGACCCTTCTCAAGTTTAATACATGCAACTGGTAATGTCTTCTCTCCATGCTGAATATATTAAACCTGAGTTGGGTCATCACCTAAATACAAAGTCTTGTGCTTATAGCTATGTCATGTTTACATATAAGTCATTGTCCTGTCAAACTCACTTCTGCAACATGGTAAAATTACCAAGATTGCTGTACTTAAAACTAGGGGTGGGCGATATATCGAATATACTCGATGTATCTCGACTTGTTCCACGTGCAATATAGTAAATGATTATATCGTGACTATCGAGTATAGATTCTAACGTTAAATAGAGAGCATGTACTTCGCTTTGAGTTTTGCTTCTCTGCCCTCTCACAACAGACAGTTCACTCCCCCGCCCATCCAGAAAACTTTACTAGCAAATGCTCGTTTTGTACTGGATTAACAGTGGAGGGAAGCGAACTCGTGGAGAGAGGCGTGAAAGCCCAAGCGAAACCTCTAGAGCAGAGGTCCCCAACCACCGGTACCGGTCCGTGGGTCATTTGGTTCCAGACCCCAGAGAAAGAAAATAATTATTTTATTTCCGTTTTCACACGCCACAGTCTTTTATCTTGAAACAATCACAGGCATGTTTACAAATGGAGCACAGACCGGAATCTTCTGGTTTTTCAAAATAAAAGACTTGCAGAGTCTGCCGTCTGCGCTCCAATTGTAAACATGCCTGGTGCACTGAGCACGTCTGAGCGGCAAGAGGGTCAATTGCCACCCCACCCTCCGCGATATATATGGTGTATAGTGATATAGCTTAAAAATATTACAATATTATTTTTAGGCCATATCGCCCAGCCCTACTTAAAACTTAAAACTTAACTTAATACATCACTCTATAAATGATGAGTTTAATGCTGAAAAGGAAGAACTGACAAAGACAAAAGGTATTGATGTAGTGTTTCACATTGAAAACACAATGATGTGCATTGTCTTTGTAAAAAATTGAAATTGTCATGATTATCTTTGAAAACATTTATGCTTTAAAAAAATGAACTACTAATAAATAATATAAATAATAATAATAATAATAAACTACCCACATTTTGGTGCCAGTCTTGGAGAACTAAAGACTGTATAATCCAAAGACCAACTTAATCTGAAATTCACTGCACTATCATAAACATAAAAAAACATTCTTAACATGCAACAAGATAAATGTAAAAAAGAGTATGTTTTTTGTATTGGAGGTTACAAAATGAATTCATTGAGTTAATAAACTGTCAAACCTGTGTCAAAATGAAGATTCCTTCTGTTGAAGTGATAATCAGAGAGAACATCCTGACACAGATAAAAGTCAATGGACCAATGTTGTCTTATATCAGAAAGCTTACAAATGCTGAATTAGAGCTATTACAGACTAGACAAATCTAGATAATGCTTAGATGAAATGCTGGAGTTGAGATCATCAACACTTCTTTTCCTAAAAATAATTAAGCCTTACATTATTACAACCAAGGGTGTATCCCCAGTAATTATCACCCCTCAGTATTACACTCAGCAAGACTGCATGAAAGCATCTTGCCTAATTTGTTCATGTTTTAATAATCTGCTGCTTTTTAAAAGACACCCAAATGGCGAGATGAGCCTAATCCTGTCATGCGAAATTGACACCCTCATATGGCATCTGTTTAAATACAGTAAATCTGGTTTAACATAACCAACTCATACTGAAAAGATGGTAATCCTGTAAATTGGGGCAATGAGAGAGACCACTATCTTTAAATGAAAACCCCAGCTCAGCCTCAGTGCTCCATATTTCCTTCTTAGCAGATAGGGTACCAGTGTAGCCTAATGATGCTTAGGATAATTTGTTTGATGTGTTTCAGGGATTAAGGTACAGTTTCCATTAAAGTGTGTCACTCAACGTGTAACTGAATAGCGGATATCCTTACAGTCAAGCGATCAAGAACAGCGGCAATGACTGATTACTAGCTACCTGCTGCCAATGAGAACTGCAAGCAGAAGAGTTGGAAGTGAAGGTGGAGGTTGGGGGATGTTAGGGGATTCTGTAATTTATTATCCTCCAGCAATTAGCCAGGAAATGCTACAGGCTCTTTGATTGTGGGATGTTTAAAAATGGAAGAGATAAGAGCGAGCCACAGATGTAGCAGCCCTTCCTCATGGTAGACACTGGCTGCAGGCGCAAGAGATAGTAGAAGCCCTGATAGTCTCCTAGTCAGACGGAAAGGCCCAGATAGGCAGTACTGAACTGATCCACTGGTGATAACTCCTGTCAATCAGGCCTTGGGCTTGATTAATACATGCAGCTCATGGGAAATTAGGCCAAATGGGAGGTTTGATGTGAAGGGTTACAGAGAATTGAGTTATGAAGAATGAGTGGAAGAGATGCAGTTAGGCAGTGTCTAACCTAATGACGAAGAGTAAAACAGAAACATGCCAGCAGGATGAACTGTTCGAGGGCGCAGAGAGCTTGTCATGGATGAGGCATTTTGACTGGCTCATCCCGGTCATGTCAGCTAGGGTCAAGGTCACAGTGAATCTGTCACTGTCTTATGGTTTCAATCAAAATTCTGATGAGGGACTTGGTACTGTCCATAACCCCTGCCCTTCACTGTCATGTTTGAAGTCCATTTTTTCCTGATCCTAGCCACAGGGACATTGACACTGACTTTTTCATGAAACAACTGTTTCCTGAATATTATTTAAAACTGCCTACTTTGATACCTGCACAACAACAACAGATCAGATGTACATTTTCTCCAGTGCCATGCCTTACAAAGAAAAAGCCAGACATAATGCAAGTATGTACAGTTGAAAATGTCAGATTTAAGCGACTGAATTAACATTATGATAGTTTCACATCTCACTTAGAAGTAAAAGGGGACCTTTAAGCTTGACAGACACATGTTTCTGTCAGTGTTTTATATATTTATCTATATTTTTTTCCAATATCATCCCGCCCCACTTTACATGATTCACTTTATTCATCATAGCCATAGCCAGTATGAAGGACAATACCAGAACTTCCAGTAAGGGGGGGATGTCTGTGACTAAATCAGTGGAGGACAGGGAGTGTGTTATGCATGCACAGCATTTGATTTAAGCCAAGAAAATTGAATATTTCTGAGTTGTGCACAAGAACAAATGTTGAAAGGTGCTGATACACAAACAGTCTTGTTCACCCACAGTAGTAGTGAGAATATGAAATAAAAACAAACTGTCCAAGTTGTGAAATTGACACTTGATAATGAAATGGAACCAACGCTACACAGAAGGCATTCCTCAGGAGCCCCTTGACATCAGAAACTGATAAGCATCATATTGATTCTTTTCATGCTTACTCTGCCATGTTTTGCCAGGTTTTCAATTCACAACTGTCCTTGAAGCCTTGTACTTCAAGTCAGAACACACTGAGACAAATCTCTCCTACATCCCATCCCTTCTTTACAGCGTTAACCCTAATGACCCCAGCCAGAGAAGAGTGAGAAAAAAAACTAATTTTGTGTAACTTTTTAAATTCTTCAGCTGATTAAGATAAAGCCAGGCTGTCTTGTCTCCTAGTGATTCTCCTTCCCACTCCCCTCTGGAGCCAATTTTGTTTGGTGGGGAACAGTGGTAGATAAAGCTAAGAGCTGGCGAGTTCTCTAATCTAAGCACTAGTGTTGGAGCAGTTGGGGTGATGTGGGGGGGTGTAGTGTGCTCTAGGAGCATGGACAGATAAAAAGGGGCTATGATTGGGATCAGGAGTTTGATGTTGGGTGTAAGATAACAAAGACAGCACATCATCCCAATGGGATGAGATTGAGGATAAAACCGCCCCCTCTGTCTGCTTTTTCAGTGTTTTACTGAGTAGAAGGTTTAAGTCAACAAAAGTATTTTAAGGGAAATGAGAATTCACCACAAAGGTGAATCTTTTCTCAAAATATTCTATTCAGATAAAGCTATTCACCTGAAAATATCTACGTCAGTTGTACTGGTATTTTCTGTACTTTGATCATAAATACCTGTGAACTATTCAGGTATTTATACTGCTTTGGTCATTGAGGACTTGTATGTCCTTGTGCTCAGTAGCAGTTTACACAGTGATAAAGGGGTATGCCACTCAGGTCTCTAATTACCTGAAGCCACAGTAGGACAATCACAACCACAGACTCGCTAATCTAAGTGCACGCAAGAGCATTTTGGTGACCAACCCTAGCAAGCAGAAACTCAGTTTACTGATGCAGCCAGTACAAACATAGTTTCTTCCCACCTATGAATTTGTGCAACTGTAAATACATTTTAAAAAGATTTCAAATATGGTAAAAGCATACTTAAGCAAACTTACATCATTTTTAAAATGTGTTTATAAAGACACAATTATAGGTGGTAACTAACACGTTTAAAAATTTGTGTACCACATTTTAAGTCTTGGCAGCCCTTATTAACAGTTTTGTAATCAGTGGCAGTATAACAAAAGGATTATTTAGAAAGAAGTAAACCTACTTTACTGAGCATCTATATATGGTTGCTGTGTACCGGGAAGTCCAGTTTAAAAATTGCTCTTCCCTCCACACCCACAGACGTAGCAGGACATACAATAAAATATTCATATGTAATTGTGATGGCCTATTTACAGTAGCACCACACCTTCATTCTACCGTACAGTGCTGCTAAGAGGATAAAAACCACAATACACCACTCTGTTACCATCTGTTTGGAAATCTGTAGGCAGATTAGGCCACAAGCAAAACACAGTTACAATACAATTACGATGAATATGCATTGTGATGTCCTCTCTCCCGTAGTTGTGCTTCTTCGTCTCTGTGTCTCCCTCTCTCTCTATACACCTTACCCTGGTCTTGGAGCTGTATGTTTATAGTACGCAGTTCATGGCCCTACCAAGATGTCTTAAGAAAATTCATACCATATATTTATGCAATATAATCATGCCAGATAATTTAATAAACACAATAATGTGGCTCATAAGTACCTAATAAACATGTTAAAGAACTCAGGTGTAAGTATGTTTTCTGTAACACCCCAAATCATTAGATTCACCTGTGGTTGCAAACTGTCAGCTCACATCTGCTTATTCATCTGTTTGAGTCAAAGTCTGTCCCCTCAGCTGTTATTGTAGGCTGCCACCAAGCACAGATTTAGGGCATGTGTGGGCATGGATGAAATTATCTTCTTAATTGAAACAGTGCTCCAATATGCTAATGGTATCTTCTTAATCACAAATGCATGTTGACTGCAAAAAGATTTGATGGCATAACCAAACTGAGAAACTGAATATCTGAATATGCCCAACCCAGTGTCAGAAACATGTCATTAGTAGCAGCACAAGTGTGAATATTAGACATTAGTTTGGTGGTGAACAATACACGTGGTGAACACGCAAAGTCAGCAGCTACTTGAGTAACACTGAGATTGTAGCTGCTTGTCAAATTGCAGCTTTGCAGTTTTACTTCTTGGCTCTCTGCAGTGTAACAACACTCCTGAGCTCCCGTTTATAAGCAGTGACACTTTCCACCAGCTTTTCATGGCTCCTTTGAGACCTTTATTTGCTATGCAAGTGTAGCAGACCAACAAGTTCAGCCTCCTGTGATTCTGTATGATATTAAGTGATGTGCCCTCCTTTCGATTGCATGAACAGGTGTTACTCAAACTAAGACTAGCTTGTCAGCACATAAATAAGATTTGAGAAAAAAGGTGTTGACAGAATAGTGAATAAATGAGGACTATTTATAGACAACACAAAGTTATTCAAACCATCAACAACAGAACAAAGAAATACAATCACATTAATCTCATGCCAAAAGGGTCCAGTTCAGACAAACAAACATTTATTCCATTGCACAAATGTAAGAGTTTGTCCAAGTGGCACCTTATAGCACATTAAAATCTTCTAGCGCTATTCAGCATTGAAGCTACAGTAAAGGATAAGAGCTTCTCAGGGAGCGAGACAGCCATTCTTCTTCTAAATTTGCATATCCTTCTGAGACAAGCTTGGCTTCAGTTTCAAAAGGACAGAAAAAGAAACAAACACATACAAAACCAAAGCTCATTCACCAAGCTTTGTATTTGAATAATCCAAGACTCTGTTACAAATATTTTACTTTGGCAAGTATGTGCCCATATTTAATGTATAGAAATATTGAATTTAGCTTGTATAGCATACATTATATTGTGAATGAATGAGAGATTAAGACATTGCCATTTTAGTAACATGCTTTTAGTAACACTGACTTTGTCTGTTCTTACTGAAAGTAAAAAAATGAGCCAGGAGGTATTTTTGCTGACTGATTCCTAGACTCTAATGCTCTTAAAAAGAGCTTGCAGAGTTGCATGTTGTTGCTGTGATGGCAGTGATGCACTGGTGTTGATCCCTAAATAAGATTTCATCCCCTGCTCCATGGATTAGAGTGGTGAAAAGATTCAGCTGTAACATATTATCTTCTCCACATGTGAAAAAAATGGAGCGGAAGCCATGGCTTTGTGACTTTGATATGTCTGTTACAGTCTTACACTGCTCTTCACACAGTCTCTCAAATTTCAAGGTCTGTTGTAACAAATGAAACCACAGGGGGAAAAGAGTGAAGAGCGATGACACACAGGGCTTACTTACTTCAGTCAAGTTTTGAGACTGAGTAAGCTTGCTTTCGTGGTCTCTGCTTTCTTACACTGTCAAGTGGAGCTGACAGAACAAAACAATACAGTGGTACTTGATATGCCGCTACACACTGTTCCCAAGCTTCATCTAATAATAGTATTTGTTGGAAATGGTCACCTGATTGTGTTCTGCACTGTCATCTGCATTTGCAGTACCTAGGAGAAAATGGCCTAAAGTGTCATTATTGCCTATATACCATGCATGCTCACACCAATGACAATATGCCAACACACTAAAGCCCTTTACATGCACCTAGCGTACTTACATAAATGTGATAGCATTTTTTAAAGTTCAAATATCCGAATAAACATCCAAGTCACTTTAATGTAGAGACACAATGACAGTTTTAGGGCAGTCGGCAATGGCTGCAGCCAAAACAAACTTATAAGGTTGGACATTGTAAAGCTGTGTTTAAGACACTCCACAAGTATTCAATTAAAAAAATTTAATAAAATCATCAAATGCTGCCATCAACACTCTTGTTATCATTACTTTCCAACTACCACTGTTCTGAAGCAGTGTCATTATTTACTCATCACTTCAAAAGCTAAACGTTGTTTCGCCTGTCATGTCTGAATAAAGAATTTAAACACAAATCACAATGAGGAACTACTTTGTATTTTAACAGCTGAATCTGATCATTTTACACGTATGAAAGGGACTTAAGCTTGAGCACCAAGTAAAATGTGGTGACTCTTTCTCTATTCATTCTTACACCTTCTAGGGCATTACATACAGGTAATGGCGAGCTGGTTCATTAAGCTTAGCTGGTGGTGTGGCACTAAGGTTTTCTCAGCTGAGTGAGCGAGAGAGGGCTCTGATGGGTTCCCACACTGTGGAGCTTGAGGCGAATGGCCAGGCAGTGAAATTTTCTACAGTCCTGTGCTGCTGGTTGCCTGAACTGTCATCTGCGCAGAAACAGGTGAATCCATTCTTTGTTGCACCTCTGCACTTCTTTAAGTGTGCTAAACTACAGTTATATGGATATTGCAGCGGTGCTCAGTCACAGAGCTCAGGTCAATAGCATGAACTAGAAATTTGTAAAGGAATTAATGGTGGTTACTTTGTGGTAGAATTAATGTACTGGAGTAGCAGCATTCATTTACACAAAGAGAGATGAGTTTAAATTGACATTGTAGCTATTTTATAATCTTTAAACCAAAGTGCAAACCAGTGCAGACAAAGAGGCACATAGTGGCTAGCCATAAAGTTAAGTTTTCCACACTCATATAAGCAGAGAAATTAATGCAAATAATGTCACTGGGATCTCTATTTCTAGCTCACTTGAGCCTTTAGTGCTGCCCTGCCTTTCTCTTCAAATTAGCTTTTCACCTTTAATTATCTAGTGTCCAGAGACAATGTTGCACACACTCATTAACACAAAAACCTGTTTGAAGAAAACAAATGCCTTCTGCTCCCCTTTTTGAAGTTCGTTTAACAATATCCTCGAGCCACCATTTTCTAGTGTGTGAGGAAGTGCCGGCAAACAAGACATCCATCAAATTGACAGACAAAACAAATTACAAGGCAAACAAAACCTTAATGTGTCACCAGAGCTAATGGTGTCAAGGATGGTTGGCAGTAGACCCAGACACTCTGCTGCTGTCACACTCATTTGGCCTTACTCTTCAAATCACAAACTTCTCCACTGAAGATGAGAGAGGGATGACTTCTGGGTAACACTCACCCTACATACTATTAACAATGCATCAAATCTACATTCATAAAAGTCCATTAAACCACAGTGAGACAGAACAAGAGGCTTTCACGCAGGTATGATGTATCTGTACTGTGGCTTGTGAGATTATTCTTTAAATGAATGATGCAGTCTCCCTAAAGCCAATAAAAGTGTAATTACATGCCTTGGGCCGTGGTGACAAAGCCTGTGCTGGTGACAGCGATCTGGAAATGAGGAAGAAAGGATTACCTTCACTTTTCATCTAGCTTTGGAATGATCACCTCTCCACAGGGGTCACCTTGGACGAAATGCCACAATTTTACCAGTCATTAAACTCTTAATCCAGCCTTAGTGTGCAGACTTCCATCCCATCTTTTCAAAGCATCCATGCTCTTATATCACTTCATGTTTCCACTGCATCATAGCCACCCATTATGACTGAAAGCAAAGGTTAGAAACCCCTGCTGGAACAGTTACAACACAGAATAAACTGTAGACAGGCATTCACAGTGATTCAACATTTTCTCATGTAATATATTTTATAGGCTTAAGCAGAAAATGCTCCTTGGCAGGTAAAGCAATATCCTGAGAATTACTTTGTTTTACGCTGACTGCCTTTAGGTTAATATTCTATGAGTCATTTTGATCTCTGCAGGAAATCGTGATGTCAAACCTTTGCAGAGCATCAGCTGGAAGATTGCAGAGACCACTTGTTAATATTCGTCTCGCTGTATTTTCAAAGCAAAGTCATTACATATTCAGAGATCAGGAGATATTTTTCGTGGCAGGTAAACTGAACATGATAAATTGGACAATAAACAATCTAATCCAGAAACACAAAAGTGCACAGAGGCATAATGCTGCACTAAACACGACTTTACCACAGCACCGCCCGTCACAGGGCCACAGCACTCAAACAATATCATAGTCACACTGCCATGCAGGTGTTACTTGTTTCAATAACTGAAAATGTATTACATACCAGCTGAGTATAAGCCTGAATAGATTTTCTTACTGTGACAAATATCACAAAAGAGTTTCATTCACCTGCCAATAGACATTACCTTGTTTTATTAATGTGAGACAATAGGTTCTCGTTATTTTCATTTTGACAACACACACTGTCAATATGACAATCATGTATTAATAAAGCTTGAACTACAGTATATCAATTCGCAACTATCGAAACTTGGGCTTGACCATAGCTCAACCCTGCTTCACGGGTCTGCTCTTCCAGCTAGACTGACAGGCATACTTGATAACTGAAGACTGCTGAAGTTCACTGCCGGTGGTAACTCAATAATGGCAACTCAGTGATAATACGGTCATATTTAAACATGACCGATAACATAGCTGCGATTCTAATCAATCAATCTCAGTAATGACAACAGGACGTTAATCCATTGGTATGCATTATTCGTCAGTAAATTAAGGTCTTGGGGTTAATTAACTAGTGGGTAAGGACAATGTTAATAATGCAGCACTAATATAGGGCAGGTAATAACACACTTCTGAATGTCCTTCTCAACTCCAGTTTTCAGTTAATCTGAGTAAAACGGACATACACAGACAATTCTGCTTCTCTACAATGTCTTCTGCACAATAACACACATTAAATCTGTTTAGTGTCGCTCTGCATTAGTGTACAATGTAGTGATGACACTGCACTCTTTGTTGTAACAGAAAATACCTCCATACTGAAATAAGAATATATTCCACAAAATCTCTGAAATGTAATGAATGACAGCCCCGTCTGATTATTGAGATTTAAGCTTAATTATCCAAAACACATTTGCTAACACCAGTGACCGATTCACTTATTCATTACTGTTGGGGTGTAAAAAATGTCTATTACTTTGAAATGACCAAAAGGACGACAAGATAATTAGTCGTCATTACAATTACTTTACTGATGACTAATCCAGAATAAGAAAGGCAAATTTCTACTGTGAAGTTCAGTAAGTGCAAATCCATTTTACTTTAAGATGGAGTACTGATGGAGATTTGTATCTTAGCTAAACTGTGCATGTCTAACTAAGTTAACTGAAGGGGTTTAATCCAAAACCAAGCCCAAAAATTATTTTGCTTCACATGCCAACAAACAATTTATGACCTTCATATCAAATATCATAATTTCAGCTCCAATATAGTTCAGCTTAACCACAGAAATGATCACAAATGCACAGATAATGAGGAGCTAATGATGAGCACATTACTGCAAAACAACTGCCTAGTTTTCAGCTACTGGCTAGGGATGCAAATTCTAAGCAATTACCTTAATCAGTTGTCATCTGTATTGATCAAACATTTTTTATATGCCATTTATTTAAGGCAGGGCCACAACTGAAGACTATCTGAGACTTACTAAAACTAAACAATTCACACTTTTCCACCAACTCACAGATTTTTAGTCTGACAGCGTGGAAAAGGTATTTACCTTATAGCTGACCACTTCAGACCACCACCATTTTCATATAACACTCAATTCACAATTTTCTCTGCCAACTGTCAGCACTGACTGACCCAGACCGATCACGTAAAACTTGGTCCAACTACAACCAAATTACAACCAAATCACATTCATCAGCTGAACATTAATAATCATAATCTAAAACCAAACACAATTGGGACATGTGACACAACTCCAATGTTTTTGTATGCCTGGCCATCAACCTTCCTAGGGTGCCATAAACCAAGTAACAATTTCTTTAAGTTAAAGACAGAACTTTAATTTGGTACAAGGTTTTTAAAAAATAACTATGAAAACCATCTGCCATTTTACTGTCATCTTTGTGAAGGCAAAATAAGGGATGGGAATAAGATGAATGCTAATGCAAAGTGTACAGAGAGCCTTTGGATACACCTTAATCTGGCAGTGCAAATCCTTTGAATCATATAAATACTGCACTGACATATTCCTCACAAAGCCAGAGGTTCTTACTGCATCTCCTGAGGCTCAAAATGACATTCAGTATCTATCTGGACATACTTTTTACTGCATGGGCAAGAGGAAAAATGCAGCTGTCTTTAGTGTCCATGGACCCACATCTAAACAGGTTAAAAATAACTATTTCAATGTATATATTTTACACACACACACACACATATATATATATATATATATACACACAGTGAGTAATACAGAGTGTAACACATTTTTGCTCCTAGTCCCCATCTGTCATTTTTCTTAAAATAACAAATTATAATTTTTTAAAATACAGCCAGAGAGATATAGTCTTAGTTCAGTAAATCAACATCAAGTTACTGAATTAATTTAAATATTTTTGGCAACCACACATTTCTATATTAGTCCCATATTATTCTTATTATTCTGTATTAAAACCCATAGAGTGAAGATAGTACAGGCATAGGCACTCAAATTCTCGCATGCGGTGCATATTCTTAGATACTCTCTCAATTTATGAACCCAAGAAATCTGAGAGTCAAACTAAACAATATTCATAACTCAAGGGTCACTTAAAAATAAAGACTTGTTCACTGGTTGGCTGTCACAAGTGTTAATGCACTAGTGAAAGTTGAACACTGTCAGCAGAACATGTATAAGGAAAGGGAGATTATGTTGTCGCTAGACTGCAAAATATTCTGGATAATTTTAATGATCAATTCCCCCATCTTTAAAACAAATACTGTTTCTTAAAGAGAGGGACGATTTCTGTTAAAGACACAAAGTCAGAATAACACCAGTATGTTCCTTTAAGCTATGTCCCTGAGTTATACTGTTCCCATCTTTTCATGTACACCTCCATCCTGCACAGGCGGTCTTATCTGCATCCCAGCTTTGTGCTGGCACAGGAAGAGGCTGTTGCTTGACACACAATATTGGACAAGACAGTAACATGGAACATTTAGAGGAGGATGGAGAGGGTACCGTCGCACCAGGCTTGCCAGCTGTGATAATGATGTATAATTTAATTGAAGGCTATGCTTCTATCCTCTACAGAACTCAAACTGCTCTTCTCTTGTCAATGTATTATTCAGGCTAATGGTGACCCTGAAATAGAAAAAAGCTTCTTATCTCTTTAAAGTTTTATTGCAGAGAGCAAAGAGAGGTAAGGAGGTATATCGAAAGAAAGCGAGGAAGACTGAGGCAGAGTCACAGATAAGGTAAGCGTACTGAGGTATAGTTCTTTCTACTGAGATGATTTGTGAAGGATTGCTGTTTTGACCATGACAGCGTCATCCTCCTGGCAACAGTAGAAAAATACAATTGGACAGAAATTCTGTGAGGTTACTCAATTCTTTGCTGCTGACATTTCCAAGGGAATAACAAAGATTTCCCAGTAAATGTCTTGAATAGCAAGTTGAAGTTATACACACTCTCCTCTGTAGACTATGTTGTTTAGCTGCATTACAAAATATTTAAAGCAAACACTTAAACGGCAAAACTTCCATCACCATGACGATCATCTTTAGCGAGCGAATGAGAAGAAGATATGGAGCGCAGTAAAGTACTCATGCATACACTATTACACATAGGCCATCTTTACGTGATGAAGCAGTTATTCTGTAACTTGGTTATAGGCGTGTCAGGAAACGACAGGGTGAAAGGGTCCTTGGCCATAAAATGCACCCACTTCTATCCATCACACTAAGTTGTCATATTTACAGTCTGAAATTCACCCATAAAACACTGTTATTGTAAAGTGTAATTTCCACTGCAATTACAAATCAGCTTCATTAGAGGACGTGTGACTGGAATGTGGCAATTAAGCTGCACTGTACAGTACAGCAAGTTGATTAGGCTGGTGCAATATCCAATGATGGTATTTTACCCATTTACTTAATCAGTTATTTCACTGCCTTCGTGTATAACTGTCCACAACAAGAAAAACTGTTCTTCATATACTGTTTTACTTATTAATAATAACAACGATTGAACTTAATATTGCAGAAACAGAATTATTATAAATGGCCACAACCAAAGTCATATTAACCAAATTAGTATTAGTGTGTGTGTGTGCATCTTTAATGCATTTTTATTCAGTAACACCTGGTCTAACAAGGCAAAACTTTAAGTCACAGTCTGTTACTATGAGTGAATAAGTAACTAAAGCAAAACCAATATTAGACAAACTAATATCAGGTTTGGCAAATAATAATTATTAATTCTCATTTGTATGTGTATGTCTATTTGATATACACCAGATTTATGCTGCATTATCACATTTCTATATTTTTTGTTTTGTTTTTTGGGGGTGGGTTATAGTAAGACAACACTATAACACAATAACACTAATTATTTTCTTAGCTTTGCATTTGCCCCTTGTGGCTCCACATTGGGTAGAAACAACATTTACCAACTACTAATGTTGACTCAATCCATTTATCACTGTATCTGTAATCTCGCCCACACCTTTCAGCTTGTACACATTACATTTATTTCTAACAAGGCGTAGGAGTACAAAATAAAGCAAGTTTTTTTGGGAAGCTGATACTTCTCAACTTGCAGTGGCACAAAGCTTAATGATCTAATTGGATTGAATGAAGAACAGCAGGGATTCTAGTTTTTTTCCTCCCCATCATGATTGAGTAATTATAAGGTAGAAAAATGCATTTCATTATAGATTCACTTGCTGACTGTCTTACATTATTTTTGTCAGAAGTGTTTGGCAGAATTGAACTGAAAACCCTGCCTACATTTTACATTAGCATACATTGTACGCTGACAACACTCAAACCAGTAAACCCAAACTGAGTCACAGCGTGTCAGCAAAATGTCACAGGAACAGAGTGAGTGATTTTCCTGCTTTGCTTTATGACAGCTCTTACTTTGGGTGCTGCCCTAAAAGACAAGTCAAAACATATTAATTGAAAGTAATGACAGTGATTTAATTTTTCTCTAAGGCGCTTGTCTAATTTCCTCCCTTTATTTTGTATGTTATTTCCTCCCTGCAGCACGTTCTGCCTTCCTGTTAGGGTCAGACCATGAGTACCACACTTGGGGGGGTGGGGGATACATCCATTAATAGTATTACTACATAACTACTAACTTTATTCTTTATGAAAATTTGCAACATCTACTCAAATCACAATACAATGATATGCTGGAAGGCCAAAATGCAAACACAATAAAGAAAAGGTCTCAAACATTTACTACATCAACATTTTTACTCTAGAAATCAAAATAAATTAACAGATAATCTAAGAAGCTGCTGCTAGAGCACCAAGCACTGCTACTAGTAAGCCCAGTGCTCGAAATATACAAGCTGTGAATATGTAATTCAAGTGTAATATAAAATGTGAAGAAATGCTTACCACAAATGTAATGAGTATTTACAATGAACAATGTGAGTAATAGTTTTGCCTGTTGCGTACATCAAAAAATCTGATCTGAAAGTTTGTTTACAACTTTAGTGATCATCTGATTGCCTGTGTAATTTGCAATGTTTGACCTGTCTTTAGTGCACTTTTAATATATATGTTTAATGAGTATAAATTACCAGAAATATCCTTAAACAATACAAGTCTTTGAGAATTAGGGTGGTTTGAGGAGCTCTGAATAGCACTAACTATACAGCTATGGAGCATGTGCAAAAGCAGTGGTGAAGTAAGCAGTTTGGGCTGTTGATATGGACTAAGCTACCCGACTCCTATGATAGTAGGAAGTGGAAATATTAATTCCTCCTCGCCTTTCCTGGTCATTAAATATGATACTCTCTCACTCCCATTTCAGATGGTCAAATACACTCTGCTGTGGGAGATAGTGTGAGTTGTATTTCTGTAATAGGTGTCAGTCACATCTTTTTACCATTACTCTTTCACTGAGTGCCTCAGCAGGCCTCTGTTTAGCAAATCGGCAGATGAAGACGTGACAAAAAAATTACTGTTTCTAAACATGGCCTACTCCATATATCATTTGTCTTTGGAGCAGTGATAACAAAGCCAGCCTCCTCTCCACTTGGTACCGTCTTCACATTACCATTTATTGCAGTTTGGTGTGATCATAATACATCCAATTGGATTTTCTCCCCATTGCGAGGCTCACTTCAATCTCTGCTACCGCTGATCTGGGTGCCTGTGTGATATTAGTTATGGAGTCTCTCTGCAGGGTTGTATGAGAATATGAAAAAAACAGCAGTTTGTTGGATTCTGAGCAATTTCAAACATTGTGAATAAGAAGTTAGTTACTTCTTTCGTGATCACAAGACCTTCAAATCTAGGGCTCCACAGAGACAAGAGGACAATTAATGTTTCGCTGCAACTTTCACCATCCTGCAGCTGCTACACTTGGTGTTAATCCACTGACTACCCACAGTCAGCATACATCAGAGCAAGGATGGCTGAAAGTCAAAGTGAAACACAATTTGTACTATTTTTTTCAAAATCTAAAACGTAATATTAAAATTTGTACAAATGACAACAGCAAGGTGTGCAACATGGTGGAGGAGTGGTTAACAGTCCTGCCTCACAGCTATGAGATCATGGGTTTAAATCTGCCAGCCAACTTTGTCTTTTCTGTGTGGAGTTTGCATGTCCTCCCCATGCCTGCATGGACATCCTCGGGTACTCAGATTTTCTCCCATAATCCAAAAACATTTTGTATTTGTGATTAGAAATTCCCAATAGGTGTGAACATAATCACAAATGGTTGTCTGTCTTTGTATGTCTCTATATTTCTGTTCTGTGATAGACTTGCACTTAACAGGATAAGTGTTATAGATAATGGATATTTTGCCTAAATAATTAGATACAATTTTGAAAATTTGAAATTGTGAGTGTGTAAGTGATTACTGTGAAGGCCATCACACATTGGAAAGGTCTGAAGCGCATCAAACCATTTGCGCACATTGTCTTCAATGAGAGAACACACACCGAAAGCAAATTGACGTGCGTCAACTGTTCTACTCATCCAGTGTGTTTTGCTTTCCGGACTGAAACTACCCAGCCACCATACATGCAATACTTCTCTCATTAGTGAAATCTCTTTGTTTAGTTTTGCAGCATTATTGTGCAAATGTAAATATGCAGACATCCCTCACGCAGCACATGAGGACAGCGTACAATATCATTTACTATTCTGACCAATCATGAATAATTAATGAAGTTACCGATGTTGCGACACCTGCAGAAATGCGCACAGAAGTTCTCACCTTGGAGATGTTTTATATGGTTCCCTTTACAAACTCTCAGGAAATTATTTCACACACAGCTGGAAGCTACAAACTAAACTTCAGTGACTTATTAATGTTCTGAAATAACTCGGATTAAGCTGGAATGAGGAGGCAATATCGGTGAGTCTCATTCATTAATACGCTGCAGACTTTTTCAGTTCTCTTTCAGTTTGTAACAGACGTAAAAACGTAGAACAAAGTGAATGATCAACATACAGAAAGGTGTTCTGTGATTTTGGTGAATGCAGCTCTGTTCTCTTTGGTTTATGGATCAAAATTGTTGCTGAAATGTGGAGAAAGGTTGATGTTCAGATCTCCTGTGTGCAGATAAGGCTTGACTGTATTTCTATTTTTATGAAAGAGGCTTTGAGGCTTACTCTTATTTTGCGTGACATGTTAATAACAAGACCAGACTTATGACAGAAATATGTGTTTTAATGTTAGGAATTAATAACGAGGAAAATGTACCAAAAGCGTATAATCACATTGTTTCATTTCCTTAATATCAGCTTATCACTCTTCTGTAGAGTGGAAATATTACACAAACTACTGAGTCAAAGAAATTCACGCAGCGGCTGGTGTTTTAAGGGGCATCAATTGACGCGCGTCAAATGATGCTCCGCACCTCGCCGCGGCCAGTGTGTGTTGGCCTTGAGAGTTTTACTAATATAAAAGATACTGGAAGAGTTTAGGTTTTAATATTTACAATGTTGAAAGAAAAGTCTTTGTTTATCTGAAACTCCAAACTGCAGCTCTTTATTTTGTATATCAGTATTTTTATATTTCAACTGTTTTCCAGTTTCTACCCTTTATGTAATACCCCCAGCCCAAATATTTTCAGTATCAAACACTCAAAACCTGAAGGTTTGAAAGGTGGAGGTAAAATTTTCCTGCTGTGGTGTTTCAGTACAGCTTAAAAGCTTCAGGGAGGGTGATAGCACAACTCAGGAATCAGTCTATTCATACTGCAGAAGTGGTCTGAGATATTTCTATGGCAGTTTTGATCATTTTTGCACCATGACAACTTGTCCCTATTGGAATCCTTAGTGATTGACGTGAATTCAAGCCACAGTTTTTAGTGAAAAAGCAAATACAAACTTTCCAGAGCCACTTTCCAGGCCTAAAGGGAGCAAATGTTATATTAAGAAGACAGGTTGCCTGAATTGGGCTCAATTTCACATACAATGTATGGAGCTTTTGTTAATGTTCTGTTTTAAGTAATGATTCTACTGAAAAATGTTTGACTACAAGGCTACCCCCTCCAGACAGATAAAGTGAAGTACACTGGCAAATATATACTGTATACAGAGCTCAGTCACATAATATATAATACCTCAAGTAAATAAGTTAATTTAAAGCCATGTATTTTACATGCATATCTCCAATTAGCTATCTAAATGATAATAGCGGGGAAATACTGATAATTTGTGAAGCAGCAATTTACACATGCATGAAAAAAGTAAAGCTATTGCGAATAAATGGCAATGCATAGTGGGTGCAAATTAATGTTGTGGAAGAAACCCAATGATACACATGGATGGCACATAAATTAAATGTTAAATAGTTATTCCCACCTGGTATCTTCTACATAGAAAGACATCCATCAACATCTGTCAATGCCACCATGCCGCCATATCTTATCTTAATTAAGGAATATATCGGTATTTCTAAAATGCGTGAGAAACCTATAATTAAACAAGCAAGGTTACAATTCAGAGTATGGCTGTATAATTATTTGTTTATCTGTGAAAAAAAAGAGGGTTGGAGTCTATGGCCTAATTACACCGAGGGAGGTCACTGCCCTCCATTTCACCAGAGGACAGTGATAGCTGGGATTTTATGCTGTATCTGCTTTTACCCTTGGTTTACAGATTGCTGATTCATATTTGAACCAAACCCATCATGTTCCAACCTTGAACACATTTCAGCAATTACTTCAAGTGATTCAAAACTGGGATGAAAATGCTTGGTGTATTTCAAAAGCTCTGACAGAATTAAACTTTATTCTCTACCTTCAAATTTTCCATCTGTCACAGTGAAGCAGGTAATTGTTAAAAATTAAATGACTGTAAATGTGTGTGAACTATTCCATATCTCAACTGTAGTTTACTGTATAAACATATGAACTGATTAAAGCACAAGAAGTACTATACATGAAGAGAGAGAGAAATTATTTAATTATTTTATATTTAGGAACATTTAAAATCAGAACTTGGGAAAAGTCATTACGTTGAAACTTCTACATGGTAATGATGCATGTTGATCATATGAGCAAGAACATGTTACATGGAGGATGTAAAAGAAATGCACTGAAAGTAGCAGGTGGGTGAAACAGAACAAGAGCAAAAGCAAAGTGGCAAGCAATCATTAAATAGATCACGGTGGTTACACTGCCTCTTTAAAGACACACGTCCCACTGAGTGTGAGTCTCGAGTGCTAACAATGCCGATAGGCTGCAAGGAGCATCTCTCAGGCTTCTCACTGAGCACCAGCAATAAGATTAGAGGTTCCTTTAATCCGACAAAGGGGATTAAATGCTACAAGAGAGGCGAGAGGACCGCTCCCACAGAGGGGCTGTGGTGAATTATTAACACCTCTCCTCAAGACCAGCAATCCAAGTCTTTAAACAGAAAAAATCACACTTATGAGACACTGATGGCATGTCCTGTCAACCAAACATTCAAGGGTCCACAGATAAATGTGATCTCGCACAACAGTAAGACAGCAGGGTGTGTGTATGAGTATGTGTGAGGGTGGAGGGGTTTTAAAATAGACCATTTAAACACTGAAATATACGACAAGAATTGTAACATGCTTGTCAAAAGAGCAAAACTGTCAAAATTGTTAACTGTTGTGTATATTGATGAGCACCAAAAAGTTAGTCAGAACCGTTGAGCAGACATAGGTGGTCATAACTTCCTTCTGTCATCAAAAAACTTCCTTTGAAGACACCTTCACCTCTTACATAATTGTAGAGACAAAACATATCACATATCAGTAAGAGCATAATGTGTAAGTCCAGACTTTTACACACAACTGAATATGGTGGCACAAAACATCCAAGTTCAAGTTCCAAGGAAAAGTCTGTGATGAAAATGTGTCATCACAAGTGTTTTACATTGTCCCACCCAAGATCACGTGCACATGCACGTCTAACCATTCCAAAATGATCTAGTTACAGAGAAGCTTTATAAATCACAACATAAATTTACAACTTGATTACAACACAAACTAAATCATGAATGTCCATCACTTACCCCCCTTATTCCATCTGCTTTTAGTCCTTGCTTGATAGGTGAGTTCGGGCCAGCCAGACAGCACCAACAGAAAAAAAACAAGTTCAAACACAGAAAGAAATCCAGACTTTGCCCTGGAAAACATGTCCAAGAGTTGCTGGCACCCAAATCACTTTCACATGGCTGTGTTTCCTCCTAGAGCGGCGCGGCTGTGGCGCATGGTAACCCACGCGTGGGCTGTCATCATCAGTCACGCTGGTGTCAGCAGTGGGTCTCTCGTCTTAACATGCTGTTCTGTGATACCATGGCCGGGTGCTGATCTTCATTGATAATGGAGCTCCGAATGAAGCCACATGTCTCCCTTCTGCAAGCTCTGCCTCACCAGAGCGCACAGGAACCAAACAGGAACACACAGCTTGCCACACGACGGCACAGCTCAGCTACATTCGGCACAGTGCATAGGAACTCATTCTCACTCAAGCTCTCACACACTCCCTCTCTCTTAGTCTCTATCACGCTCACTGCTGCCACCGCTGTTGATCTCGAGGCTGCTGCTGGAGCTGCTGCTGAATTATTTCCTTCTTCTCACTCTGTGTTTCAGGGGGAATTCATTCCTCTAGGCTCAGTCTTTTACTTGGGGCTTCGCATCTTGGGAGAGATGAGAGGTGGGAACACAACCTTTTGCACTCTAGAAAGGAGTTGCCAGAGGTGTGTTAGACTGAGGCTGTCTGGTAGCCAAAACAGAGGCAAAAATATCAGGTAAGAGGAAAGAGAACATGATTCATATTTGTAAAAATGCTCTTTTTGGCAAGATATGTACATAGAGTTCTTACATCTTGACCAGTACCCTCCTTTCAGTGACAGTTCAGGATCAAAAAAGCATCATATCCACTGGTACATATCTACGAACTAGTGTCAACAAAGTAAAATAATAATGTGGGGTTTTTTTCCACTATAACACTCAAACATATTAAATATACAAATTATAGGCAATGTAGAAGAAAAACAGCAAAGCTTTGCATCTAACCTCTGGAATCTAGCAAATATTTATCATTTTGTTTAAAAAAAAAAATGTGTCAATGAAGAAAATATCAGAACAGTTGACAATTTTCTGTTGATCAATGTTATGGACTAACCATATTAGCTCTATATTCCAATCGAAATTCCACTATGAAACTTTCATCACTAAAACAAAATAACTCTAGCTGTTGTATGAATGAATTAATGCTTCATTTACATGTCATACACCCAAAGGTGCCAAGCCAGCATGGACTTCCAAGACACTATCACTTTCAGAGGAAAATGAAAACAAACTAAATTCCACATCATAATACAATGTATGAACATAATCCAGGTATAAACAAAATAGTTTAAACATACAGTGCTCTCATACATTGATGGCAAGCATCTAACAAAACTGATCTATATAAAAAGTCCTTTATGTGAACTAATATTGTAATCATAACAAGCATACCTCTTGCATAGTTCCCATCAACCATTTTCTGAAAAGATTTAACTCAGAGCTCATGATTAACAGTACAGTAAAACACAAAATATATTTCATTATCAGCTTCATCCAAATCACACATAAGGCACTTTCTATCCCCCTCAGGAACTAAATGAAAACACCCAGTTTCCCCACCCAGGATACCAAATCTCAACACCTTGTACATACTGCTTTTTAACCAGCACAAACTGCTAATGTTGGTCCAACTTGCAAGACTTCTAAAAACTGGTTTGGTAGTCCATGGGCTAGAAAAGCTGGTCGCGTCATTATATCATCACAGCAATGCTAAAGCTAAGCACAACAAGAAATACTACAATGTCTCTGTACAAGTGTCACTGGCATCCAAACACTACTGGTCCAACACAATTACGCTTTTTGTTGTGATTCACTATGTATGGCAGCTATGTTCCATATGTTTTGATTCTTATTACACTGAATGTAAGATGTCAGTGTTAGCTTTTGATAGCTTTAGCCTTTAGTCATCCACATCTCATCAGCAACACAGTTATCAGCAAGCTCTTCGGCTGACAAAACACTTGTTAAAAACAAAGAACTGGCTTTGAACCAGCTCTGGAACTGGCTTAATAGGAAAGGGGTTAACAGTCTGTGGCAATAGCAATTTATTTAGCCTAGAACTTGCTCCTATTTTCAAAGTTTCAAAAATCTAATTTTGCTGCCTATAATGACTTTGAATTTGCCACCCTCCACAGTGAGCATGAACCAGCCCTCAGCCACTGCAAACTAATTAACATATTTAAGGTTAAAACTTAGCTTAAAACCTTAGCTGCTCCAGTACACCATGTCAATTTAAACATCAATTAAAATATCATTATAAAAATAAATATATAATTATAAAAATAAATAAAGATCTAATCTAAATCTAACTAGACTCATGCTTTTGCAGCAGTTTGTTTTTTGGCTGTGTGACACACTGTTTATCAAGATACCAGCCACATTTCTCTGACAAAGCTCCAAGGCTGTTATGTTCCCAAGTTCATAAAACAGGTACTTCACTAGCGAGGAGTATGAACAGGCTGTCTCGTACACACACCATGGCTTTAATGTCCTAATTACAGCTTCTGAGAAAACCCATGATCAAGACCATAATTTTTTATACACAGTGTAAATTAATATCCTTAATCCGCACATAATCTTCACTCATTTCCTACCTGCACTCCCTCATTCCCCTACTCCTTCATGCTATTTTGTTTTTCCTTCATAACAACCTGCAACAACACCAGAAACTATAATTAAGTTTTCTGTACACAAGGAAAGAGAAGTGTTTTTTTTTTCTTCCTCTAAGACACCAGCCAACAAATGCAGGAACATTTGTTGGCAATACACATTTTCACTGACAGATAAACAAGTACAATGTTTGCTTCTCTCTGGGCTATTAAACCATAGGTAAAGCACATATAATAATTTTAATATATCAGGGCCCCCTATTACTTGAGTTATAAAATACCAAAAGAAACCTAGAAGTAAAATATATGCTGTCTTGAAGAATTTTTAAACCTTTTAGTGGTTACCTTTGGGTTAAACAGTAATAGCCAGAGTTGTTTACATTTATTTATTCATTTAATATAAAGAGTGGTAACCAAATCTAATTGGGAACCAAATCTAAATGATGCTGGTAAGGCTAAATAAGTTACACTATCTTACAGACAGATGAAAGTGGTTAGTAAAGCACAACCTGAAAATATAAGGAGCATGTGGCACAGCATGTGCTAAATAGTCTAATAGTGGCATCTTGTTAAAGTCTGTATCACATGACAGGGCCTCCTTCATAAACCTCAAATGCAGAGCAAGAACCTTGAAAATACCAATTGTTGCTATGTATTGTATTGTGGCAGTAGATTTGTTAGAATTACTGCACAGTATTCATTTACACATTAATAGGTAAAAGTATTACTCCCACACTGAACACTGAATTCATTGCACTACAACATCAAAGGCCTGAGATTTATTTTACCTGCTCCAAATCAAGGCTAGTATAAAAAGGTAGCATGCATCACGATTCCTTTCATAAACGCCAAAATGACAGATTCTAGCAGATATATTAAAAATTATGTGGGAAAAAAGTTCTGACTACAAAGTTCAGAAATAGAAAAAGAGTACAGATGTTCGAAAAAACAAACAAACTGAGCATGTGCCATCAGTGGATAAAAAGGACAGACTTTGATGTCTGCTGCCTCTTGTGTAAAATTAGTTCACACAGACAAATCTGGTGAAGTGTAGCTGGAATTAGAATTCAGTGTCTTTGTCTAAGGTCCCCATGAACCCATTATACTAACCATTCAAAGTTGTTTTTGCTTCAAAACCCTTTCTGCCTTTTTAACACAGTATTACAAAAAAGAAGAGGGAAGAAAAAGAGCGTGTAGCACAGATGAGAGAGAAACCTGTGCTGTGTGTGATAGTCAAGGCAGATGTACAGAAAAAGTCTAGTCTCTGCTACTATGGTAGGAGTAAAGAGTAGAGTGGAGTGAAGTGGAGGGAATACAGGAACCCCTATATCCATACTGCTAAGTCTGACAGCTTATCACCCCCAGAAATGAGCCCCCTAGATAAATGTGGTCAACAGGAGAGGAGCCCAGCTTTAGCAGTGATGGGGTGCAGGACAGCGATAAGGCTGAAGCTCTACTGGGCAAAATGGGGGAGCGAGACAAGGGGCCCCAGGCTGAGAAACTCCGCCAACAGCGATTCTCATTCCAGCTCTTGCTGGCTAAACCTCTTAAAAAATTTACACATAGGCATTCATCATACTCAGAAAATATAGGTTACAGCATGTACATGTGTGTTAGTATGTGTAAAGTGTAACTGTGCATATGTGCATGCTTGATTACATAGCTTACTACAGAACCTGCAAAAAGGTCAGAAAGTGACAGTACAAAAGAAAGTTGAAGGATAGATGTAAAAAGAAGAGTGCATAAAAAAACAAGACATAGAGAGAGAAGCTCATCATGTTTTCCCAATTCCAGCCTCTCAAAAACAAACCATGAAATTTGCTTTTTTACAGGAAGTGACAGAGCAAGCACCATGAATTGATCCCCTGATGGAGATCTGGCTCTTTGTGTAGTTGTTTTCTTCTCTTTGCATCTGCCTGCCCAGATACTGGATAATCTACTAGCTCCCGGCATTCCTAATCCAACCATCCATCCCCATTCTCTCCGCCCATGTGTGTCCTAGCACAGGACAGGAGGGTAGTTTGGAAGTCTATAACAGCATAGATTTGGTTGTTTGTTTCCCTTGAAATGACTGCTGTGTTGCACTGAAATGATTATTTCTCCTGCAATGCTAACGCCTGGGTCATGATTAATGCTCTAATTATAATTTACCAGAATCAGAGCCCAGCAGATTTCAATCAAATAATCAGCAGTGGAACATGTTTGTTAGCAACTGTCCTTGACAGTCTTTTTATTTGTAGTTTTGTTTGGATTCTTACTTAGGCTAGAGTGAACACAGCAAAATACTAAAGTAGAGCACTACTCTCAAGCATGGCTCTGGTAAACAAATGTTAAAGATCATGAGCTGATTATGGCTCTGTCAGCCAATTCAAATAAACATGTAAACAAGTGACATTAGAAAAGGAGTGTGTAGAAAATGATTAACAAATATGACTGCAATGTACATGCAATATATTGCAGTTTCCAAATCAGTTAGAACTGAATAATTAAAGTATTTGTACAAGGCAAATCTTCAAACTCAATGTGGGAGATCTCATAATGTAAACTAATCATAAGTATATTGTCTTCTAAATCTCCATAACATGCCGTATTAAACAGCTTTTCAATCAAATTGCTCGTACAGGCATCTATATGCAAATTTTATATGTAACCACTCAGAAACAGGCTGGGCTCATAATGCTCATGAAAACAGCAAGTGAAGTCAAAAGTGTGGCACCAGCTGAAGGTGCAATTACATCAGGAATAAATTCCTTTATAATCAATCCTTTATACCGCATAAACTTGTGCACAGAAGGTGTCTATGAACAGTCCCGCAAGTCAAAGAACAGAGAGGTAATAAGAATCAGAATGAGTTAGTGATGGCTGTCATAAAATATGGCAGGGGCTTCTATTTACAACCAGTAATAAAACTGCCTCTGCTGCGATTTATGGAGATGCTTGCCCCACAGAGCTAAACCATTTTTGCCAAGGGCATGTTAATAACCTCTGTGGTGCATTCTGAATATATCGGCAGATGGACATTTTGTCTAATAGAGCATTGCAAACTGGAAAGCAGGCACTAAAAAAAGCAACACCGTCATGCTTATATGATATTCTGGTGGCAGCATGGGTCCAGCCTGAAGCTTTCCTCCATCTCTGAGACCCACCCAAACTGCTACCGTGTGCTGAAAATTTCCTTTGTCTTCCTATTCTTCAATCCCTTGTTCCCCTTCACACCAAAGATGTTTTTTTTCCTGACAATGGTAAAACCTTATTAATGGATCACACTGTTAAATAATGGACAGAGGTGTTACATAAAATGTGGCATCAATATTAATGAGGTGAACACACATAACAAAGACGGTGAAAGTCCGTTACAGACAAGCTCAAGTGTAGACTGAGGTAAAATGTTACAGTGCTGGTTTAGCCAAGTCATTTCAACTTTAAGATCCACCTACTAGCTTTTTTAAATGTCTGGTGTTTGCTCAACTGTCACAGTGGCTGAGATGATTTAACTGACAACATATGATCACATAACAACAAGTGGTTGCACAGATGTAGGTGTTTGAGGTGTGGGCATATAAAAGACTGTTTGCTTCCAGATCCAGTTCTGTTGTTTTCATTAAGATTAACACTATTTAAACAAAACTAATCAATGTTCTCAGCGCAACCAATAACATCACACATTTATGAGATATTATATTTTGTGCCTTTTCAAAACATTAAACCACATAATTTAAGACAAGGCAGAGGCAAACATTAACTTAATACTGTCATTAATTTCACATAATGCAATATGTAAATACAAATATAGGGTAACATTACTCCAATTAACAATATTTTGTATTATTTACTATGTCAATCAATTCACATGCAGTAGGTGGTCTGAGAATTAACAGAAGTTTTGTTTGTGTCACCTATAATACACTGCTCAAAAAAAATTAAAGGAACAATCAGAGTTTAGTATGAAGTCAGTTAAACTCATCTTTTTTTTGTCTGCTCTTCAGTAGTTATGTAGGGCCCTACAATTTCCGCGATGCAGAAAACGCGGATGGAATCGCGGAATTCAACAAATAAAATGGAATCCATTGTTAAACGCAAAATGTTGTAGAATTTGCTGATATCGGTGTGCAAGCAAAGCAAAACAATAGTTTAGAGGGAGTTTTTCCTCTCCACTGTTGCCTAGTGCTTGCTCAAGTGGGATTGTTGGGTTTTCTACAAATTTTTT
>JAUBNQ010000005.1:6323254-6364537 GCA_032353495.1 Ctenopoma kingsleyae | reverse complement strand
GTGTTGTCCCATGAAAAGATATAATAAAATATTTACAAAAATGTGAGGTGTGTACTCACTTTTGTGACATACTGTATGTCTTATTTATTTACTCATCCTAGCAGTATCATAAGAACTGGTTCACAATGCAGAAACAGGATTTTGCATTACTGATGTTCCAGTTGTCCGGGAAGGTATTCGTTATACACAATATAGTAAATTACAGTTGTCTTTTCCACCACCTTACTGTTGTAGAAGATTGACAAACCAAATCTCCCGAGTCAAGCCAGATTGGAGGAGCTGAAGATGTACTTTAGTAAATATCTTGTTGCTGCCATCTTTGGAAGATGCCAACAGAGTATACAGTCCCAGTACTATCATGGGAGAGGAGTGCACTCTCCAGTGCTGAAGACATGACAGCTGCACAGTGAAGCACTCTTTCTCTACAACACATGGACCAACGTCTGTCTATGCAAACAGAGGCATTCCAGCCAGCAGTGTTGGTCAGTTATGTAATAAAATATATATAATATATTAATAGAATATTTACAAAAATGTGAGGGGTGTACTCACTTGTGTGACTTACTGTATATATCTTATTTATTTGCATACTGGAAAACATTACTCAATGTATCATAAGTGTTGAATGGCTTGCTAATACTGGCAAGTTCAGACCATTTGGATGAAAAAGAATTAATAGGTTGTTTAGAAACACCAGCTGGGAGGACTTGCCCTCTTGGTCAGAAAGCCATCATTTGAAACAAAGACAGTTGGTAAGTAATTAGGCAATTAATGAGCAATGAAAGTATGTGCCTCTATAAGGATTTATACAATGTTAACTTGGCCTAAGGTTTCACAGAATCCTCTTCAGAAATCTGACGGGCAAAGTGTGTGTTTTCTTTTCTTTTTTTTGCTGTCCATGTATGCTGTTATATTATTGTATTATGATTTTATGACTGTAACACTGTTTCTGAGCAGATATCTATAGAAATTATGTTATTTCCATACACGTAAAACCCATGCACAAACTGATAGGCACACTATTTTAGCCATTAATGGGAAGAGCATCAATTGCCAGCTAGAATGGATATCAGAATATCCACAGCCATTTCTCAAACCCTTCCTACAAGACAACACATTAATTTGAAAATTTTAATCCAGTCAAATTTGAATCATTTACACCACTTCAAAGCACTACATTTAAAAAATGTACCTAGTGACTATCACTTAAAACTTCCTGTATTACGTGGTAGTGAGCAGACAAGCAGAAAAAAAATCAGTTTAATTTACACTTCAATTAACATACTATTTTGACTTCAAGAGTCACTTCTGTTTATGTTCACATATTTTATTTCCATTAACCATGATCCAGTACTTTACTCTAATGTAATACTTGATACTGCTGTTGTTATTCTTTGTTGGTTAAAAACATTTTGTTAAACACTACCAAAAGACCTGAGTAGATGTTAACTCCTAAATTAAACAATCTACTCTTACTGAACAGCAGGGAGACTGTGTAAATGAAAGACCATAATAAACAGGCATTGTTCTGTCATCTTGCTTCAAGCTTCTCTTAGCTGCCTAGCTTCCTACTAACTATTGATAGATAGATATGGGCCAGCAAGTAGCTCATACTAACTTGTTACTTGTTAACTTCTGCCTTACATTAAACCCCCAGTTACATTAAAGTGTCTCAAGTCAGTCAACATAAGGGTTTTACGTAGCCAATTACAGTCAGCAATGTAGGAAACTACAAGGAATTCTGTACTGTTGCCAGTTGCTGGCTCACTTCTATAGGCAAAATCCAAATAAAAACGCCCGAGACATTACAAACATTGCATATCCAACCTTTTAATTCAAATACTGCTTTCTCTCAGGCATTTCATTTCTGACATGCTCTGATGATCTGTCAATGCTCACTGCAGGGCAGGATCAGGACTCGTTTAAAACATTTTTACATAATAACAAGCATTTTGACTTTTATGTAAAATCATTTCTATGCCTGCCACTATAATACAAGTATTTAAAGTTCTCAGTTTCAATAATTAAGATGTAAATATTTTACTATGAAAAATACATTAAGGCTACTGTCTTATTGTGCAAATACTTAATCTAGTTATGTAAGCAGTAAGAGCTGCTGGTTGCTGTTGCTATCAGGCACAGATACAGTTAATTTCTCAGACACCTCCACTGTTGTCCAAAATAAAGTTAAAGATCAATCAGAAACCACAGGTTTGCACTGGTATCATGTGTTTCATAACTTTAATCATGGGCAGCGTCCTGCCAATGTAAATTCTTGCTAACATACAAAATGTATATTAAGTCACAGCTAAAGAGTCCACGTGCTGCATTTACTTCTTATAAGTAACATTTGCTAAAAACTACAGTGCCCACCAGTTTTAACAAATTACTTGTGTTTAATAAAGCAAAAATATATACAGTATTTATAAGTCATTTTTAAAGACAATAGGAGCAAATGGGCTTGGGACTGAGTGCCAAAGAAGGGGAAGTCAGAAGTTATTGTAAGATGAATGGTGGTTTTGTTTTGTTCATAGGATGTGCTGACTGTTATTTGGTAGTCGACTAATCTTTCAATTTTTTTGTCGATTAGTCACGATTATTTCATGCCTGACTATAGGCTCGTTCGAGATGAGCAAGTTCGGTGCAGATTCGATCACCTGTGATCAACGTGCAGTGCATGCCCCCAAATTGCTCTGACATCACGCCTATGTAGGATACGATAACCTTGCGAGATCAAGGTGGCTGCAGATCTTGGAGCAAGGCGCTGCAGTTGCTCTCCAACGATTGGAAAACCTCAGGGCATGATGGGAAACACCTGCTCTCACCTGATCTAAGATCTGATTGGTTCAGGTGGTCATGTGGTTGGTACAGGACATTTAGTAGAAACGTTTCCTCTTTTATTTACTTTGAAATATTTTGATTCATTAGTCTGAGTTTTCACTGTGAAGATCAATTCTTTTAGAGAATAAATGCTGTGATTGATCAGAAAAAGCTGATTGTATATTAAACTAGACTGTTAAGGCAGATTACATTCAGATTACTAAAATATCTGCATCAGTCCTGACAGTCTAAATATGTGACAGATCAATAATCAATGTTTTATAGTTTAATCAGCAAACTGACATGGTGACAGCGTTTCATCACAATTTTACCTCATTTCATATAAAATACATCAGTCATATGGAGGTTAAACCATATACACACTTTCTTCTGTAGAATATTTAAACAACAGTTGCCTTATGCTGCATGTCTTCTGTATTATTGCTTTTATTTTTTGTTTTACTGTTCCATTGCTTCTACTGTTCTTAGTATTTTATTTAAATTTGTGTTTTTGTGTGTATGTGAAGCACTTTGTAACGCAAGTTTAGAAAAGTGCTCTATAAATAAAGTTTATTATTATAACAAACAACAGTTACTGGAAAGTTTCCGGACTGTAAGCCACTACTTTTTTCACACGCTGCAGCTTAAACAATGATACGGCTAATTTATGGATTTTTATGGGCCGAAACAGCGAACAGGTCACAGTGGACCAATGAAACAGTTTGAATTAAATCAAACGCACTCACACTATATTCTTCAGATCAGTCATTTTGTGCTTCGTGCACACACCCTCATCATGGAAAACACACGAAGAAATGCATATGATGCAGCGTTTAAGTTAAGAGATCGATCTGGCTGTTGAAGAAGGCAATAGAGCTGCTGCACATATGTTTGCTCGGAACTGTTCGGAATAAAAGCATTTATGGTACGTATTTGTGTATGTTACTGATACGTATTTAAGTACGTTTAAAAGTTTAAAAAATCTTTCTGTGTAAATATCTCATGTTACAACGTGGACACCTGCGGCTTTTAGACAAGAGCGGCCTATAAATGTGTAGAATTGTTTTTCTTTTTTAAATTTAGTGGGTGCAGCTTACATTCAGGTGCGCTCAATAGTCCAGAAATTACGGTAATCTACATCCGGCCTCAGAGGATGTGAGCATTTGGTACAAACAGGAGCTTGAAGGCTGCTAGAAACGTTAGAAACTCCTGCTACGGCCGCCTGTTCTCTCTTTTCCAGACGAGGAGCAGTTCATCCAAAACAAGCCTTATTTTGATGCCTGTGAACTTGGGTTGCACTTTCTGTTCTGATGTTCACGTGACACTAACTTTTCTCGCTAAAACTTACCTCACAAGAGGCAGCGGCATCACAGCTCCAGGATGCGGTGGTGCTGCCGTGAGAAGAAAGCTCCGCTTTGCATAATCTGCATTCAACTTTTTTTCTTTTTCGGTGAAGTGCTCCCACACTTTAGAAAGTTTGTCTCATTTTTTTCCATCTCCTCTATCCAACTCACCATTGTAACATTTTATTTTTCTCTACATACTTCTCCTCAGACGGTCTTCTTCATTAGTGAGAATGTGTGCAGTCTTGACAAACAATAACAAACGATACTGCCCCCAGACGTTCATATAGTGCATTACGGTTACAAAAACCAATGTGTTTCTTTGTGACACGTCGACAATAGAAAATCCGCGTCAACTATTTTTTTGTAGTTTACGACGACTAATTGTTGCAGCCCTACTGCTGACAATAAGAAAATACAAAATAATGTCAGCCTGAAACTTTAATTTAACTTCACATGCTGCTAGCCTTGATCAGTCCCAGTCCCATTGCTGTGGATTGGCTCTATTCTAGTCTAGTTTCTGGTCTTAAGTTCAGATGTTTTATGATCTACAAGGCTGCAAAAACAATCTGAGTTGTTCTGCTGTTGGTGCTCTGCTCTCAATGCTACAAGATTATATAGTAGACTTGGGAGCAATGAGGGAAAGATGTCATATGGGAAATAAGCTGCAAAAGTGAGCTACGCCTGAAGTCAATGTAACAAGAAGCAGCACAGATTTTTTTCCTACCAATTTATGAGTAGAGCAGTCAGGATTTTGTATTACCACAGAGAATCTGATCTTTCAAACTGCAGCATTTTCAGTGTAATTTGTGCAAGTATGAATTTTACAGGATGTGCACAGTTTTGGTCATTTTTAAGTATATATATATATATATATACCATGTCTGATTGTCATTCTTTTGTGTGACTATGTGAAATCTGACAAGTCCAGTTCTTCAGAAACTGATATAGAAATATATATTCATAATGAACAAATATATAAATAAATATATGTTTGCCTTTTATGGGCCATAAATGTACTCCATAGCTGCACTTGAAGATTGCCGAATTGTCCCAATATATTTCTTCCCTGAAGAAACACCTTTTATTTTAAAGTGTTTATCTGACAACTGAAAACCCTGACAATTTTCCAATGGACTATGTGTTGCTTCATAACAAACCACAATGATTAGAATGATTAGTTCCTAAATTTCATTGAACAGTTCCCTAATATCACCAACTGATGCTACATAGTTAAGTGGCATCATGATAAATACACGGTTAAGTACACAAATACACAAGTTGTTCCAAACAAAACAGCATATAACAATGGACACAAAACAACACTAGGAACTAACAGGTATAGATGGTAGAAGAGGCTCTCAGGGCATAGAAACTGCAGTCGCAGAAATTGTACTATAATCAATAGCTTCCCAGGCCACTTGTTAAAAATGCCATTTCCATCTCCAAGTCGCTGAGAGGGCCCTTCACCAGGAAGGAGCTAGATATCATTCTCTCTAGACAATTGGCGGGATGAAAAATAAGGGGCCACTGTCACTGACCAATATTGATTATGAGTGGAAAATGTGATCATTTTGTATTAACTTGTACCTAGGAGCCCTGTTCTGTCAGGCTTGCTGGTGAAAATTTATGTTTTCATATCCTGTTTAATAAAAATATGCGTCACTGCTCATTTTAGCCTAGAGACAAACAGGTTAATGCCAATCAAAAGAATTATAGAAATACCTTTATCAAGAGAGCATGATGATACAAATGAGATTAAAGCCCTTATTTAACTCATTTGTAAATACCTGAAAGATATTTGTTATTGCTCCTGATACCATTTTAATGAAGTTGTAGAGTTGGCATTTGAAATATCAATTTAGTTGTCATTGTTAAAAAGAAGAAATGTGGAAGGGGAGGGGGAGGCTATCACATTCAAATTTCCGGTTTTACAAGGTAAACATCAGAATAATGGTGTGTATGTGAAACAATCTGTTTAGGTGCAACACAGACTAAAGTAAACCCAGCAATCAAGATGAAAACACTTATAAAAATAATAGTCATCTGTTGATTGTGAAAGGAAGGAAATAAGGAAGTGATTAGAAGCAATTTGGCTAAGCTACATATAATTTTATGCAGACAATTAGATATAATCATACATCAGGAAGTGAAAAGGAGTTAAACAAAGGTGTTAAGTTTGTGTCCTACTCTGTGCATTTTGACAATTACTGTTTAAGAAGAAACAAGCCTTGACTAATAAATCTCATAATTTCTTAGTTATTCAGATCTCTTTGACACCAAAGAAGACATGTAGCACTGATAATGCAAGATGATGGTCATGAAAATGGTCTTGGTACTTGTCTTTAAAACAAGGTTATTCCTCTTGGTTAGGTTAGAAAACAGTGTGAAACAAAGTTGATCAGAACTAAAAGGGGAACAATGTCTGACTTTATGTGTAACAGTTTATCTATTTTTTTTTTTCCCCAAAATTATTTTCTACTTAAGTGACACCTTCCCTACTTGTGAATTGTTCTCTTTGAAGATACGTCTTCGTGATATGCATCTTAGGCTTTGGTACAGTATATAATAAGGTGCAGTTTCTTTTCATGGGAATATTTTGAGTTGTCTTTATGATTTACTTCTTGATGCTATGTGGAGTGTGTAAAATTGGAAAATAAACTGCCTTCATGTTTTGTCCTACTTTCATGTATTTCAGCCAGTTGCACCTGTGTGGTTTGCTGATGTTACCAATTTTGTATTAATATCAATTGTGAGGTGTCAGTGCATATAAATATCTGACGCCTTAAAAAAAGGCCAATTGAGATTGAAATGTAAGCTGTGTAAGCTTAGTGTGCAGTTATTTGCATGTAGCACATTATCATGACCAGCGCCTAGATTTTAGTGTGCTTTTTTTTTTACACTCGGAACTACCACCCTCACACATTTAATACACCACAGAAATTACATACACAAAAGGAACTTCATTCCTTTGTTTCACTCCAGCATTTTCCCTCCACAGTGTATGTAAATCATACTGCAATAAAGGGAAGCAAATGACAAGAAAGACTGAATATAACTGTGTCAGCATGACAGGAGAATAAAAGCATTTTAGATGCCGCACGAGTGGTCTTGTCTCAGCCCCTTCTTAGGAGGGCTACGAGGTTTCATAATTACAACACAGGCTTCAAACAAATGCACAAACATATACCACTCAGTTCTTATGGAGGACACCTTTCCATAAAAAGCAAAATGTCACTACCCTATAGGAAAATAGCCTGTGATGTTTTATTAGTTAGTTTTTTTTTAACCCATTTCCTGCTGAAAATTCTATAAATCGGTACCGATTCTCTCATGCCATCACACTCAAAGCACCTTGTGTAGTTTATCCTTGCAGGCATTTTGTTCCAATCTCAGATAGTGGCTAGTCAAGTAATGGCTACACAAGTGCTATTACACTCATACATGCACACATATCACAGACCTTATCAGGCCTCATAAGCACTTCTATTCAAGGCATAATGCATTAAACAGAAAAAACAAGAAGTAATATCTTTTGTTTGTTTCAGGAGAGGATCCATATGAAAAATGTAATATATGGACCTTATTGAGGACAGCAATATTGTGTACAAAAGTCAACAGAAGCAAAAAAATAATTAACATCTTTGGAAAAGAAGTATGCATGCTCACTGTTCACAATGCAGACTTAGAAACAGTATAAAGTGATGAAAAAAAGAGTAGCTGATAAAGTCTGGAAGGACTTTAAAATTCTCAATCATTCCTCTTTAGACTGTGATGGCAGTGTGAAATTGCATTGAAGCATACATGGGTGGAGGTGCAGGCTCTGACAAAACTCAGGTATGTCAACTACACAGTCATAATCTCCCTCAGACTGCTGGGGAGCCACTGTAGTTGTCAGGGCGCTGCTCCATACAAATGCACTGGATTACACAGAGTACGGGTATGTCACAAAACATCACACTGTCAATTTGTCAAGACAGGTGGAAATCGGTGAAACTGTGTTTCGGGTCTGCAAGTGAATTACAGTACATTGAGAAAAGCCTGTCGAGGTTCAAGTTCAGGTTTACTGTCATTTCCACAAATATACATGACATACACACAGGGAAACAAGAAGTAGTTATTTATGGACTCCAGAACAAAATAGAATTATTAATGATAAAAGGGTGCAAAAACACACAAACACAAAAAACAACAGTCTTATGGATAAGACAAAGCATTCTTAGGTTTTCAGTATACATTATATTTACCAACTTGGTAAAACAAAATAGCTTAATTTAAATCACCACTTCATTTTTAAATTTTTTTTTTTACAGTTGAAGACAAGTGAACAACAAAAGCACTGAAACATCTAGTGTGTGAGAGGCAGCTGCATCTGCACATTCCACCATGGAAACCTAAAGTAGGTAATATCTACTTCATTTTTGATAGTGTAATGTTTAGTCAAGGGGCACAAACCAGCAAAGAGCAACCTGACACACTGTACATAGGGCTGGGCAATACGGGGACAAAACTTTATTACAATCTTTTTTTTATATCAGTCAGTCAGTATATCAGTTGATATATATCGCCTTATAAGTCACTATTTCTGTCAAGGTTAATGGTTCCTTTTTACTCCTAAGTGAGATGTAAAGATATAAGGTTAATTTAGCTGTTTAAATATAAAATGTTCAACTATTGTTGTTGTTGTAAGATATGGCACTGGAAAATGTAGACACAGTTGTTGAGCAGGTATCCCACTGGTTGATTTAGACCACCAGCAATGAAATGGGACAGTAAAGTCTTGCGTTTGTGGGACACAATCTGCAGTGCAGACGACTCTGCTTCCTGTCAGGCTTAAATAAGTAAATATCTCAACACTACTGAATTCCTCCGACCTTACTTTTCAACAGTCTCATCGTTTGACCCTAAGTCTGTAGGAATGTCTTCTTCAGTAACGCTGTTGCTGTTTTTTCTGTGATCGCTTTCTCTTTTATCTCACTCCCACTCATAACGCATTGGTGCGCACGGCAGCAGCAGCCCAAACATTAACACGTGTGCTGCTACCGGCTGCTCTGCCTACACTCTGTGCCGTTAGGTTGAGTCTAATCTACTGTTCTACTCTAATGTTCTCATTATCACTAGCTTTTCGTGTTGTCTATAAAAACGTAATAGAAGGAGTTCTATCAATGGCATGTAACTTCACAAGTATTCCAGAGCACACAAACATCGCACAAAAGTTTGAAACCAACTGAAAAAACTTACATTTGACACCCTTCACATCACCTGTGATTTTTACTAATCATGATGTCACATTGTACTGAACACATCCAGTGTTTATAAACCTCTGCATCACTTTCACCAAGTGAGAATTTCAGAAAGTCAACCAAAACTATACATCTAGCTCGTGTTGTGTTACTTCTTTAAGCATTCTGAACTCACGTGGAAATGTTATTGTTGTGATGTGGTTTTTATTCTTCACCTTTTATTGGTCTGATAAATTTCATACAAACTGAAAAAATCTCCATGCCTATGTCCATGTCTGGATGATCTAAAGGCAAAACTGCCCTGTCATGTCAGAGCTTCAAGACAGACGTCAAGGCTTACTGGTCTCGGAGTTTAAGCCATGTTTCTACTGCAAGGTCTCACAACATTCAGTGTCAACAAACTCAGATAAACTTACAAAGCAATGGATAAGCTAGGCCATCAGCCAATTAAATGCTCAATGTCTGCATGGCTGTGCAAGTGAGTCTAAAATGAATAAATAACCAAATGAAATTTTAAACTGCCATTGTTAAAGTGCAAAGTTTTGATTTGAACAGAAGTGCAAACACTACAATGACAACACTATCAGCAACTCACCAGCATCTCATGAGCTCATCACAATCTGTGACAATGCATTCTAGCCAAGAATGTCAGGCTTTTACCCCCAATCCTTTTTTCTTCTTTTTTCATTTGGCTTGGCATGCCATGAAGTAAAGTCTAATTAAACAATCAAAGCCATGCAGTCCCATTCCCTCTCTGTCCTATTGACTTTGTCACAGCACTCATCCTCTCCCCAGTATAAAGTCCCATGTCTAATGCCAGCCAGGGAGAAGGGCTGTTGTCACACAGTGTTTGTCCCCCTATCTCTCTTCGTCTCTGTGAGCACAGTCACCATCAAAGCAGCAAGCGTACCGAGTACAAACCAAAGCTTTGAGTGCTGAATTTAAGATAAACAGCTGAGCGGCTTTGTATCTTTTAAGTGTCTTTAAATAACTTTCTCTTGAAGTAGTGGATGCAAGAAATTAAGCATTTGACATTACTCTTACTCTTAGCATTGTATAAGTATGCATGATACAAACAGATACTACCATTTAACTACGAATGCCATTCACACTATCTCATCAAGTGTTATATTTTAAAAATATTAAAACTACATAAATGTCACCTTTAAATCACTTTCACTTGTATGTTTTTGTGAAATTGTTCATTGGTTACTATAAAATATTTAATAAATAAATAACTTGTGTTGTGTTTAGTCTAAACCAGTAACTAAAATTATTTGTGGTACTAACAAAATCAAATTTTAAAGAAGTGGTAATGTTATTAAAGGTTTAAGGTGGAAGAGTTACACTTGAAAAAACTGAATTCATATGACATGCCATTGAAAAACAAAGAAGTTTTTAAGAACAGCCACACTGGAGTGAAAAGTTGTGTTTTCAGAGAGGGGCAAGTAAATACATTGTTCAAAAGGAGATAACATAACTTTTGGATGATTATAATTCATGGAAATAACAGAGATAAAAGGCTGTGTAAAGAAAGAAATTTAAACTCTGCTTACTTTCATTTCCTACTTTTTGAACAACCCAACAAACACTGAAGGTGGAGCAGACTGACATTTTAAGTACTACAAACTACACACAGACTGAACATTCTACTTGTGTTATGGTGTGCTCTTTTGTCACCTTGTGGCATTGTTAGAAAACTCACAATTGTAGGCAAGCTTGTAAGAACCACCCAGATATTTACCTTTAACCTTAACAACAGCAGTCACAGTGATTCTGCTCACAGTTGTTGCTGAATTCATAACTTGCACTGTATCTACAAAGCACTATACATAAGTCTCATCACAGTTTTGAGTTGTCAATAATACAACAGCCTCAATCAGACTTCGACCCACATAGAATCAGATCAACAACCAATACTTATTCTTAGTACAACACTCAGTGTCTTAATCCTTTCCAAATACAGGAAAATATGTGAGCAAGTGACAAAATAGTGAACAACACTAAAATGTTCAACATTTTGAAAGGTTTCATATTTGTGGGGTAAAGATGGAGATGTTCTCACATCTAAAGATGTCTAAGAAATTTAAAACAATCAGTCATGTAAACAGGCATGGTGTTTATTTCCCATGGGAAATCATCGGCTCTGGTCGGCTCAAAAAGCAGTGATAGTACCTGTAAAGCTTGATCTGTGTTTTGTAATTCAGTCATTTTTAAATGGGGTCACTATTGAAAAAAATAAGTAGAAACAGATTAACGCAAATCTTAAAATGGCTATGATATTTTGTCAGAGATTAAAAAAGCATGCCAAGTTAAAATACTGACTTCTCTGACAACAATATTATAGCTGGTCTGTTCTCCTTCAAAATTTCCGTTCCAGTACGAAAACTCCATTTATGAATTTGCCTGTGTGATCCCAAAGCCCATTTGCCCAGTAACATTTTAATACCACAGGTTGCGAGATATGAAAATAACTGGCTGGCAACCACAGCGTGCTGCAGTCGTGGAAGAAAGCAAACACTCTGGATCAATAAAGATAGATTCTACTTAGCGAAACTGCATGAGCATCCTTGTAAAAAGCACCATGACCAGACACAGTGTAAAAGCGTGGGTGAATTTTGGAGATGCCTTAGGAAGATTGAGACAGCTTAGAGCCCAGAAGGATTTTAAGATGGATGCCAAGTTGGCAAATATTAACCTGAACAGGTAAACATTAAGCTTCAGCAAAGGTTAGCTAACCTTAATTAATTTATCACAGCTACTTTTATGGATGGGCATTTTAAGTAAATTCAATATCCGACTACTCACATTCATACTCTGCGGTCCATGTCCAGCTTGGTTAAGAATTTGAGACAAAGCCAATAAAGTGATCCCATCTAGTGCTAGTTAATGGCGTCAAGCTAACATACACACTTACACTGACAGTTATCAGGTGTACTAGAGGAACAGATGGGCCTCTCTCTGTTCTCCTACTCCATCCTCCACACTGTGCCTCGCATATCAGGAAGGAAGAACAGTAGGTTCAACAAGGAAGAACAGTAGGTTCCCATTTTGAAATAAATCATAGATTCAGGATATTCCTGAAAAGTAGTAACTACCACTTCAAAAGTGTGTATTTTTACAGCAGTGAGAATTTGTTTACAGGATAATTGGCTTAACTTAGCCCACCATACATCAAGCTAACCCTGAGAGTTTATTATTAGTATTTTTTATATGTTTATATTATACTTGGTCATGAGTTGAGGAATAGCAAAGCAAAAGCATTCAGTGGTACAAGAGATTGTCTGTAACATCAAGCATAAAAAATTCTCATTAAATGCATGGTGACCTTAAAAGGTCATGCATGCAATACATTTACATTTAGTCATTTGGCAAACACTTTTAAAGAATATGATTTACAAGCAAGGAAAACACATGCCAGTAGCACAAAATATACAGTGGGCTGTATATTTTGATTGCTTTTATTATTACTGGAATTTCCCTTCAGGCATTAATAATGTATCTATCCATCCATCCATCCATCCATCCATCATTAGTTGCAAATGGTTAGTCTTTGTGTTTAATTATTGACTTATACTTTCTGATGTAAATAATTTACATTTTTATGTACCAAATCAAGGGTACTGGTAGGGTAAGCAAACTAAATGCTCACATTACTAAATACAATGTCATAACCTAAGACCTAAACCTCTCCCATTTCCCCAGTCAGGAAAAACAGGCCCCTAAATAGGAATTTAATGGATCACAAAAGTCACAGTACATAAGATATCACAGATTTTAAGTCACTGATCAAATCATTTTTCAATCCACCCCCAATAAAACCTTAAAACTTTCCACAACGCAGTATGGCCTTATTTATACTTTAAAAATGATTATTTGTAAGCAGGAATATCTGAATATTAACCTAGAATACTATATTTTAAAATCCTAAATACACACAGCTGACAGTTTATTTGGTACTCTGGTAATTATAAAAATAATCCAGTCTAATAAATTCTAACTTCAGTGAAATACATAATATTCCCGACATTAACAATTGGGTGAAGTTGAAAAAGTAAAATAAAATGAAGTACAATGAATATAAATAAAGTACATAGAAATGGGTTATTATTACTCATTCATCCTCCTCTCTACTTCCAATGTGATTCACTGCTGAGAAGGAAGCCTACACCTAGCAGGGGGAGAGATTGATTTTAATGTGTGTGGGGCTGATATCAGACACGGTCCACCACGTGTACAGTAACAACCCTTGTATAACAAACTAAAGCTCATCTGGGCTCACTCTGTTCGCATACCTGCTGTTCACTCTGTGTGGAGTAGCTGAGTTTCGCCCTTGGTGACAGAGACAGCCAAAGAGAGGAGAGACTGTAGCACATACACCTTTCATATCTGCTAAACTCACCGTTCTTTTCATATGATAATATCCCTCAACCTGTGCACCAATCAATCGGTTGACCACTGATCATTATATTATAACTTATTATAATAATAACTATATTAAATGATGTGGGAAGCTTCTCAAGTTCTTCTGCTCCTTCACCTAATCCACAGTTCACTTGCAAGCTGAGCCGTAAATGGTGATCCGAACGGATTTACACTACTAGCCCCAAATACCTTAAAATCATGTAGGGGCACTGACACTTTCATAAGGGTCAGCCAAGACCAATCTATATGTCCAGAGGTATTAATGTTACAGACACCAGTGCAATAGCGCTTTCAAACTGATTAATATATACCCTAAAAAGTGAACTTGCAAATGTTTTTTAATAAAGCAAAACAACACGTTATCTGGTTCATGCACTTACAACACTCAGCTCATTTAAAATCTCAGAATCTTACAATTTGTTAAGGCAATCATTACTAATAGAAGAACTGTAATCCAGGTGTTGTTATTGTTTATGTAACAGGGCTGATGATTACTACATTTCCCTGTCAGCTGTCATGGTTTCTGCTACAGCACACAGCAGTTGCAGACCACACCCTGTCTCTCTCAGCAGTGGCATTGAGTATGCACACATGCCAGCCCTGGGCATCAGCAGAGAGATGAGGTAGAGGGCTGAGAACACTCAGTCGTACTATGCAGGATGGATGTTTCCCATCATGCAGCTCAATCAGCCGCCCAATGATTCATTTCACAGACACTTGGGTAATTATAGGAGTCTGCTCTTCACCTCTGGGGATGAAACTGCTTGAGCACAGCCAAGGTGTGGAGTGGGGGTGGGTGGTGGTTGGCAGAGGAAGCAAAGACACAGTGAGAAGTGAGTGAGTGAAAACAAAGAGACAGGAATGACAAGGGTGAAGATGGAGTAGGAGATGTAGTGAAATTCATTTAGCTGGTGTCAATGGTTTTGTGTAGGAAAGACAGTATATTCAGTGACTCCGCGATAAAGCAAACTAATCACTAATGTGTGAGCTCGGCAAACCATTTACAACTAATGTGACAAAACAAACAAAAAGGAATGAATATACAGCATACGACCATTTAAGATGAAGAGTAAGACGATGGATGTAAAAAGGGTTACATGGCGGATAAAAATGAAATGAAAGACTAAAGAAAACAGCTTATAAAGAACAGAAGAGATGCAAAGTGTGCATGCTCCCCCTGTTGATGAAACTGGAAAAGCATATTTATACCACATACTGTACCCAAGTACAAGTGACAAAATAGCATTTAAGGCTCAAACATCTATTCAGTAACTGTATTGTATGCTTAGAACATGAGGAATGATTCAGTTTCTGAAACTAGGAACTAGACATTGAGTAGCTAGGAGGAAATATTTCCAAGATTTTCATGAACCCAATAGTGTTTAGTGAGTTCAGTAGAGTGTACAGAGGATTGATTTGGATGACAGTAATTGCATGGAAAAGGTGTTGTGGGGAAAAAAAAGGCTGAGGGAGCTGTTTCAATCGTTAAACAGTGCAAAGGATGTAAAGGGAGGACATTGATTCAGTTGTGTTTGTTTCCAAAAGTAAAATATTCATAGTGGATGTGTATTTAAGCGTGTCAGATTTAGTTGGCTGTCTAATTTTGCACAGCTGACTGTTTGTAGCCGTTAATAGCCAAGGATTTCATCTCCACTTGAATCAAATGAGGCCATTACAGTTGGAATGGCTAGTGTATGTAGGAGTCTGTATAACAAAATGTAATATTCATCCAAATCAACAGTCAAAACTCACACTGAAGTGCCTTGAAGACATTGAAACACGTTCATTGTATGACACTTTGGATAAGAGAGTCAGTTAAATGCATTATCTGTAATAAAGTCATCATCTAAAGCTCTGCGACAGACACTGAATCAGAACAGATTCAACAATGTTTTTAAACCTATACCAAAGTCTTATTTTAGATGTTACATTTTAAATTATAATTATTTTTGCACAAGCTATTAGCATAAAACAACACTACTAAAATGTTTCACTGAACATGCAATCCCTTTTGATCAAAACTATGATTATAGACTGTGACAGTCAAATACAGATTATAACTGCAGCATTTTTACCACAGATCGGAGGCGGAACAGCTTTGCACAGAAGGAAAATATAATGAGCAATATTTGATTTAGAGGGGTGCCAATGTATTTATAATGCTTTGTGATGCTAAAATGGGAAATTATTATATCTGCATCTTCTTTCTATACTCAGTGGCCACAATTAGGTACAACCGGTACAATCTGCTGTAATTCAGTACAGTAACTCTGCTATAAATTTACCGTTAGTTAATAGTACCATAGATAGTAAAAAGTGATTTTTGAGGTTTGACCTTTCATAATAATTTGCAATAATACTAATACTGGGACAAATTATTAAAAAACAACCTTAATATAATTCAGTCCAGTACAACACCATTGCTTATTATGGACACAGTGTTAAACTATATAATTAAACATCTCTGACACTGTTGACTAAAAAAAACACTCGACTATAAGGGTATCATAAAAGTGCAGCTGGCATAACAGCTGCCTTGAATTACATACAGGTAGATAGTATAAAATAAAGCTGCAACTGAGTGTATTCCAAAAAGATGTTTCCTTTACATTTTTTACTATGACCATCTTATTTTTCTTCATCTATAATAGTCTAATAATTAAATTTTAAAATCCCCAGGGCAGGTGTTTACATGAGGTACAGTAAACAACGCAAGGCAGCAACTAGGACATACTTTCTTTCTTACTATATCTGTTCCCCTCCTCCTCCCCATAACACCACACCTCAAGAATTTTCTATCTATGTTGTGACTCTATTTTTTATAGCCCCAAGTGCTATGCTCAGAAATGTGATGCTTTGTTAGAAATTCCAAGGCTATGGAGAGCAGGTGCAGGGCCATTGTGACAAGCACAATTTATCGGCTGCTCCCAAGCAAGGGAACACATTCAATAATGTGCTGGGAAGATTAATCCATCTCCCACACAGGGCTGGGCTCACAGGGTGCGGCGTCAGAGGTAATTTACACATGCAGGTAGCCAAACTCAGCAGTTAATGCTTTTGGAGTTGTAAAATACCTGCATATTAGCAGTTCAAATCCATTTAATTACAATTTAAACTTTTCACTCTGACACTACCATAAATTAAAACTACAAGGCAGCCACACAGACCATACATTACAACTTCAACATTTTTACATCTCTATTTATTCCTAGGTATTCCATAAATTTGCTTGTGTGAATTTGAACAAAGACAAGCATAAGGACATATGGCTTTACAAGTGAGTGTAATACTCAGAATACACAGGATGTTTCACCAAACCTGTACCAGACATAAATGACAAACTATTCAACCACATCATACTGCTTAAGTTTGGGGTAAAACCACAGGAGTCCTTGCTGAAGGCAAAAGTGCCACTATCTGCTTTTTCCTTGGAAGGATAGGGATACAGGAGGGTGGATCACTGACAGACTGACATGATGTACAGCCCTGTATAATCAGCTCTCAGCCCCATTAATCTGGGCAGACTGCAACACTTGATGAGACTGTGATGCATTTGGTGAAAGGTCCCTCCCCCTGATGTCATTTTGAAGAACAGTGTCAGTGGTACTGCCAAAGCAGGAGACCAGTGACACAGCCACACCCCTTCCAACAGCACCGTCACGTTCAGAGGACGAACACTCAAACGCTCAAAGGACATCTGGAGTCTTCTCACTCCGGCTGCATTGCTAAATTTATAATCACACTGGAGAGCACAAAAAAAACTCACATGCATAGTCAGCATCACCTGGTGCAAGCAAAGGCACTGGGTCTCATTTCAGAAATCAAACAGATCTCTGTGATGACAGTCACTGCAAGGGCATACAGTGATGCCTAAATCCTCAGTACACAACTATTATAACCACAGGATCTCAATAAAAATGCAGTCTGGGCTCCTCTCACAAAAAAGGGCAATACACAGAAGTACACAATGCACAGGTCATTGTGCAGTGACATGGTTCACTGGACCTTTTCCTTTGTAGTTTTAATTCTTCACTTAAGACCAGTCAACCCACAGAAACATGTTCCATTAGAGCTGTCTGAGTGTTTTAATCCAATTACATTTGATTTAGCAACAAATTATTCATCTAGTTTTCCTTTTAGGATTATGAGACCAACCTTCATTTGGAAACTATGAGTAAAAAAAAATCTGTAGCCTCCTAGCCCAGGAGGTAACCCTGATAATCGTCTTCCCAAAATGGCATCTAAACTTAACTACAGATGTACAGTTGGTAGACTTCCACATAAAAATACACAAATCTACGAATCTACGACAACTTGAGAAACACCATCTTGAGATTCTGTGACACACGCACACACACACACCACAACAGCTACTGAATGGATCTTGTGTAGAGATTGTTTACTAACTTCTTATGTAAGCAGTACGACATATGAAAGTTTCACTGTGACTGTCAATTTTGTAAGTGAAGTTTTTTTATCTACTGAGGTCTCTTCAAGTTGCTCTGGGTTAGAGTGAGAATATGAGAATAACAAATTCAAACTTAATTTGTTACTCGAAAAGGTCTCCAGGGAGACAATTTAAAGGGCACAGTCTCATAATACAAACTACTGTGTCACATTATATTAATTTTTTAAAAATGGAATAAACATTATTATCACTTCAATTTTACTTAGAAAGGAGGTGCTGCTAGTTGGAAGCCCAAAGCCATAAAGTTAGACTTAATGGGCCCTGCCCTGTGTAGGGAGTGTGAGGCCTTGACTGTGACATACTCCCCTGCAACTTCACTCTCTTATACTGTACTGGGCAGTAGATATGCCATGGCTTTTATGGACATCTGTAATATTTCATGGTACTATACAATTGTAAATTAGAGCAAAGCAGATAAAAAGCACATCAGTAATTGTCTAAAAAAAATTCTACCATTAAAACCCTTCATGCATGATGTCTTTTGGCTCTGTGACATTAAGGTCATCAAAATAAGCAAGCACAACCAGTCATCCTAAACGAACTCCTTAAATGGTGGTTTACATAAGATGGCTTTTTGAAGTCATTTGTGTTTGTAATGGAGCCACAACTTGTTGTGCTCTGGGCTTTTTCCTCCCAGTTGTCTACAACAAGCAGGTTTGAACTAATCAACCTTAGGTAGCTCTGACTCCACACTGGAGACACTCGGACAGTCCTGGAAAAGACAAAACACCCCGCTCTAAACAGGTTTTGTTGTCTCTTCTTAACAGAAATGTTTTAAATTCTTTTTTTGGGGGGGGGGCATTTTAGGCTTTAATCAATAGTTTAACAGTGAGAGAGACAGACAGGAAACATGGGGTGAAGAGAGGGCTTGACATGCAACAAAGGTCCCAGGCTCAGGACGCGAACCGCCGACGTTGCATTTACGTCGCATGTGCACGAACCTCTAGGCTACCAGTGCACTCTGGAAATGTTTTACTTAATCCAAAAAGCCCCCCTTGACAGAGAAAGAAAGCGTGAACAATGTAAAGTGAAATAAAGGAATAGCAGTAACAGATTTTATCAGCTGAAGAAGTTTGTAGGTTATGTTACTTCATATTAATTATCAAGTAATCAAAGCCTATATTCTTTTGACACATAAAAGATCCCAGCTGAAAAAGGCAGCGAACTACAGGTTTTAAACAAAGCAATACTGCCATCTAGTGCGATATGCTGGCTCAGCATAATCCCAAAAGTGCAATATTAAACAACAGCATTTAGTAAATGCCATTAGATGAGACAGGACAAGTTGTAATGTCAAATATTATGAATTACGTTTCTTTAAAATGAAGAACGTCTATACTGTCTTCTTATAGTTGCAAGGAGCCCAATATTACCCAATTAGCCCATTATTAGACTGAAAGGTACTTTAATTTAAAAAAATTAAATACTAAAAAATAAATGATGAGTGTGTGAGGCAGTAACCACCCGTATTAAAAGCTAATACTGATAGTTGAACAACAACCTTCTCCAACGTTTTCATCCTGCACATATAACTTATGAAAGCAGGAATAACGATTACAATGTCATGCTTTGTAGTTTTTGCTATAAGTTTATAATAGATATTGATGCAATTCTATACTGACCTCATTAAACCAATCAGGTATGAGTCATACTGTACGTTACTGATCCACATGAAATACTCTTCATCAGTGTCATAAAATACAAAGACTGTTTTATTAGTATTAGAATCAGTATCAAAGGATAAAAAGTTAGATTAGTGTGTCCCTAATATCAGCAGAAAATCTATATCTTCATCTCTATGTTTACATTTGGGTAAACAATGATCCTCTCCTGTGCTAAATGAACCAGGTCTCCGACTGACTTATTACAGATGTTCTATCTTCAAGGCTACAGTACCGTTTTCTCTGTGCCACCACACTTGCACTCTGAATGTCTGCCATGCTCTCAAGATTTGGCTCAGGTGTCAGGATCAACTAAATGCTTGCAGTGATAACTGGCATATCCTGCCTCCGTCTGAGCACTCTGGTATGTTTGATGGATATCAGCAAATGTTTACTTATTACGAAGTATAAAGGGTCTAGGCAGAAATGTGATATAGCAAGCCATCACCATATTCTTCATTTATTAGAATTACAGAAAGAAACATAACTAAAACACTTAATGTGCAATAGATACTGTGGTTGTGAACACAAATTATACGTCACTGTTGTTCGTAATGCATGAAGAATGTTTCTAACAGCTCTTTCTATGTTTATCAGACAGTGTGCAGATTATGGATGTGTACTGAGTGACAATGTACTGTTGGATATGCTTTAGTTTAACACACAAAACCAGACAAAAACAGTACTTAAAAAACGGGCTGACAAATGTGATATCTGCCATTGTAATGATTTTCTCAATGCCCCTGCTCACAGGTTCGCCACTTTTTATTGTGTAAATGTGAAACACCACACCAAATACAATCAGCTTGGCTGTCAAACTGTACTTTGTGACACTACAGTTTAATACATGTGTGTCTTCATTGCCAGGTCACCCTGTTACTCACAGATTGAATATCCATCTATTCTAGGTAATAAAAAAATCAATCTGCAAGGTGGTTGGCAGGTTTCCACAGCTGCTGATAAGGCAGAGTTGGCTTTTGGCACATTACAAGCAGCTGCAGTGCCTCCAGTGATCCAGTATCTGAGACATTACTTAATTCAAAATGACCGTTTAATCAGAGATTGTGACCTGGCAGAATTACCATAAACACATGTATGAGGGCACAAACACAGCATTAAAGGGACACTTTAATTTTGGTTGTTCTAGTGATTATCTTGACCTGACCAATTAACGCACAGCTAAAGAAACAGAACTCATATTTAAGACTGATACTCTGTACTGTTCCTGAATGAGTGACTCTGTCATCTCCCCGTCTGAAGTCATGATGCTGGTGTGCTACACTGCTTAGGACATCATGTTAGTTTAATGTAAAAGCCTCACACAAAGACAAGAGGTAGGTCCTCTTACAACAACAAATATCAAATTTGTGGAATATTGGCATCAGGAAGGCGCTATTAATGTGCAGCAGAACTGTAGATTTGTTCATCACAGTTTCAGCCTTGGTTTCAGAACTGCTACACTCTTACGGAATGTAAGCATGAGCACTAAGCTAAAATCACCATCACTAAATAACTACAGCACAGATGACAAGAGATTGTGTTAGCAGACAAAGATGGTGGACTGCTGACCTAGACAGGAGGTAATCAATATTAGCTGGATGTTGTTTATCTGTAAACACAGATGATTAGGGTAAAGCAATAGGATGGCAGTGGGGAAAAGTTAATTTAATAATTGACCTATAGAAGACCTGCTTTGGCCTTTGGCCAAAGGCAACTAATAATAAAGGACAACAGAGGAACACAGATCAAAATGTGTCAGACTTTAAAGTTTAGAGTCATAGCTCAAATTCCTCTTCTTGCTTTACTCAGAAAGCATCTCTTTCTCTCCTGACTGTTAATGCGAGCCTAGCTCTACAGTCCAACTGAGCGAGCTAACACCTCAGTCACCAGATGCTGTGTCAGTCACCACAAGCTTACTCTCCTCACCATAGAGTGAGCAGGGAGACACCATGTTAGCTGTCACCACATGGCTAGCACAACAGTTAGCTGCCCAAGCTAACGCCACCACTTGTTAATGGCCACCAAACCAGTTAACACAAGCACTAGTCACCAAACTAGCCTGGCCCACAGTAGCTCACCAACGCTGCCAAAGCACAAAAAATAAAATAAATAAGAACATGCCCTGCCCTGCCCTGCCCCCCCAAGCTAGCTACACCGAGCTCCCTTAACATGGCAGACAACAAAACACCACCTAGGATGTGTCCCTGTGGTTGCAAAATCTCGGGTTTGTGTGTGTTATGTGTCTTGGGCCGCAATACACCCAGGCCGCAATATCCGCACCGGACTCGTGTGAACACTGCGCACGCTTCACCTTGAAAAGTCTCTGGCGCAGGCTCTCCCGCCATATTAGTCTGTCTGTCATGGACCCAATGATTGAGCCCGCAATCGCGCCCAGTTGGGGCGATGAGATAGATGTCGTTCATCCACTGGCGGCGGAGGCAACCATGAATTAGTGGGGAAGCTTTTATGTCCAACTCACTCGAGGCGAATGATGAGCTCCTCTTGGTGTCCTTGGAGGGAGCGTCAGACCACCTCGTATCTGATGAGGAGGACGAAACTCCCTTTGCGCCCTCTAATCCGAAAATGTCAGTGGCCCAAAAAATACGTGCAACCCGCAGCAGCCTGAGGTGACCCACCAGGTTCACAGGCGGCCAAGCAGTCAAACCGCAAGAAGAAGCAGACAACCTAGCCTCCACCAGGGAGTCATCAGGGTCACCCCAGCCCCGGCTCCTCATGTGTTCCACAGTTCAGTTCCGGAGCAAGTTCAGAGAAGCAAGTTCTGCCACTGCTACTCAGCATGTTGGGCCCAAGTTGGATCCCACAGAACATGTTCCAACAAAGAGACTGTTCAGTTCAGTCAGGTATTTCACTGTCTCACAAGCACACAGGTTTCATTAAAAATACACCCAGTGCAGCCAGGCATGTCACCAAGGGCACGAGAATGTTGTGTGAAAAAAGAAAAAAAAATGTTGAGAAACATTGTCCCATTAACCCCACTTATAACATCGCCAGAGGCCATAACCTCGGAAGTGACTCGCCACACTAGCGCTGTCAAAGTACAGGCTTGAGTAGGTGCAGTTCGGGTAGGATCGCAAAACCCAATTTCACCACAAGATGGTGCCAACGCACTTCACTTGATGACAGCCCAGACCCTGGGTCCTCTCTCTGTGAAGACAGAGAGATGGAAACAAAGCAGCGCGCCAGAGTGGGTTGTGAGAAAGGCTCTCGCCTACAATTTGCGATCGCTCCTCCCAAATTCCAGAAAGTAATTTTCTCCCAGGCAAAAGGGGAAACAGCCAGGATTTTGCAAGAAGAGATATCCTCTTTGTTGTCAAAGAGAACTGTGAGGGAAATACCACCAGAGCAGAGCCGATGCGGCTTTTACTCCAGGTATTTCATCGTCCCCAAGAAAGGAGGAGGGTTGAGTTCAATTCTGGATCTACGTGCAGTGAATCAGCATCTCAGGTCATACAAGTTCAGAATGTTGACAAACGCCACTCTGCTGCGTTTAGTGCGTCTAGGTGATTGGTTCACATTAATAGACCTGAAGGATGCATACTTTCACATCCCAATTTACCCCCCTCGCAGAAAATTCCTGCATTTTGTGTTTCAGGGCAAAATGTTCGAATACTGGTTCTGCCCTTCAGGCTTCAAGATTTTTCTCAAGTGCACAGAGGCAGCCATTGCCTCTTTAAAGAAGCAGGGCATCCGCACAGCAACATAGATGACTGGCTAATACTAGCTAGTTCAGAGTTGCTAGCAAAAGAGCACACCGTGGTGATAGTGGATCATCTGATATCTCTGGGGTTTGCCATAAACTACATAAAGAGTGTTTTGGAGCCAATGCAGAGCATTTCTTACATTCAGGCGATGTCTGCAACTACTGGGTTTAATGGCATTTCCACTAGTGGTTATTCCACTGGGCAGACTGTACATGAGAGAATTTCAGCGGCAAGTGGCATCACTAGGGCTGAGCAGAGAACATCACACATCACACTTACCAGTGTGTCAGAAGGTGTTTTCACACCTTAGTACGTTTGCTTTGGACCGAATCAGTTGGTGAGTTTGTAGCATTGTATCATTTTCCTCTTGGTTCGGTTTCCTTTCACACAGGAAAAAACCCAAGCGAACCAAAATGCGTCACTTGAAATCACGTGAGAACATCCTCTCTGCTTATTGGTCAGATGTGTCTGCTGTGGGAACAACAAAAGTAAATACAGGAAGTAGATCCTGTGTTGTGGACCACTGTATATTTCTATGAGAGGAGACAATTACATGATGAATGTTAACGCGAGTCAGTTGTCCTTTCTGTAATTGTTTATTACGTTAAATCACTTGCACATTCATTCGACCAGATATCTCAGAGACACTGCACCTTCTCACGACATAACGTTTGACTGCAACTCATCCTGCAGCAGGTTATGGGCATTCTTACGAAATGGTCCTGTTTTGATTCGGTAAGCTTTCTCACCAGGCCTACCGCATCAGAGTTCACCATTTGATTCAGATCAAGACCACCTCTTTTTGGGAGTGCGATTACTGTGTTCACACAGGACCAAACGAACTGCACCAAGGGGGGAAACAAACTTGAGTTTGATTCAAATGGACTAAAGTCTGTAGGTGTAAAAGCGACCAAAAAAAAAAAAAAAAAATGCAGATTGCACAACTAGAGGAATCCCAAGTGCCTTTCACCAGGAGTGCTAACGGGTCAAGTTACATCCAGGAAGGTGGTAACCACAGATGCAAGTCTCAGAGGCTGGGGAGCCACTCACAAGGGCAGACAAGTGAGCAATATATGGGACCTGCACCACAGGAATCTCCATATAAATTGGCTGGAACTGCTAGTAGCTTAAGCACTCTCTAGCGCATTTCTTCTCATTAATACAGAACCACCATGTACTGGTCCAAACACACCACTGTTGTGGCTTATATCAACAAAGAGGGCAGCCTACAGTCCCGCCTACTCATCTACTGTCACTGAGAGCCACTCACATTCCAGGAGTCCAAAATTTAGAAGCAGACCTGCTCTCCAGGGGAAGTCCCATATATGGTGAATGGACCCTCCACCCACAGGTGGTGACTGTTTGTCTCACAGGCAAATACTCAGTGTCCAATGTATTTCTCCCGGAGGGACCACGAAGCTCCTGAGGCTGCGATTTCTGCTTTATGCATTTCCCCCACTAGCTCTAATCTCCCCCACACTAATGAGAGTGAGGGAGAGAGATCTGACACTGACACTGATTGCCCCCATGTGGACAAGGTGCCACTGGATAGCAGAGATTGTCCCACTTCTGTGGGATCTAGTATCCCTGGCCAGTGGGGAGGTTTTCCATCCCTATCCAGAACGCCTTCCCTTGTGGGCTTGGCCCGTGAAAGGTCAAATCTAGATGCAGTGGGACTTCTGCAGGGAGAAAAACTACTCAAAAACTACTTGGATAAAGGCAAGGCCTTTTCGACTATTAAAGTGTATTTAGCTGCTATTTCAGCCTGTCATGTGGGTTTTGCAAATGGTTCGGTGAGCCAGCATCCCCTTGTCTGCCGGTTTATGAACACACATCAACTCCTTCCAGTATACAAGGCTCCTGTCCCTTCATGGGACTTATCTCTGGTGCTGGATGTAGTCTCTCAGCCACAATTTGAACCAATTCATCAGGTGGACATGAGAACGCAGTCTTTTAAAACAGTTCTGTTGTTGGCACTAGCTTCAGCTAAACAAGTGAGTGATGTTCATGCATGTGCACACACATGCACATTGGGATTGTACGGTAATTCTCAGGTCCAATCCTGCCTTTGTGCCAAAGAATCCTTCACTAGTGTGTATTCCCTTGGAGTTAAGGTCATTTTATCCTCATCCCTTTTCCTCTCCAGAGCAATCTCTCTGCCCTGTGAGGGTGCTACATGCTTATATTGAAAGGACTAAAACCTTTAGAGAGTCTGATCAGCTGTTTGTTTCTTGGGCTAAACCCCATAGGGGCAAGCCGAAAACTAAGCAGCGTCTCTCCCATTGGATCATGGTAGCAATCAATATGGCCTACACAAGCAAAGGACTCCACCCCCCAGCTGGGCTCCAAGCTCATTCCACTAGAGGACTGGCAACTTCCTGGGCCTTGTTTAAGGGGGTGACTGTAGATTAAATCTGTGCAGCGGCAAACTGGGCTTCTCCCTTGACGTTTGCTAGGTTTTATAAGTCGGATGTCACTGCGTCATCCATGGCACATACTGTCTTGATGATGGGCTCAAATTAACATTATACCTCACACACGGGCAGCCAGTCGTGTAGATAAGCTCATACGGGAGTCTGCATATCCCCATAGTGAAACACCAAGACAAATGTTTGAAAGAGAACTTGAGGTACTTGTTTCATAACCCCTGTTCTCTGATAACATGAGTGAGGTGTCTCAACGGAACACCCTCCTTGTGTAAAGCGAGGAAGAGGTGGGGCTTATCTTGATTAATGAGTGACACTGCGTCAATCCCCTTTATAGCAGAGGAGGGCGCTCCGCCTCGACACGACTGCCAGCCAATGATGGCTGGAACAATGACAGAGGCTGCTGAGGATAACGTTGAGAGAGCAGTCCCCATAGTGAGACACCTCACAGGGTTACAAAACAAGTAACCTCAAGTTAAATGCCATGAAAAATATCTTTATATTCACTTTCCTCAGTTACCAAAAAATACACACATTGTGTGGCAAAGACAAACATTAGGAGAATCTAATAAGCTTGTCTTTAATGCATGTTGTCCAAGTAGAATCACTGATAATGTTTTTTATCACCTTCATACAAAGTACAGCCTTGTCTTTTTCCCCACTTGAATCAAAATGTTCCTTGTTATGTCTTCCAAAGCCCTGTGGGATAAACCTTTTGAAAAGCATTAATTTTGCAAAAGTGTTAATGTCTGGTCATGATGGTCTTGCATTTCCACCAGCGTTTAGTCAGCAGTTCAACTCTGTAATTCTAACCACCAATTGATTTAAAGAACGCAGGAAGAGTGCTTCAAATGATCACGCCTGTGCAATTTTCATGACATGTTGTTCTCCCACCCACTAATCTGCCAAAAAGAACACAAGTATCTGTCTAAGAACAATGTAACATCCTTTATTGTTGCAGTTTATATGAAAATTAAATGTCACACATTATTCTTCAAGTATTACAGTAATCATATGCATTATATTTTAAGCTTACATTAACATGCCAACTTTATTAAGTTATCTGTCTCTGTCACAAATGTGTCTTGTCATTGTTTGCATCTGGCATGGCAAACTGTAAGCATATGGAACAAGCTCACGTTCCTGCCTGTGTCTCTGCACCAGATAGTTCACCTTGACAAGAATATCATATCCTCAGCAGAAGGCATAGAAGCATGGGACACAGAAAAGCTAATCAGATGTCAGCCACAAGGAAACTTGTCTATTCCACCACCAGTCAAAAAAATAAAAAAGTGAAAACCTAAACATATCCGTCACATCTTTACTGAACACACCCATTTAACATACACAGTGATTGTGGAAAAAGTAATGTAAAAGTATTTTAATAACTGGTTAAACCACCTTTGGCAGCAATAATCTCAGTTGCTTCCCGTAGCTGTAGATTAGACTTGCGTAACATCCAGGAGGAATTTTGGACCGTTATTCCTTAGAAACACTTAAATCAGACATTAATACATCTGAATGTTAACGGATCACCTGGAAATCTGACCATTTCCAGAGGTACACCTAATCATGAATAACTCCAAGTGAATTATGCAAAATGGTGGATTAATAGACCAGTATAGATGGATGAATAAAACAAAAACATTCTTAGAGTAGTGTTGTATTACAAATTAATTAAAAAACTGCAAAAACCAACACACATACCATACCATTGCTTATGCAAGTTAACGCTGCATTGCATTACATCCTAAATTATATTGTTTGTGTGACATGGAAGTATACATTTTGTGCTTACTGTTAGTGCAATTTATCACAGAGAGTTTCAGAGGCGGAGATGATCAACCTACTAGCTTTAAAATAATCAATGGCAATGGATAACATGAGAAAGGACGTTTCCTCAATGAATTCTGCCAACCAAAAGTTATCCCACCCACTTCTTCACTGCACATCACTTATAATGTTACTACCATAAATTTACCCTCAGTCACCTGCAATATTAACACTAATAGTCTTTTAGAAAGCTTGTGTTTTGTATTTGCAGCTCTCCAGATAATTACAGAACTAAAAGAGATTTGGGACTACCTTTTGACACCTACTAAATGTTACTTAAAACTTACAGCACAAGTTCTCAACAATCATACAGAAAAAGCAGTTGAGAAATTAGATAACAGTATTATTACAAATGTCGGGGAAATGTTGATATTTGCTTCTGCTTCTTGTCTAGCAGTTGTCTTCTCATCCTCCCAAACGATTCACCAAATCACAGCTGAGTTCCATTAATCAGAGCTCATTTTATAAGGGCTAAATACACTACTTTCAATTCTTGTGCATTAATCTTGTTGCTGCCCCTTACCACCCCTGGAAGCTGGCACTTGTGTACTGCATGCGTGTGTGTATATTTTGAGCCCTTGTCACTTGTTAGTGTAGCTATTCCTGCCATGCTATAAATACAACCAGTCACAGGGAGGGAGGGATGGAAGCCAGTGGAGTGCTTTGACAGCAAAGGGCATAGTGGCCTTGCCTCTCTAGCATTTTAAATCTGGTCTACAAACTGATAACTTACTATGGAGCTTAAATACTGTACTTTTGTACACTATATATCTGAATGGAATTACTACATTTATAAAATATTTCAGTAAGTCCTTGTTGCCTTATATTCCTGTCTCATACATTAGGCATCATTCTCCACTTCAGAATCGTCGCACTGCTACAGCCCACAGCATGTAAAAATAACCACTATGCAAAAAACCTATCACCATCAGTAAATACAAGTGACTACAGGTGACTACAGGTGACAAGAGAAACTGGTTACAGAGAAAGATGGCAGACTGCATACCTCAACAGTAGTCAATTATAGTTATTAAGAGGTAAAGAGATTATGCTGAACTGCATTATTTTATAATTAACAAATAAAATAATGAAAAGTAGTCCATCGTATTTCCCACAACCCAAGGATTTATTTAATATATACACAACGATAAAACTACTGCTAAGATCACTGAGGTTGTAATGTATTGTGACTTGATGTTGTTTTAACTAGCTGTGCTGACTGTCTGCTCTACATTGCTTTTCAGTATTTTTGTCCATGTAACAAATAAAAGTGGAGAATCTGCACTTTTAACAATCCAGCACCAAAGAATGCACGTGTCATATGAGCTTAACAAATAACTTAATTATCAAAACATTTAATCAATTAATCTTCTTGCTGTAATTTCCTGTAGATCAACCTATTGTTTTAGTGTGTCCCAAAAATACAACAATGGCTCTGTGAATGACCTTGGTCTCACAGCCAGGCCAATTCGAAACAGCAGAAAACACCTTACCTTGACCCTGGGCATCCACTAAGTTACCACAGAGAATTAAAAGGAGCAGGAAGTTGGAAGAAGCCACATCCACTCTGCACTCCACACTGCTCTGGCTCCTTGTAGCCATGGCACCATTGGATACTGCAGAAAGAGAGTGTGAAACAAGCTATTAAGATATAAAGACATTTTACTTTTTTCAATAAGTCAGACAGAAATAGAAAAGGTCCGTTAGGAACACTGTATTTTTTACACATCATGACTACAGCCTCATGACTAGAGAGTTCATAAGGCCAGACAGAAAAGAGAAATCTTCTAGCAGATATACACTGTATGTTCTCCAAAAGCTGTAAATATGAGTCTCTGGGCAAGGTACCACAGCTATTAATGTGAAAAACATTCACTGAGAAAGAATTTATTAGATTCTAATGACAAACATTTTCAAGACGATAACATATGGCTATTCTGTTTAACTAAGTATAATTTCTTACAGTCCAGAAAATAAACAGCTCACAACTCAAGTGAGAGTAATTTAGCCATAAACCGTCGGAGTTCTCTCAAACTAAGCATCTGAAGAACTATGTACTGCTACTTAGATTCTATTGCCTTCAGTTTACATTTCTTGATTGATCAAAAAATGTTAGCAGGACAGACAGCATACCTATAAGAACTTCATGTTGTAATGTCACTGCTAATGCGGTCTTCAGTAACAAAACAACGCTGTAAAATGTAGGCAAAGCTCCATCTTGTCACTCTAATTACAAATGCACATAGCATGGCAAGTTTACTAAGTGCTATCATTCACCCTGACATTTCACAACGGGCTTACAAAGGAAGAATGAAATCAATAGACCTACACTTTTTACACACTAATTTATATTCACATCTTGACACCCAAGAAAGAGATTAATTATCTGGGACTACCGCATCACTGGACACGTAAATAAAACCAATTTGCTCTGCCACCAAATGCAAAACAAAACCATGCATATAACAGGGATTATGTTTGATCACCAGCCATTGCATTTTATACACAAATTCTTACTCTAAAGTCTATCAGCATTCTGCTTTTATAACCACCTAACAAATCAGTATTGAATAACTTAATAGTACTAAAAACACAAATCAATATACTATAATTATCAGACACTGCATTCTACAGATTAACACTCAAATGAAATTGTGATTATGTCTTTATGTTGCAAGACAAGTTTACAGAGTATGAGTATGTATGAGAGAAAATAGGGAGGCAATAAACATTAGCACAAAGTAGACTTGCAGACCTGCGAATGCTGCAACAATTCAGATTTTCAGTGTTACAAATAGGATTCAAATGTCAGTGTGTTAATTGACCATTATTTCCATGGTTTGAAAACCAAGCCAATCAGAGTTTTGCAGACAGGAAAAAGAATGGGGCATCATCTTCCTGTGCACTGCACTGGCACAGGAGATTAACACACTGTTGTTCTAAGTACCCTTACCAATTAAAACAAATGAGTTGAGTTAAAATCAATATGAACTGAAGAAGCAGATTGTACCAAGTAAATATTGTGACAAGCTTATTTCAAAGTAAAGCTCCAACAAAAAGGTTACCTTCACATGCAACATTCAGCAATCAGCTGGCTTTTATTGCAGTGGAAGTTTTAATAGAAGTCAGAACATTCAAATAGCATACTACTTACTTTACTCAATAGCATTTCATGATTACACTTAATGAAAATGTACAAATTGTTTGACCTTAAACAATCAAGACAGCTAACACACACTTTGTCTACTTGTATTTGACATTTCTAAATAACTTTTGAAATACATTATACAGGACCATGTAGAACATACTGCAATTTTTCAATTCTGAAATCAAGAAAAACTAAAAAAAAAAAAAGTGATATAGATTACTGCTTTACACCCGTTTCCCCCAAACACACACACACACACACACACACAAAGTACCTGCACTATATCTGCACCTCCGTATTGCGTTTCTGCTGCATATCCTACAAACGACTCCAGCTCCCACTGCTGCCAGAATGACTTTCTTCTCTTTACCTCCGTTGTACACTTACAACTGGCACAGCTCTCTTCCTTTTCACTGGCCAAATAGCCCATCTGCAAAGACAGAGGGAGGGAAAAAGAGGTGGAAAGGGGAAAAAACAGAAAAGGAGAGGAAAACAAGTGAATGGGATGAGAAGAAAAGGAATAGAGAGACAGATTGCTTTGATAATGTAGATTGTCAGGAGTTGCATTCTTGGTAAACCAATGTGCATGGAGCAAAAATTGTAGAAACTAATTTGATTTCACATTTTCCTCAGTGCTGCTGTTTCCTTTTCTATTCATTTGTTCACATTTCTGCTTTCAAGCCCCAAATCACAAGCCTGGCTGCAATGCACTTAAATCACAATGTACACAGAATTTCATTGAAGCCAGCAGAACCTATAGGCTTTAAGCCTACGCAGTAATGGAATAGAAATTCACAGAATGCAGGAAAAAGAAACATTTCATCAATGGATGACAATTTATAGGTGATACTCTCTTAAACCAATACAAATAAATAAGCAAATAAAACAACAATAGTGATGATAATAATCTGAGCTGCCAAAAAAATAAAGACCAAAAATCAGTAACGTCATCTGATACTGGTGTAAGACATATAGACATCAATAAATTTAGAAACATTGTCTATTGCACAGTTTGACCACCCAAGAGCACAGACAACTTCATTTTTACTTACGACCTTTGTCTCAGAAGTACAGTCTTGGTCACAGTTCTATAAAGACCAAAATTACTGGGTCCTTATCTGAAAATATTTTTGTGAAGTGTTTTATAATAAAGAATCCAAACTATGTCTTGTTATCATATTTCTGTCAAACAACAATCAACCTCCATTAGTTGTCAGGGTATACTGTCAGAAATACCCAACATGATGAGAATAACTAGGTGAAGTGAAGCATTTTCCAAAGTGCTCTTCCTACCTCTCATCTACTGAGCGGTTCAACAAAAACACAGTCATGGCAGCACTCAAGAGAGTACACTTTACAATGGTTCTCATATTTTAACCAGAAAGCTGGTAATATGAGTTACCAACTTAGAAGAGCCTTCAATGGAACTCAATGTCTTGAGTGTTAACATTTTTTTTAAAAATCCTGCAACAACTTCTTTTTCCTTAACAGAAACAGCTTGATGACAGAAACTTTCAAGGTCATAGGGATTCAGCAATATGCACAAACACATAAGCTGACAGCTAGGTATTTCAATTCAGGTCTAGAGCTGAAGGACAGTCTCCCTGCTGCCTACATACCCTGCTGCTCAAAAGGTACATTAGCCATATAGCATCATCAACGTTAAAATAGAAAACATCAATACTATGTAGCATCATTTATTTTAATAATTCTAAATTTAGTCAATATACATTTAGTCCAACAAAGCCAAAATGATCAAATCATCCTAATAATGATACAATTCTTAAGAATGATTGTAGCTCTGAGTTGTGCCTTCTACTCTTAAGTTACTGCACCTGGCTAGGTTTTCTGGGTTTGTAGGTTGTCTTTCTGTGTCATATTGACTGCACTCTCAACCTGCATTATCAAGCCTAGATGGTTGTTAATTTGTTATCAGGGTGCCTATAACCTTTTTTCTTATTTTTTAGAAAAGATGCATACATTTCATTATACTAAACTCTACCAGTTTATACAAAAGCAAGAGACTGAGAACAGAAGACATGTAAATCATATGTTTAAAATTAAAACTGAATTCCTCAACTGCAGTCTAAGACACCAGTATGTGTACTGTACTTCATTATCCATTTAACATCATTCTGATCTGACAGGACACAGGAGTATTTTCTGCGTTAAAGCCCTCTCATACTAGTAAAGGGAGAACAATGAGCGAATCCAACAAAGAGCAAGTTAATCAGAAGAACCAAAAGATCTAATCACATTAAAAGATAATCTATAGTATAAGATAGTTGATGACTGAGCTATACTAGGCTTGTGTTCAAGGTATAGTCAAATCTGAGAATGAAGAGTCATAATATCATTTGGAACAGTATCCAGCCATCACCTGAAAACATGAAAAGAAAAATAAATAAAAGCACAGTATATCCATTACTAAATGTAAAATATAGTATGTAGATGAACATGAAGACACACAATACCAGTAGTAACACTACTAATGTGTAACACCTGATTTCAAACATATAGGCTAATTAGTGATATTAGCTACACCTATGTAATTCCTCTTGTAAAGTCCACGCACCTGTTGTGGACAACATGCTAATCAAAAGTTACTCCACAAAGCTAGGTACACTGCCTACAAAACCTGTGAAGCTGTTCCTATATGGGTAGTTAGCAAGAGGGCTAACAATGTGGTTTGTTTTACTTCAGAAGTAAAATGTGTCATTAGAAAAAAAAACACTTACCAGAATATTTTTCCATTCAGTCATATAGAAGAGTTTTTCTTGATTAAGTCTCTCTTAACAGTATCTTAATTACAAAACTTGTTTTACAAGACCTTCAAGCATCACTGGTAAAAACTCACTGTTAATGTTAGCTACATTAACTATCTAACCCGTTAGCACCATGCTAATACAATCAAAAACTAGTGTGTGTTGTTAACTAACTTGGTAATTTAGGCGACACAGCAAGCGGACCTTTCTCAGCACATGATAATATAACAAACACACTTTCAGTTGTTCGCTTGTTTTCCGATTAAAGTTACATTTATCAGCAGCGAATTGCTAAACTATTCAATATTGTTGAAAAGTTACCTGCTGACCAGCGGACATGATCGCGCGCTAACAGGTGACGTCATACGCAGGACGTCAACTGACGTTTTGTCAGTTCGTGCCGCTAATCCGCTTATATTAATTTATATATTAATTTATATTTTATTTATAATAAACACAATTAAATGCTAAGTTATGTGCAACAACATAATCATAATATTTAAAATAAATCTAGAATAAAAATAAAACAGAATTACAGAAGAAAACTATAAGGTGAGTGGTACACTCAGTGACAATTAAACACTCTACAGAAATGTGAACATAGAGTTAACTTTTTCAAAACAAATTGCATTGCAAAATAAAAGAGCACTCAAAATCATGTTCCCTTCTTAAAACCGATTCTTTCCACCAAAAACAAAAACACACAGCTGTTATATGCTTATGTCTTACAGAGCATCAATTAAATACTGACATAATAAATTGAAAACACCGCCTGTAGAAATTAGTTTTCTTTTTCTTGTTTTTGGTGAACTGTTGACTTTTTAGTACCAAAATAGCATTTACAGTACTACATGTTCATGCAACACAAAGGTTACCTATTTTACATAGTACGTAGCTAAACACAGCATTTTCACCACTATGTAAGTTCATTGAGAAAAATTCACTGAAGAGATTTTAAAAAGTCACAAAATAAATCTTTGTTACTGCTATACAACATGTTCAGCTGAACTGACAGAAGATCCAAAAAAAAAAAATCCAATTAAACAGTTCTCTCTGCATTATCTCCCCAGTCAAGCAGTGATTGGAAAACTGCCTGGCATGATGAAGCCATTCCTGGCATTCATCTGGGATGGATGTCATCATATGCATCTTCCTTTTCTACATGCATCTTCTTTTATACTCTGACACATGATTATGTTTTCCTCCAACTGAGTTTGCACAGGTGCAACACAAGTGAGAATTGAAAGTGGCAAATTGCTTTTGAAGGCCACTGTTTCTAGGTGAACAGACTCCAGCACTCCCACGACCGTTACAAGGACATGCGGTTAAATGGAAAATTTAATTTTTTGTGTAATATTTTGTGTGTATATGTTACACGTGCCACCTTGCTGCAGCATTATGCTATGTTGTTGACTAACCTGTGTTTATCTTTTCAAGCTGCTGCTGATTAACCACGTTCACCTGGACGTATAAAGGGCATGTAGGAGGAGCTGTGAGCTCTCTCTTTCATCCTCCATCAAGCCACCAGCTCTCGGCGTAGTCTTGTGTTGTATTTTCTTTATGATTAATTGATAAGTTGGTCTGGGAGTCACCGGGCCGGAATGTTTTCGGTTTTTGTTTCCCTACCTTAGATGTTTGTTTGGTTAGCAGGGGAAGTCAGGATCCGATGGTCCATTGTGCGGCTGGTTCTGGGCTTTCCCTTTGTTTTGTTTCTTTTGGCCGGGGCTCCCATTTACTTTGTACTTGTGTGGTAGTGATATTAAGTGAAGTTTAACCTTATCAACATTGTGCCGTTTTATATGTTATGGGTTCCCTGGAGCCACTGTTTAGAACCGTACAGTATAAAATATAGAAAACAGTCACTTAGCATATGTATAATATTTGAATTTACACAGTGTCTAGGCATGTAACAAGTAACAGTTTATTACAGGCTAAAATTCCTTTTATCCTACAAAATTTATAACTCATTCAAAAATAACAGAATGATCAACAGAGTATACGAGGAAAAATGGGGAAAGATACTGATGGAATATTATGATATAGTCACAATATTTAAAATTATTAAATAATAGCTAACTTACAAAAACTCACTAACCTACATTATTAATTGCAAAATATAAACTCCTCACAAGTTACTCAAGCCACGAATCTACAGACAAAACATTGACTATGTGACTTTTCATACAGACAGACATGATTGTCAGAAGTCAGGTCCAAAGACATGATCAAGACAGAGAAAACTAAACTAAAATTCCTAAGAAGCCGTCTAAGAATATTAATGAAAATTCTATGGTGTGCTTGTATTTGTACATGTGTACTACTTGTTTAGCATTGTGTTACATGGAAATACTACATAAGGTTGAACTTTGATCTTTTAAACAGTGGGACAACTGTCCACAGGTGTGACGTCAAACAAAAAAAGTCAACAATAATGTAGGTTTAAGTACATTAATAATAATATATATTAGTATAATGATTTTTATAATTTAAGTTATATGTGTCTCATTGAGAAGCCCTGCACACAAGATGGTCCATTAAACAATTGTTGTACTTTGTAGGACAAAGTTGGGACGCTATCTGCTCTCAGGCCACACCTGGATATTCATTACCTGGAATGCTGTAAGTTATCCACTCACCACAGGGTGAAGGAATCTTTACACTGAAGAGGATATCCAAGCACAACATTCAACAACAGTATCTTGAGACTGACTGCAACTCTTGTGGCACTCAGGATCGTTACTGTTTATTGAAGTTAATTTAAAATCAAGATTAGTAAAATGTAAGAATAAAAACATTAAGACACATATACAACAAGTAAAATCTATTCCTATACAATCACAGTTACTTCTTATAGTGACCCTGCACATACAGTATGTAAACTATCATTAAGTACTGCTGAGCTGTTGGCATGGAGTTCTGGACTTTTGCGGTTTAGTTTATTGTACCGACGATTCTTGGTTTTGGTTGGACGATGGGGCACGTCTCCTGAGCATGTTGAGAATGAATAAGAAAATTGTTGGCGCTACAATCACGGCAACGGCAATGGAGAACTGTGGGGAAAAAACATGACAATAAAGTGCACTTACTTATTTACTGATGCTGTATTTTATTATACTTTACTGCTGTATTTTGGCCACTGGTGGCAAGTAAGTACATTTACTCAAGTACTTTTACTCCACTACAGGAAAGAAAGTGTTGTACATTATCTCATGGTTAAGTTTAGGTAAGTTTCTTTAGCACTTTTTATACAACATATGATCAGGTTGACAATAATTATTGAACAACAACAAAATTAATATTATTATTTTAATTATATATATATATATATATTTTTTGTAATATTTTGTTGTAGATACTCCTACTTCTACTCCTCCTCCTCCTCCTCCTCCTCCTCCTCCTCCTCTTCCTCCTCCTAATACTACTACTAATAATAATAATAATGTGTTTTTACACCTGTACATTCTGTACTTGTTGGTACAAAGTGAGGTTTGTACCTTTACTTATAACAGTACATTTTATATTCATGTATGATCATTTCTACATTACTTATTTCCATAGGATGCTAGCACTACCAATTGTGATTACAAAGGTAAGTTGAGTAAATCAGACTAACCTTAATGGCAGCACTATAGTCCTTCTGGAACAAACGAAAGTACATGTTGAAGAGGGCAAGGCTGCAAGGCAAGTAAGAATCTGTGTCTTCTGAGTCTCTGCATCTTTGGAAGAAAACAGTCATTTTTCTTTCAGATTTACTGTATTCAGAATGCTACACTTTCACAAATGATATATATAGAGACACAGTTCAAACACACCTTTTGTACAAAGCACTTAGAAGCAGACTTTTGTCTGCCAGGTACAGCTCTGAAAGGCCGAGTTCAATCAGCACTGACAGCGGCAGCCTGTAACCCTCTTCAGCAAGGAGGCCAAGGTTGTACCATCCCTGTGGAAGAACAGCAAGTCTTACATGCACATGTACACCCATGTACAGCTATCAATAAGCAAAGGCTTAAAAAAATTATATACATAGTAAGAACATTGATTTAAAAGAAACAAACCTGAGGCTCATTCCTTAGTGCTGCCTGTTTGTACATCTCTGCTGCTGAAAATAAGTCTTTTTGTACATCACCCTGCCCCTCATACAACAGGTCGCCCATCCTAATCAAGGCTGGAGACATAACAGAGGTCAGATGAATAAGTCAGATTAATGTCTTTGTAATATGTGTGTGTGTGTGCAATATTTCAGTCTAACAATGTGAAATTTTTCAGTTTTGCAAGCTAGTGTTTTACCGTAAGTGTCAGGATTTTGGCTTTGGATTGTGAGGTTGTAATATCTAAACATACAGTGTGATGCAAAAACAGGATCCAGAAAATATCCCTATGAATATAAAGAGAGTAAAAACAGTAACATGACTGTGACACTACAGTTAGTAAACAGAAATTTCAGATGCATTTCTATAACTCACCATATTTTGTTCGCAAATATATGCCACATTAAATTGTGCAGGTGTGTATCCTGCCTCAGCAGCCATCATGTAATATAACAGTGAGCTGAACCTGTTGAAAAGTTATTATAGTGTTAATTTGCTGTGACTGCAATCACATGATCTGTGAATAGTGTGAATAAAGAAAGTGATTACATGTCACGCTTGAGATAGAAATCCAAAGCTTTCCGTAAGATGGTGCCCAGGTATCCGTTTTGCTCAGCTGCCCACTTTACCCACCTGCAGGGAGTTAATAAGACGTTTCAGGTACTATATCATGATACATCATACACTGTATGCGAAGCGAAACAAAAACAGATAAGTAGCTCACAGAACAGCATCTAATGGACGTCTGTTGACATAGCCAGGTATCCCAATGGTCCAGATGTCAGCGAGTTGAATTGCACCCCTGATGTGCCCTCTCTCTGCCGACTTCAGATAGTACTTATAGGCCATATACTGTGGAGAAGACAAGTTATTTCCCTCTTGATTTAAGCACCAAATATGCGCGTGTTGGTATAGTAAAAGATATTTTTAAGTTGAGCTAACCTGGTCAGCGGCTTTTCCTGGATACAGACCCTGTGAGTACATGACGGCAAGATTCAAAGCAGCATCTGGACTCCCAAGGAGATCGGCTTGTTCCCACAGCTGCACTGCCTGCTTGTAGTCACGCTCAAACTGCTCATAGTACCAGGCCAGGGCATTGATTGCTGGAACAAAACCCTGTGGAAATAGATAAGTAGTATAGGGTGTGCAAATTCTTTTTCAATTCATTTTTGCAAGATAAAGCAATGTCACACTGTGAGTTTTAGACGCATCCTGGATTAATGCTGTGGTTAAGATTTAACAGTGCATAACCTTTTCCACTGCTTTCTTCAGGAACGTGACAGCTTTTGGAATGTCTTTTTCAACCCCTTGACCCTAAAAACAATCAAATGCATATATTTACTGTATACGATATGAAATAATACACAATAAGAAAACCACAGAAGCACACAAGAACGTGGGATCTCACCTGCATTAGGACTATGCCGTAGTCATACATAGACACGGGATCCCCCCATTGAACAGCCCCCCTTTCGTAGTGTCTCACAGCCTTTTGGATATTTGGAGACACCCCCTGCTGACCCCAGAACAGCATGCGGGCAATCGTTTGCTGCAAGACAATTGCTGAGTTATTACCAAAAACTACATCAAGTGGTATTTAAGATGCGCACACGCAGCCCTCAGGCCTCATGTCTTGATGTGTGAGAACCATTGTTTTACTATATAGTATAACTACACTACCACTCAAAAGTTTGGACACATACAGAAATGACAATGTTTTTGAAACATTTTGAAAAGCATCAAATTCTAATCTGAAATACAGTGTAGACATTGATAATATTAAAAATGACTATTGTATATTGAAACTGTCTTTTAAAAGAATATTTACATAAACATACAGAGGCCTATAATCATCAAACATTAGTATTGTCTTCCAATAGCACATTATGTTTGCTAATGGAGGTTTATTATATTAAGAGGATAACTGATCATCATAAAACCATTTTGCAATGATGCTAACACAGCTGAAGACATGCATGTTTTCATGAAAAAGACGGCAAAGCCTTTGTGTGTCCAAACTTTTGACTGGCAGTGTATATCTGACTTTCTGCAATCGCATAGATTCTGTCCTTGCAGCTTGAAAAAGTGGAGATGACAGAACAGGGTACCTCAGCATCAGCTGCTCCCCTGCGTGCCTGCAGTTTAAGCCACTGGAAGATATGATGGTCTTCATTGGTCTGCAGATTCAACACCTCATCGTTGTTCAGGTAAACGGCCTCAACAAATGTCTGAAAAAAGAAACGGAAAGCAGAAGATGCATAATTCACTTTTGAGCAGTGTAATAATATTATATTTTTCATACTGTTATCTCTTTGTGTGGAAAAGTAAACAACTTAATGACAGAAGAGGAAGCTAAAAAAGAACACAAACATCATACTATAACAATAAGCTTTTACAATGTACACTACTAATGTATTACTTTTGGATGTTCAAATACCAAATTCAACACACACATTACCTGGTTTGGTGTGGGGTTGTGTCGGTCCAAAGTTGTCTGTTTGCCAATGTTAGCATAATATCCATAGGCCAGGTCTGGGTCTGTGGGGGCACCATGAAGTCCCATGTGGTGTAAGTGCCCAAGGTGCAGAAGTGCCAATCGATCATCCTTTTGTGCTGCCAGCAGAGCTAGAAGCCAAGCCTGCATCATACACAGGTGGCACGTGAGAACATAAAATCACGACACATTCACCACACCATGATTTCACTATGGCTGACTAAATAGCACACACCTTACTGGGCTGTTTCTTGATTCCCAGGCCAGTGCTGTAGAGCACTGATGACATGTGCAGAGCTCTGTTATCAGCTAAGCAGCCAGCTTGGAGCAGCAGTGGTAATATTCTGCTGACCACACCAATGCTGCTACTTCTGCCCAGCTTATGAAGTGATAAGGAAAACAGCGCTCTGCCCACAGCGGCCAGGCTAACTCCTCTTCCCCCTGCAAGTCAAAGTTTAAACAGATTTCAGTGGTGTATCTAACACCTGTGTGAATAATAAGTACCTCTACCCATGATGTACAGCCAGGACATATGATACAAGGGACACATTCATGAAATGAGTTTGATATTTAATTTAGTCAAAACATAAAATTGCTTTGGTTTAGAGCAGAAATATTTCTATACAGTGCGCCATCTTTAAGCTACTTAACGGAGCTAAAATAAACAAATTTTACTGGTCAGATATTTGTAATTGTCAGTTCAAGTACTTAGTAATCTGTACTTTGTGTTTGGACATAAGAATACTTCATATTCAATAAGGAAATTAGATAAAGGTGGTGTAGTAGTAATTTAAAATCCCTTAATACTACACTTCAGTCGAGTACTTGAGTCAACTTTGTACCAATG
>JAUBNQ010000005.1:6307342-6319879 GCA_032353495.1 Ctenopoma kingsleyae | reverse complement strand
GGTAAGAACAAAGAAATCTAAAAACAGATGGAATAGGACAGTAACGACATAAATAATAATAATGATTGTTGTCCTCCACCAAGGGGAGGGGGGAGGAATTGTAGAATTTCCTGGCCACGGGCAGAAATGGTCTCCTGGGGCGTTCTGTGGAGCACCTGACATTGATCAGTCTCTGGCTGAACGTGCTCCTCTGTCCAGCCAGGACACTGTGTAGTGGGTGGGAAGGATTGTCCAGGATCGAGAGGAGTTTAGACATCATCCTCCTCTCAGCCACTTCAATTCAATTCAGTTTTATTTATATATCGCCAAATCACAACAAAAGTCATCTCGAGGCACTTTACATTGTAAGGCTTAAGACCTTACAAAATATATCAGATTACAAAATATATTAGATGAATATAGAGATGATGATGTGAAGATATATGATATGATGGAGCCTGATTATTTTGTGCTTTATAAGTGAGGAGAAGAATTTAAAACTCTATTCTAGATTTTACAGGGAGCCAGTTGTGAGAAGCTAGAAAAGATATGATGAGATGAGATATGATCTCTCTTGCTAATTCCAGTCAACATGTAGAGGGTCCCGCTCTGTTTGTACTGAGCGGTGTGTGTGTGTAGACCAGTCAAGTTTATTGTCCAAGTGTACAAACCTACATAGAGTTCTGTTGGTAGCCATATATGATATCCACACATACTTACAATATTCATATTGTGTATTAAAACATGCTTTCTGGTGAAATTTATAATCAACGTGAATGTCAGTTTGAATTTAAATGTTTGGTTGATCCGCTTTAACGGGTCCCTCTCACATCGTGACAACATAAACCAGATTTTGTGGGGAGTATGTGTTTTTCCTCTGTTGACAAAAATAGTTTTTCTTTTCTTCAAACCCCTGTAGCAACAGTAAGTCCATAAAAACTATATGAAAGCAATATTACCACAATACCAAACGTCTCATACTGGAAGCGATTTGTATTAGATTTTCTGTGGGAAAAAGTCTGGCTCTTCCCCAGTCTACATCTGATAACTTATAAAATTAAACAGGTGTCTCTGAGAATTGTTCATAGAGTTTAGCCAGTTAAAACATAAACGTAAAAAAATAGAAGGGCGGCTAACTCTGTATTGATTGTACATTAGAGACTGCTCCTAGAAACTGCAAAGTTATGTGTCACAAAGCTAAAAATTATCTCTAAAAAACTCTAGATCACCAGTAACAGATCAACAGTAATTTTCTCCCATCCTGTTGATGTGTCTGTGTCTGGCTGTCACGTAACTCCCATCCCAGTATTATCATTATTAGTATTAGCAGCCTTTTTAGGGCTCAAAATCAGATGTGTGGAATTTTAGACTTTTTAGGAATCCACAGACACCCTGTACAGATCCTACATTTACAATTCAACAAAATAAGGAAGCCATTGTTTATTTCTACATTTTTGAAGGGAATCTAAATATTGTGCAACATGTAATAGTAGAAAACAAACTAGCTTTTAAGTGTATGAAGAATCATTTCATCTTTCATTCAAAATAGTTTATTGCTATCATGCAGGAGTGCCATAAAAGTCTGGACCATCACAGAAGATGCAAAATTATCATTTTCTCTGTACAAATATACTGTGTAGTCATAAATAGAAGCTCAAAATAAGGAGAAATTAAAACAGAGAAATGGTGGGTAAAGAGTCTAAACTGATCCACTCTTCTAACCCAATACAGGTTTTGTTACAGCAGTTGACATGCAACAACATTACAGTGCATTATACGGGGAGCAGACAGATACACACACACACTCACACACATTCATATGGCATAATCCATTTACAGCTCTGTCGTGCAAAATAGGTACAAATGACATTTTAAAAAAGGTACCTGTAGGAAATTTTTTTGTTTGTTTGTTTTAGTTGGTTTCTAAAATAAAATATCGAAACATATCTAATACATCCAAACCAACTGTTACATTATCAGGCTGGGGGAGGCCAACTGTGTCTTCTGCAGCACTTTTTGGTTGTTCTTTGATCAGAAACACCCTAAATCTACTGGTGTCCCTACTACTTTAGCAATAATCTACAACCACTGATGCATAGTTCTGTGCTAATATGAAGGTGTTAATATTAAAACTGGCACACTGTTGTGATAATCTGAGGATATGAACTCTCTGTAACAAACTGTAAACATACTGGACTTGTGATACTGTTACAGAAACAATATCCTTGGACATTCAGCGTTTAAACTCTGGACATACAGTATATAATCATGTGGTTTTGTGTTCTGTGTAAAAGACTCTAACAGCCGAACACACTACAAACCCAAAGGCCTCTTGAAATTGTTATTTGGCACTTCGACGTGATTGGTCTTCTGCTTCCATAGCTCAGAGAAAAGGTGGATTACAAAGTTGTTACAACTTCAAAGTTTCTATCTCATATAGAGCAAATGCTTTTGCTTCGTGGTTTAGCCCTTACCAGCACCGTTCCTCACTCACAAACTGCTGTGAAATTTACACTGTCCACCTACATAATTATTAAAACAGAAAGATTAAAACACTGGACAGCAAGAGTCCAAATCCAACACACTCTGTTCATCAAATGAACAATAAGTGAGAACAGGTATAATCTTTATAATCTTTGAAAACAAAACTATTGTTTACTTATTTTTAAATGTTGGAAATAAAATGCGTTTTAAGTATTTTATGTTAAAGTCTTGGATAAGCATTGTTCATGGTATGTACAGGAGGTGTACAAATCAAGCACCTCTGGATACAACTTGGATAAAGCATGTCTAACTTTTTTAAATTCCATACATAAATGGTTCAAGTTAATTTATCACACAGTCTCTGATGTTTGCAGACCGTCATGTTAACATTTTGGTAAATATGTTTTTGGTAACTTCCTGTCTTATAAAAAAAATCCCTACATCCAAGCTGGATCTTTTACCCAAAGACCACTCCTGGTCCAAAGAGAATAAATGTAAATCCAAAAAATGAACAAGTGGTTAAACTTGGCATTTTTTTTAAAAAGCTGGGCTTTCCAGCGAAGCATTGTTCTGTCACACTCACATGCACGCAGCTGTAAATATTAAAAACTCTAAAGGAAATGGCCTAATGCTACAATTTGATGGTCCTTTTGTAACTTTCTCTTGTATACCAGATGTCACCACTCAACACATTTGTTTTTACAACCAAAAGTGAAATCTGAGTCACCAACTAGTCTAAGCTGTCTACTACCACACTTCTGTTCTGACTTCCTGAATGCAATTGTCAGCATCAATAAAAACAAAATACTCAGTGAAACAAAGGAGTGCGCATTCACTTTGGATTTGTAGGCTAAGTGGTTAGGTAGTAATAAAAGAAACACCAAGTGTCGTCTAAGGAGGTTAACAACAAGAACCAAGCAAACACTAAGTGCATTCGCGTATCTGTCAAACAAAAGTGAAGACATGCAAAATATTATAGATAGAACTAGAAAGAAAAAACAACTGGGAGACACATTTCCCTTTGAGACTGGCACAATTTCCTGCAGAATAAATAATACTTTACATTCCAATATACAAACCTACCCATTCTCCACATGTTCAACATTGACCAAATAAGCTGATAAAACAGTCGCTTGCTCCCAAAGTCCAGTTTCTCAGTAGGTGTTGTACCTACAAAAAGATGCAACGGCAACAAATTGTGCAATCATCTGACTAATAACGAACCCCAAACTTTTTTTTCTCTCCCCAGAAACAGACCAGAGGAATACAGTCAGACAGCTCTGATAGCCTGTAGTTCACGTAGCCCTTATTTTCTCTGTTTCTTGAAGATCTTGAAGGTGTGTTTCTTGCGGCTGGCATTAGAATCTGTGTCTTCCCCTGTTGAGCCACTGTCCTCCTCCAAGGGGCTTTTCTTGGAGGACAGCTGCGGGATACGGCTGCTGCCCTTTGCCCCTATGGCCCCTGGTTGCCCTCCTATAGGTGACGGTGTGTCAGGTTCAGTGGAGTTTGGGCTGAAGGAGCGAGATGACTCTGACAGACTATTGATCTCCCCGAGGCTGGGTGACTCCATGTCGTGCACCTTCTTCATGAGTATGGGGCTGTCAGGGAGGTGCTCTGCATGACCACTGTCATGGCTGCGGTTCCCTCCATTGAGAGCGTGAGCATGCAGTGAGATGGCATCATCTACTCGACCAGAGAGGCCGTGCATGAGAGAAGTGGGCTTGATTAGGTGGCCTTTGGAGGTGTAGGCAGATAGTCGATCACCAACTTGGGAGAGGGACAAGGAGGAGTCTGAGTCAGAGCGATTCAAGTCCCTGTGGACGGGGGGAAATGAAGAAAAAAAAAAAAAAGATTAGAGGTAATCTGAAAATACAAATACAAACAGTTTAAAGCTGAAGCCTTGCATGCTGAGGTCCCTCTACACTATGCCTGCAAGCCACACTGGGTATTGCCTGGACACTGGAACTCCACACTGTTAGTTGTGCAGGCAAAGAACACCAGGAACACTGAGAGAGGTTGAAAAAGAGTAAATGGATAGATTCTGCATCATCAAATTATGTGAATTCAAAATTAGTAGAAGAAAAATATAGCCTAAATAAATTCGAAAATAAAATTGACTCAAACAAGTATGTGCAAAAAAAAAGACACCTACAGTACATATATAACCACCTACACTACATACATACATGTTAAAAAAAAGAAAAAAAGAAATGACAAAGCAGGTGGTGAAAAGACACCCACACGCACATGCGATGTGTGCAGAGGATTGGAAAGAGACAGGTACCCAAAGCTGTCACTGTGCGATTTGGAGACATCTGAGGATGTGAGATCAGGAATGGGGTCCATAGGCTGGAAAGAAGGATGATATATATGGGAGGAATGATGGGCTACACTGCCACCCACAGAGCTGGGTAAACATGAGAAAGAGGAGGACAAAGAGGACATGGACTGAGGATTTTGGATGGAGGTACAGATGATGGAGGGGTGAGACACAGCTGAGGAAAGAGGAGTCAGAGGGACAAAATCGAGCTGCCCAAAAGACTGGCTGCGTGACTGTCTGAAGGTAGACCTAGACCTGGATGGGTATGGGGTTCCCTCTCCCTGCTGCCCCGCCAACAGGCAACTCTCTACCAACCTCTGCGAGCCCATCGCCAGCTGGGGGTCAATGTGGCGTTGGCGCAGGGACATCATACTGGGAGCTGCGGGCACAAAAGAACAACATTATCAACAACCACTCATAAAAACAAAACAACTCTGATGGACAAGGGAAGACCGAGTGGGGAATGAGTGGAAAGATATTCAGGTGCTGGGATGCATTTCTCTTGACTTCAACTTACATAAAAACTTGGAATATTAATGATGGAAGATAAATTGCATTACTAATTTATATTAGCATTTGCACTGCACACTGTTACATTACTGTATGATCAAATCCCAACACTCCTGCTTTATCTCTCCTCCTTCCGAGGACAAATATTAAATCGAAAAAGACGAGACAACAGCTTTCTATTGAAATTAACAAAAGTAAGTAACATTAAACAATAATTATCTCTTTTTATGAAATAAAGTGACAAGTTGCTATGGGGAAGACACAGGGGTGTACCGAGTGGTGACAAGTTTAAGAGGGAGCAAATGTGGCAAGCAGATAAATAAGGTCAGGGTTTTTTTTTTTTAGATGAATGCAGCATGGAATAGTTTTTCCTTTTCAGCTGTGTCCATCTGCAGCATATTGCTAAGTGTATTGCAGCATCATGTGGCTTTAAATCAAGGGGAGGACACAGGGATGGCAGACTGAGAACTGAACAGGGGCATGAATAAATGGCCAACCAGGATATTTCCACATGTGCTGACAGTCTGAACCAACGGACCACAGGTCACTGGCTCGCCGTTCCAACAGCCGCGTGCCATCTGCAGTTAGGCCAATGAGACAGCAGTGGGAGCCAAATGCCAGAGAGGTGTAGGGGGAAGAGAGGGGAGTGAGATAGGGAGTGCAGTTAATGTTGATTAAAAATTTACTCACTATTGCGGCAGCAAAGGAATTCTCCTGTACAACTTTCGCCTGCAGTTAGTAAACCCAAACTTAGCCACAATAATCAGTCAGATAACAACATGGCTACAAACCATTTTGGTCAACAGAATGATGTTGGTGTTTGTGATTTTGTTTTTACAGTGAAAATGACATGTACATAAACACGGGCAGCTTCTGTGTATTTTCTGTCCCATTTTGAACCTAAATAACAATTTAAATTCAACACTGACTGCTTATAACATGTTTCTGTTGACAGCAGCTGTTTGATCAAAAGCAAATTGAGAAGGTTTGAAGGACACATGAGGACAAAATTACTACAAATAGGTCAGCACAAAAGCTTGCTCTCATTAAGAAGTGTATTTTCGACAGTTTCCAGAGGAAAGAAACATGACTCACTTTTATCCAAAATGAGAACAATTAACAAAAGGCATTCAACTGGAATTGTGTGTAAAAGAACAAGACAATTATGTGAATTTACATGGTACACATTATACAAACATACAACAACACTCATTCAGTTGTAGACATGTGTGACCCTCACTACCGCCATCGCCAGCAAGGCCACAAGAACAAATTCAGATAACTGAAGCATAAAAGGTCCAAATTCTCACGTAGACTGATTTTTGGATTTCCCCAGCAGGGTCTTGGAGTGTTTAGGGGTTCGTTTGCTAACCCCCACTGAATGGCTGATAGATTCAGACGAACTCTTACATTGTAGAGTTCCAGGCATGATATCCTCATCCAAGTCATCCATGTCGTCAGACATGATGAAGTGCTGAGGTGTAGCTCTTCCGCCCATGAAGCTAGGATCAAGGTTGAGGGATGAGGCCAGAGAAGGGAGGCCGGGGTTGTTGACAATAGTAAAACCTGTCAGGATCTCTATTTGCTGCCAGCGATGAAGCCTCTCTCGCAGAGCAGCAGTGACCTCACCCAGGGCTTGCCTACAAAAGATTAGCAGAGGGTAGAAGAAATGCTGCTTAGATCAGTTTTTAAAAATATTATGAGAAGTAATATACAATTACAATCCCAGACTTACTTTGCTGCCAGTATTTTGTGGTCCACATCATCCAGGGAAGAGCTGTGAGCCACGTGGAAAGTCCCAAAGAGTGTGTTTCTCTTTTTCTTTATCTTCTCTGCCTGTGAAAACACATGACCAAATATTTATCTCAGCTATGTTGACATTAAAGGGGAATCCTGTACTCAGGTACAGCAACAGCCCAGTGTACGCAAGTAAGTATGATACCAGCTTTTTCACAAGACCACAATCGGAATTAATTAATGTTTATATTCGTTTATAGTCCCCTCAGCTCAGGTTCAGATATTACATACAGCTCAGTCTCAAATGCTTTCTGGTGACATGGTGAACAGCTGCCTTGGGACAGAATTAACAGATTTTAAATAGACTATCATACTATCAAAGCAACATAATTAACTCTCCAGCCGAGTGACATCCTCTTGCTCACCCCTTCTTTCGCCACCAGGAGCTGCCGTTCTGCATTTTGCTTCTTGATGTTGTAGTACTGCACTTCCACCTCATGGGTGAGCTGTAGCCACTTCTGGAGAGACTCTGGTGGTGACCAGCTACTCCGTGACTCCAACTCTTTCTCAGCTTTCTTTAATGCCATGCGCACCTATGCCAGATATTTGGTAACAAATTAATACATAAGAACAACACATTGTTGGCAAAGACTGCTTTATTATTTCTGCAGACTGAATATGTTTAATATTGTAACTGCAAATGTTTGTGAATTTGTGCAGATAAAACTCAAAAATAGAGAAATGGAAAGTCGTGATTGTGTTAATTTTCAATAAAGGACAATTTGTGGAGATTTTTCTAAACTGTCATGAAGTTTCAAAACACACACATACTTAAGACTGACATGTATTAATACTACATACTCCAAAATATTTATAGTTTAGCCTCCCGATAAGTGGTAAATGGGCCTTGCCAAAGAGCAGTGAACATGAAACTCAAAAGTATCTTGCAGCTACGCTGAACTTGAAATTCTTGCACGTTTCTAATTTCTCACTGTGTCTAAATTAGATCACTGTGGTAATCCTTTAACCAAATACTTTTTTTCTCACTTGTGTGGGCTGTGCTCATCCTGCCAAATTCCTAATGAACAAAGACTTCAGTGGGTGTATTTATACTATAGCCAATGAGAATCTGATAGACCTAAACATATTGTGCAGTTGCCATCTTGTAAGTTTACAAAACATTATTCACTCCATGTCAGAACAACTTCGTGCTGAACGTTTTTTCAACTAAAACAAATACAGACTAATTAAATGACATTTATCATTTTGCAATGACCTGTTCCAGCTCTTCTTCTGCATACTTTTGGCGACTCAGCTCATTCTCTGTGCCCTCACGCAGCTCTCTCAGTCGTTGGGCCTCCTGCTTTGCTGCATTGATCTCATCCCTCAGCTTCTGCTCCAGGTTCACTTTCTCTACTTCTACTGTACGGTGCTCCTCCTGGGCAATCTGCAGCCTGTGGACATGGAGAAGAACATCTAAACTCTATTCTTCAAGCAAAACATCAGTGGTTAAACAAAGAAACAAAGAGTAGTAGGTGCTAGCGTAATTTTCTGTGTGCAGTCACAGTGTTTAAGCATGCAAGTGCCATGTATGTGTAGAATGTAGACTTGCATTTGTCATGTATCACCGGAAACAATGGCTAACTTGTGGAAAGCAAAGAGTCATTGTTGGCTGCCAGGCAGCTCACAATAAACATCAGAGGGACCAGAGCCAGGAATGGGAGCAGCTGTCAGTGTGTAACTTTAGAACAGTACAGTGTGGTAGCCAAATGCTCCTGTAGTATCCAGAACATATGTGTGTTGTTGGGTTGTGTGTGGGATATTTTTAGACTAAGCTCTTAAAAAAAAAAAAAAAAAAACTTAAAAAAGGGGCTTGCAACCAGGATATAATTTACATCCTCAAGACTCACACCATTTTAATATGTTTGAAAAGATTGACTCCACAACAGATTAACAGATATTTATAAATATAATGGGAATTTCTAAACAAACAGAAGCAGTTTAATCTGATCTATAAACATGACATGAAATTTGGCCAAAATGTGGGAATGGGGAAAAAGGGTTTTTACCCAAACAGTGCCTGGCCTGGGTAATCAATCTCAGGATAGATCCCCAGTCAAATTAACACAAAACAAAATGCTGTCTGTAGACTCTTAATCCTTTCTAACATCTAACTAACTAACTAACCTCTATCTAACATTTCAGGGAAGACTAAGTAATACCATATTTTAGCCACTAGAGAGCAGCACTCTCTTCGTATAAGGCTAGACACAACAGCAGAGGAAGCAGAGAAAGGCAGAGAGATGAAAGTTGATCCACACAGCTGTGGAAATTGTGGCAGTCCTGCTAATGCTTTCGACCCTGACCTCTGCCATTGTCTAGCTAAGATTCGAAAGCATTGGCAGAGATACAATGTTCGAAGAGAAGAAGCCTGTGCTGTTTCAAGTGACCTCCACCACAGGGCTCGCGCAACAAGTATATATTGCTATTATAGACTTTTCAGGAAAAGGTGAAGAAAAACACATTATTACTTTGTAGTTATCTTACTTGCTTAAATAAGAATCATCTTGTTTGTAAATCAAGCTAATGTCACATGCAATGCTGTCCTTGTCGGCAGTCCTGGTGCAGGATGTCTGTCTGCACACCACACCCCAGTTCAAATGTAGGTGAATTAGCACTAGAGCTGACATGTTAAACAGTCATGCTTATCGTCTCCCACCAGTGAGGCAGAGGCTGGGTCAAACAGGGTTGTAAAAGGCACCCAGGAAATCCAGCTCTGGTCAAAGCCTCCTCCCACTCTTTCCCAACAGAGAAGTCATGGCTGGACTAGGCTACTTGATACGGCCACAGGATCTGCTTGAAGGTATGGAAACAGAGCAGCTGGCAGCAGGGATCAGGAAGAAAGGCAAAGCTGCAGACAGAGGGCATACCTCTCTCACTCTCTCTGTGTGTCTCTCACTCTCTCTCAGCTCCAAAAACATGCATTGGAAAAGTTCTAATATAATATACTATACAGAGCTTAGCTATCTAAGCTGAGATACTGGGGGGGGGCGCGGCTTTAGACCAGTTTTGTGCTGAGTATTGTGCTTTTGGCAGGAGATACCTCAGTTGGCCAACTGATTTCTGCTCAAAACTGCCTTTTGATTATGAACACACATGCTATTGCAAATTGTCAGTATAATGAATAGGCATTTCAAATCATTATGTTTTTTTGTGGGACATATTGGATTTTAGGATAAACAGACATAAAACAATAGGTTTGTTTGTCTTGTTAGTGCTTTTATCCACCAGGAAACAGATTTAAACTGTGGTTGCATAATACTAATGACGGCAGTGGCAGATACGTTTTCACAACTGATCAAAGCAAAAAGGCAACACACAGACTGACCTGGCAGTCTTTCAGAGAGCTCGACCTCACTGGTTTGTCCCAACAGAAGCAGTCAATACTTCTTTTGGTCATACTGAACAAGCAGATCCCTTAAAAACACTTTCCACTCCCTTACTGTGTTGTTAGAACAAAGACATGCACCTTACCTAGATTAAAGAAAACACACACACACACACACACGTAAACAGGGATACTACAGTGAAATCAGAAATGTTACCCAAGACACAAACACCAGTTCAGCCAAAGAAACCTAAGTCTTGTCTTTTCAGCCTGTTTGTATTGTGTTCAAAAGCTCATACAAAGGGTAATTTATATGGGTAATAAGGACTGTAAAAGACAAAGCTTTAAAGCTTCTCATTTCAGTGTCCCAAAAGATCAACTCATCATGTTACGCGATCATGCGGCAACGCCTGTCACTGCACCTTACTCTGGACAGTGAATGGGACTGAACCCCTCCTTTCTTTTTAAAAATAAAAATGACCTCCCCAGAGATGAAAACCTTTCCATTATGTGCACTTTGTGAGCTTTCCTTTACACTCAACCTCAGGTCAAATTCAACTTTGTAAAAAAATTGAAAAGCTAAAATATGCAGAGAAAAGTGGCTTATGTTCCTTCAACACTGTGTGACAACATGCTCACAGTGACCACAGTCTATTCACAAAAATGTGTGTTTTTTTTTTAAACATCTCCTCCTTTAAACATTAAATGTAATTTCATCTGGACAGACTGTGATAGCCCTGGTTTATCCTTTTAATAGCTCAAAGTTATGCCTGAGCTGAAGCTGAGTATCCTCTAAAAAGGAATAAGACAACACAGTACTTGCTTAAAAACGTGTTCTAAGCATTCCTTGAGGTATTAGCAGGATAAAAATAGTTTTTAGATTAGAGCTGTCTTTTAGCCTTTAATTGCTCCTCATGATACTGGCACTTGCTTATATGCTTTTGGTGCTGCATTTTAAAAAATCATTTCAAAACATTACATCATTGTCCTGAAAATGCAATGCTCTGAGCAAGAAGTGTGGATGTCAGGACATACTGACACACAATACAGTGGACACACAAGAATTTGTTTGAAACAAAATGAACAAGTTCTGTTTGATAACAAACTGCAAGGTTCACAGAGATCACTCATGGTCACCCAGAAGCAACAGCTCAACAACAACAACAACCTCTGCACTCCTTTCCTGCTAAACTGAGAACTAGTACAAATATTTTCACCACCACAGTCTGATAACAACAATAATCAGTGTTTCTCAGTTCACATAATTACATTTAAGAACCCTCACTGCATGCCTTGATCATCTGCAGCCTCACAGCAGAAGAAACAACCACTGTGTCATGTGATTTTATGTCATACTTGGGAGCCAGCCAAACCCCGATGGTCTCTCTACACTCGACTCAGCTATGACACGCAGGAGGGTTTGTTACCGAGATTAGTGGCTCTCTACTATCGTTTACTAAAAACGGGTCTAATGAATGGAAAAGCATTTGAGCCACATCCATATTAACAGCATATGATCACCACTGCTCAAAGCACAGTTTATTGCTTTTACTCCCACAGTTTAGAAAGGCTGTAATAGATCATCGACCAACCCAAAACCTTTGTACCTTAGTGTCTGCACAAAAATGTGGAAACCATTGCATTTGGAGGTAGATTGTGAGTGCTATGCTGTCTTGTAGCCGACTCTTAAACCAGATCTCGAAGTCTTCAACTAATGAACTGTACATGCCAACTTCAGACATCGTCACCTAAGCTCCGTACCGATGATGCTTCTGAGCCATTCTTGTCTGTAAATCATTTGCTAAATGTTTTCATCTAATCCAATGGTTATATTTAATTCCAGTTTGACATGTTTGAATGAGTTCATCTAGAGTAACAAGTCTAAAGAAATCATCTAACTATTTCAGTCTTTTACTTCTTGTTAGAAAAATGTAATTTATGTTAACCTTTTAATGTTGTTGATTTATATTACCTTACAGCCATGTGTTAACACTGTACCATATAGAGATATATCTTTTCTTCATGTCCTCCCCTCAACTGTGGAGTTATGATCCCTGTACAAGGAGCACCTAACCTTTGACTGACTTACAGAGCCCTTTCTAGGTTACAGTGTGTATGT
>JAUBNQ010000005.1:6285066-6307242 GCA_032353495.1 Ctenopoma kingsleyae | reverse complement strand
TGCTCCCTTGCCGGCAAGAATAAATTAATACCTTTGGAATTCAGATGATCTCCAGTGATTTTATTTAAGTATAGAGTAATTTTCTCAACACTTCTCAACAGTCTTTCACTTCCCATTTCAGAACATGTGGTTATGTGAATGAAATCCTGTGGTTTCTTTGCAGCAGCTAAGTCATATACATATATTTTTTTAAATTAATGTGGTCTTCAGCTAACATAGAAAGAAATACACGTGAGAAATAAAACTTTAAAAGCTACAGAATGTTTTTATATTCTAATATTTTAGTTGTAGCATGCTCCGAAAACATATTTTAATGTGGAGAGGCTGTCAAAAGGCCACTGCGATACAGGAAGACTTTTGTCTTTTTCCATTCAGTAAATGTTCAACATTAACTGCTTGACAAGTCACTGAACTCAAGAGGTGTGAGCAGTAACACTGCACATGCCAGATATAGTATGTAAGCAGTGTGTCTAGTCCAATTCTGGATTATGTTAGTTTTAAGGTTGAACATAATCATTTACACACAAAAAAGTTAAAGTTGTCTTGATGTCTATTTAAGGCAGCATAGAGGTCTATACTCTACACTAGAGGATTGTGAGACTAAATGTATTTGTTTCAAGCAAAGTTGTAACTTATAATATACAGTATATGTGTATAATATGCAACTGTATGCATGCACACAGTACTTGTAGAGTATAACAATATGCTGTGTGGGTGGTGCGAAAAACCCTCACTTCTGTTGTAGGTCATGCAGACTCTGTTCAGCTCTCTGCAGGCCTTCCAGGTCTTTCATCATCTTCTTCATATGGTCCTTGGAGTACCGGTTCTGGATGTATGCAAACCAGCAGCCACCCATGCCAATGACTATTGACACTACCAGCATGAAATCCTTCAAGTGGTTATGTCTGTTCACTGTGAGAAACAAGAGAAAAGAAAAAGAGGAGACGTTGCACATTAGCAAGGCAATTAACATCTGGATCAAAAGATCATCTGCAGCAGAAGTGACAAACCTTGGAGCTCAAGGGAAACTGTCCTGGTTGTTTTCCCACAATCTCTGCATTTACAACTTCTGAGTCACTGAACACACCTGATCCAGGTAATCAACAGTGGACATGAATAGTTGGAAAACAAGCAGGACAGTGGCCCTCAAGGACCGGGGTTGGTCACCACTGATCTATGGACACATTTCAGCCAGGCAATATATCAAGATGATGGGAAAAAGTCTAATGGCAAGCAAGCTTCACAATAAGTTGGTCTAAAGCTTGTGCTTGAATGTAGTCTAGTCATATTGCAAGTTTTGTGGAGTGACACAAATAGAAGTGTCACTAGTGCAAGTTTAGGTTGTGGTGAGCAGGGCCTAGAGCAAAATACCACAATAAAGCCAGCTTAATATGGCCTATTTCAGTCTGGTAGCCAATGCTAACAAAGAACATGCACAGAAAACCAAACAATGTCAATTTTTACATTTTGGCACAGGTTAGGAGCTCTGAACCAAATCTGATGCATATCTGATGCAATTCATCTAAATAAGATGTGAGTATATTATGATGTTGCCATTGCTAGAATTCAGCTAGAAAGCCACTACAACCTCTATCTGAAGCCTTAAATTAGATTAAAATCACCTTCGAGTATGTACAACATTTATAATAAAAACTAGAATAAAGTCTGAGTTTAATAAAGTCAATATAATGGGTCAGAAGTGCACTGCCATGCAGCAACTGGCACACAGCCTGAATTTCAACATTGCAAGCTACACAATGAGGAACACTTGTATTTTATTGCAAAACCTGACAAGGGGTGTGTGTAAAAGAGATGTCAAAAACACTTCTACTTCCTGAAGTAAGACAAAAAGGAAGTAAAATTAGGATAAAATGTCAGTACAGGTGTGTTTCACTTTAGATAAGGCAGTAAGGCATGCCACATAAAACCACACTTTACAAACCTTTTCCTGTATCACTACCTGGTCCTGACAAAGAGCCAAGTCAAGTCACACACACACACAACACAGAAATCCAAATTTCATCTTCACATGTACTTCATGTGTGGTAAAAGCATATCACTAAATCTCCAGCTTGTGTTAAATGATCTTTCAGAAGGACTGTGTATAGTCCTGTAGACTTGCTTATAAAGTCTGGAACAAACACAGGTTCATCAGAGCCAAGAAGCAGCTGGGCCTGCTATTGTGTCACAGTAACAAACTAAAACAGAGAAACATAAAATCCACAGGACAGATATAACCCAGTGTTTCCTTCTCTGCTGAATTAGATAGAAAATACAGTATTACGTAAGTAAAGCAAGTAGAACTTGCTAAAATGTACCTCTTATCCACAAAGAGCACAACTTGATATTTGCCTGAAATGCATGTGTACTAAAATTGACTCGTGTCTCCACTGTTTCTGAGCACAGATGCTGACAAGAAATTAGACACGTTAATTCTGACATAACATAAAATTATTTCCTAATGCTAGACTGTCCTCCTGGTTCTATTAATTGCAATCAGTTGCGCCGTCAGCCATCTTCCAAGTCCAGTATACTATAACATGTGATATTTACACACAAACACTACAGTTACTGCCTTTCATGAAAGTGACATTTAATCAACCACAAAACAAGAAATAACTGGACCCAAAAGTGCATGGGTTAATTATTACACACCTGTCCACTACATTAAGATCAACCTATTCTTACATGTGTCGTAAAATGCTGCTGATCACAGTCAGTCTGGCTGACTGTCAGTGGGACCCCCTGGCTTTAAGAGGCTGTCAAAGCCAGACAGGCTTTTGCTAATTTCTTTCTTTGGGTGTGACTAACACGATACGTCCACAATGACACATGCCAGACACAGACCACTGCATACTGTTCCCCAGTGCAGTCTCTTTCTAATGCAAATGCCTGCTTTCACTAACTTTACATAAATCTCCTCACATCAGCACTTTAATTCCAATTTAGTCTTTTTCCTTCTAAGCTGCTCCCCAGCACAACACAACTGTACTTAAGGGCTAGGCAAGTCTCTGCTACCATTATTTATTATTTTCTAAAGTGAAATAAACTATTACTAATTCTCAATTAATTGTTTTATCTATAACACATCTGGAAATTGGAGAAAATGGAGATATTCCCATAACTTACTGTAAAGAGACCTCTTATCTCCATGTCTTGCTGGATTTGAACAACAGTCCAAAGCCCAAAGACATTCAGTTTACAGTCATATATGACAAAAAAAGGCATCAAATGTTCATATTTGACAAGGTGTGATCAACAAATCTTCGGCATATTTGCTTGAAAAATTACCTAAATGACTAATTCATTTTGCATGTTCTCCCCGTGTCTGCGTGGGTTCTCTCCGGGTACTCTGGCTTCCTCCCACCACCCAAAGACATGCATGTCAGGTTAACTGGTGACCCTAAATTGTCTGTAGGTGTGAATTGAGCATGCATGGTTGTTTGTCTCTATATGTCAGCCCTGCGATGGACTGGCAACCTATCCAGGGTGTACCCTGCCTCTCACCAGATGACAGCTGGGATAGGCTCAAGCACCCCCACGACCCTTTCAAGGACAAGCGGTTAGGAAAATGGATGGATGGATTAATTCATTATGAAAACTGTGGGCGATTAATATTCTGACTGACTAATCAACTCACTCATTGCAGTCTTAACATTTTATGTAACCCCAGTGGCTTAATATTTTTCATAATACCAAATTCAGTACTTGTGCGCCTTTGTAGGTCTACAAATGAAAGATATCAGTAAATAATTCTGTAACAAATCCTTCAACAACAAACATGCTTTCTATGAGAGCAAAAAAATTGGCAGTCATTCTGGGAACAGGATTTCCCAATGTCAACACAGATCATTTAAAAAATATGAAGTGCTGCCAAGAGGTGTGACAGCCCAGACACATTTCATCCATTATGATGTTAAAAAAAGGCAAAAACAAATTTGTAGATGTTGGAAAAAAAGAGGGAGATGATGAGCAGCATGTATTTACTTCTTCTAATATGAACAGTGGCGTGTGTGGAAACTGTGGTGCCCTCAGCTCACTTCCTCAATCCCCGAACCTGATACAGGTGGTAACAAGATTTTGTCTATGTAACAAAGGTTGGCCGATGAAAGTGAGTAAACAGTGAGTAACGTAACACAAGTAAAGCAAACAAAACACCACCTTTGATTTAGAATGACTACAAAATATATAATATATATAATATTATATAATTATATTTCATGACATTATGCTGCTTAAACTGAACAAAATCTAATCCTTTACAAACAGCTAATGAAATTAAACCCACATCTGAAACAAATCATTGTACTAATCAGAGCTATGAATTAAAAAAAACAAAACAAAAAAAAAACACATACTCAGAGGGGCTCCAAACAGTACAGTGTCCAAAGATTTCAGCTGCAGCTTTTGCACATGACTGCGATCCAAAATCTTCAGAATAGACAGAGTCAGAGAGGTGTTCTTTACAGCGAGCCTGAAACAGAGCAGACACTTATTTAGCAAGAACAAGGAAGGAGCAGCAAAGGGCGTGATCCATTTTGAGCCATATGTAATATGACCCCTGATCCTAAATCCTAAATCCAAGCTGACTTAGCTGACTATTAGATCCACTAATTATACTAGTTTGACAAATGTTGACTGGATGTCTTTAACTGAAGGCAAATAAAAAAAATAAAAATAAAAACACTGATCAAAATAGGGAATGTAATGACTTATAAAGTGGGTCATTTGTTAAATTCGTAATAGCACTGAAGAAGCTGCATCAAGTCATTCATTTGTGTTGGCATCATTCCCATATTATGCATCGCTGTTGTCATGAGTAAATGTTCAATGACATTAACGACATCAATTACATTTTTCTACTTCAGTCAAGTAAAATAAACAAATAAGTGCAGCAATGTTTGAAAAAGGTGATACTAGTCATGTCATCCCTTACCTCGGCATGGCACTTCCATTAAAATTCATCTTGCGAAATGCATCGACATATTGTGGCAGCTCCACATAGCTGATAAGCCATTCCACCACTTCATCCACTGTCCAGTTATAGACTAAAGAGAAGAAAATAAAACATAGTTACAGGGTGCACTGATTATTGATGAGGCTATTGTATATCACATAACGAAGAAAGTATTAATAGCACGATTTTCATCATTTTGTCTCTTCCAGCACATTTGCTTTGAAATGGAACGATGTCCACAACCTCTCCTGGTCATGTTCTTCACGTGTTTGAAATGCCTTTCCACTCAAAAAATATATTTTGCTTATGTTCAACACTTCACTGTGTTGTCCCCTGTTTACTGATCAAAATTATTTATGTGGCGAGAAGGAAAGTTCCTCTGAACTCACCTTAAGACCTGACAATGTGCACATACAAGCATGATTTGTGACATTCCAACTATTTTGAAAGCTAATTCCAGTCTAACAAGAAACTTAAGGGAATGCATCGTGGTGATGAAGGAGACATCTCGTTTTGGAACAGTTAATGTTTAACATTTACATATTCAAAGATGCATTGCTTTATTTATTTTTAATGAGAAGATGTTTAAGAATTTTGAAATTTAAAGAATTCTTGTAGAAAAACCATATAATACACAGCTTACATTTGAGACATTATATTTGGGACATTTGAGAACTGACTGAAGACAAAAGTCACCCAAACCAGCAGAAACTGAAGATACAAAACAAAAAAGCAAATTTCGACATGATGACTGTAGCAAAGGTTGTGTTAAAGTATCCCAAATAAGCGGTTCCCTAATGTCCCATTTAACTCCACTGTGTATACAGAGGGACACATGAGACACGTTATGTGCCTGTTTGCATCCATATCTTGAATGATCTTTGAGGTATCCTATAGCATAACATACACTGGCTTGCCCACAGAAATAACTGGGGAAAGGATATCCGCCTGTCATCTTTTGGCACAGAGTCAAAGTGTGGGTTGTCTGTGTCAATGTGCTGCTCTCTCGAACAGGAACCCTGTTTCCTGGTCCAAAACCACCACAACTTTGTCAAGAAACTGCAATGGAGGATTAAGTACTATGAGCACAAAAGGGAAAAAAAGAAGCAAGAGGAACAGTATGAGAAAAAAAACAAACAAACACATACACCACACTGTTGAAAAGGGCTCTTAGATAGTACACAGCAGCACAGATAGATAGGCAGAAGGAGGTGAGAGTGTGTAAGTGAATTCTGTGCTGACAGATTCAATGATGTCCACTCTGAAAGGAGCTGGAGCTGATAAGGTGACTGCACTTTGCTTAACATGTCATGTGATCTACTATCACGCCACTGTTGTTCTTGAATGAGAAGGTTAAGAAGGGGTAATGTGTGACCCACAAATGCAGCAACATGAAAATCAATCAAAGTCACAAAAAATTATTGTTATAGGTCCACTTTCAGTGAGTATTAGCAGAGCGTATAAATGCATAACAGAGTGCAAAACAATATTGACAGCCTACTGTTCAGGATCATAAAGACAGAAAAGACATGAATGAAAGGCGTTTGAACAGCCACTGCTGCAGGGGAAAGAGATGAGGCTCCAGAACAGTACCTTCAGACCCCTTCCATGCATTCCACAAGTCCTCCACACTGATGAACTGGTCATCCCCATGGAAGCTGTTATGTTTGGCCTTGGGGTCATGGTAGTTCAGATCTTCTCTCAGGAACTACAGGACGACAAGGAGCTTTGTAGTGACGACAGATTCTGTTTTGTTAACTGTCAAAATTATACACAGCACTTAAAAGCCTCAGCCTTCTCTTTACTTTACTTCTGTAGTACTTGTGTTATCAGGAGAACCACATATAGAACTTTGTAAAACCTGACTCGCTCACTTAAATGTTTTAGTTTTCCTTTCTCCTAATTCATAAATTAAACATTGTCAAATATATGAAATGCTCACATATGATGTTGTAAATTTGCTTTTGATGAGTCACTACTGTGTTTTTATGACCCCCGTAAAAGAAGAAAATTCAATTCCTGTGGCTTATGTGTATACCTCCTTCACTCACTGAGAAAGAAACAACACTATTTCTAAACATGACCGCACCACCATGCACTTTCCACTCACTATTTAATGAACTGGAACAGCACAGAACTTCCTCTTCACTCATGTTAACAGTTATTTAACATTATAACATGCTGCTCAGCAGTAAATAAAAGCCAGTTTGTGAAGATTTAAAAACCAACAGAGATAAAATAAATTAATTAGAATTTAAGTAGTTTTAATAGTTTTGTGCCTCTGAGCACTGTAGAGGTTTTTGATTAAATCTTTGATAACAGCCCTTTAGCACCAATTCAATTAAAACAGTAGTACTCCTAAAACACAAAACAAAAACTGTATAACAAAGAAAATTGCACTGTTGGCGTTAGGGATGCTCCAATCGATCAGCCACTGATCAGTATCGGCCGATTTCCGTGAAAAAGTATGTGATCGGTGATCACCAATCAATGCCTTTCATTGCCGATCACAAAAGTCGATCACCTGTAGCTCATATTTTGCAGCTTGCAGAGGTCCAGTGTGCATGTCGTTTGCTTAATACCAGCTGTACAGTTTAAATATGATGCGCCGCGGCCGGTGTGTGTGTTTTGGCCTTTAAAAGTCATATTTCCGGGCGCGTGCACCAGAGTTCTGCTGCGAGACGCACACACAGACACTGGCGCGCGGTCTCTGTCAGCTGGTGAATTCACCTGTGTGCACCAGTGTCTATGTGTGCGCGTCTCGCGGCAGAACTCTGGTGCACGCGACACAGAGATGAAAACGTCAATAAGACAAAATAACATGAGGCTGTTTAGTTAGTTTAATACAGACCGGTATTATAGGAAAGGGAACCTGAAATAACTTATAATATGATCTGGCGCTGTACAGAAAATCTAATTAAATAAAATTTACTTGACCGTCCTGGGGGGGCGGGTGGTGCTGTTGGGGGGGTAGGGGCGCTCCCCTTGTATAATGGTCGGGGAAACACTGGTAGTTATAAGCAATACACATACTGTAGATATGCCATTAAGCTATGCCAGGTCTCATTCTGGAACGTTATAATTTAATACCACACATAACACACCAATCTTCTACCTATAATGAATTGAAAAATTTACAGCCAATCGGTATCGGTGATTGGCACTCATTGGTGATCGGTATCAGAATTGGCAGCAAAAAACCTGATCGGAGCATCCCTAGTTGGCGTGCTTTCTGAAAATGCAGGTTGAATAGATAAGTGCTCTTATGTATGTTATTATGTTCCTCACACTTCATACCACATATTCACATTTGTTTTAAATCAAAGTCCTTTCGCAATTATTTTAATTTTGTTTTAATTGAGTTTAATAACCAATTTTAAAAAAACTAATGATTTTCTGTTGATTGAATAATTGACTGAGTAATCGTTGCAGCACTTCAAGCATTTACTACGCAATAAAAAGATCCAGATGTCAATAACTGATTTATTCTAGTACATCAATTTCAGCCAGTCACAAGGCTGAAGTTACTAGGTTTTATTGTTGCCCCCAATGGAGTGGTAGTAATCAACAAGAAGCCAATAGCTGCCCACTTTATTGTAGGCTAAGTCGCCAGGCTTTTAAAAACAAACCCTACACAACATCTTGCACTCCCACAAAAGCCAACTCATGCATCATTGGTGGAAGACAGTAATAAGTCATGAAATCTTTGTTTCTTGATATATTTGTGTGGGAGGATTTCACTACAGGGTGTAGAGATGGTGTGTACTGCAGGTGAAATAACATTCTCCTGAAAATATATTCAATGGAAAATTACCAGCAACTGTATAATGTGTCCAAGACCCAAAGCTTCTTAAAAGCCAGATGCCAACTTTTAACTATCATCTTTCTCCATTTATTCACTGTATGCTAACAGGAAGCAGAACTACTGTCTTGGAGTGCTTGTGTCGAGCCTTTTATTTCTCGGCTCAAAGCCACTACAGATATGAGTGCCCACTGTACTGCACTTGATTCTTTGCCTCACGGGCATTTGCATGCCAAGTGTCTCTTCTAAAAGCAGAGACTGCTGCCTGATTTGGTCTGACTTCAACCACATGCCACGGACTGAACCAAACCAGACTGAGACCCCAGAAGAAGGCTCCTCAAGACTACTAGACTAGACTACATCTACATAAGGCACAAGAGCTGTCTGAGAATGAGCAGATCAGATGTCCAAAGAGCATTATACATCTGTAAACACGGGTGTAGCCATTTATCCTGTGCTTTTATTATACTCACTGTATTTTTAAAAAAAATATTACGTATTAAATTGAAAAACAATCCTTTTATTATTATTTAGAAGCAGTAACACCCTTCATTCAGTGTGCCTCTGACCACTTGTCTGACAGTTACAACCAGACTTACAGTAGTGTGTATTAGCTTAATCATTTGACAAAAAGGGTACTGAGTGAAAAGAGACCAACTTCTCCAGTCACTCACAATAAGTTAAGACAAGGTTATGATTAACTGACCATCTTAGCAGATCTAACAGATATGACAGGTCACATGACAGAGTATTACAATGATCAAACCTGTAAGTCTCTTTAAACTGAATGTAGACCACCTCTAACTGTACAAACAGACAACAACAGAGCATCACCTCCTGTTGATGACTTGGTTTCCCTGGTACTTACGCCGTCTGTCTCGACCACATCTACATTGCCGTTCGCGTCATCATCCATCTGCTTGTGGATGCTACGGATAGCCTCGAAGCTGAGGACAGCATTCTCATCCTTGCATAGTGGCTCATCAATGCGACATAGATCTGTGGAGAAACAGTCATATCAGAATGGTGTTAAGAGGCTACTTTGAAATTCACAGGTGAACACAGAGCTTTACTTTAGTTAGTTAAGAGTTACTTAAATCAAGATCTGTTCTGCAAAAGAGATGTGAAAACAAATCAGTAAAACAGTACATGTATACAAATTAAAAGATTAACAATACAATCCATTCACAAATTTGCCTAAGTGCCATCTTCCCAAAAATAAACAAAAAAAGGACATAGAAAGAAATAGTGTGTAAATAGACAAAAATACAAAATGACAGTTTTCAATTTCAATTCAACCGATACACAGATAATGCAAAAGCTGCAAGCAAAAGCTACTAAACAAAAAAGCAACTTCTAATCCTTCAACCACTTCGACTACTTAAGGAGGATTAGACAACCAGCAAGTCTCTATTTTTTAAACACAGAATAAAAAAACATGCACCTGGTTTCGTTTAATTCCCGTCACACACACACATACAAATATTGTTAATCGCAAATACACAAAATAACCTGAAAATACAGAAAACTTAAGTGAGCCGTGTTGTAACCACAATGTGACAGAAGAGCAGTGATGGTCTTTCCTGCTGGTATGTGATAATAAAATATGACATCTGTAAAGATTTATTAAAGTGAAATACAGCATTAAAAAAAAGTATTAGTATTAGTCTCAGACTCACAGTTTTAAAACTGTGTTTTTTGCATCAAAGACAGGCAGTAGGACTGCTCTCACACACCCTCTCTTTTGGTAAGATAACTGAACTGTAAAATTCCTTGGCTGCAGACAAAGCCTTGTTTATGTAAGAACATTCGCTCAATGTGGGGATGATACTCAGAGGCCTGATACTGTGACTGTTCGACCCACTGTGAGGCAAAAAAATGGGCCATGCCCCAAGACAAATTGGTTTTTAATAATGATGTGTTATTTAAAATTTCAGTTATTTTAAATTTCAGAAAACTTGATTTTGTTAGTTTAAATGTTGCTCATGCTCAAATATAATCTGTTTTTCAACAGCCCTCAACATGTAAAGATATCAGTGTGTAGAACATAACAGTTTATTGTAAATAACTCAAGACATTTACGTTTCCATGATACTTAATTATGTAATTAAGCGATCTGCAAAGCAATCCTGTGATGGTTGGCTGCCCTCTGTGTTCCCACTCCTTCCTGAGGGATTAGAAATCATCTGCCATAGATCAGAGATACAGTAATGGCACCACTCCCACTCAGAGAAAACCTGGTTTGGCATGCACTGCAGACATTCTCAGGGACTGTGTGAAAGGGTAATAACTGAAATTTTAACTGTGCATTGTGGCTGGAGTGCATTAACAATGGTGGTGCCCTTTAAAGTTCAAGAACCCTGTGTATTATTCACTTCATTTTAAGTCAGTCTTACACTATTGTAAATTTAAAGTTATTAGTGACTTTCACTGCATTATAAAGAGGAAGGTGAAGGAGGTTAAGAGGGAGGCTCACCAACTTGAAAAAGTGGCTTGCACTTCCTAACCGGATGTAAGCTTGAGGTGTTTTCCTACCATGTGTCATTTAAATGTTGGACAAAACTTTCTAATTGCAAGACTATGGTTTTATTGAATAAAATGTTTGATTCTACTTTATGCTGGCTAATAACAAAAACACTGCTTTCCACTTTGTGTGGAAGCAGACAAAACTAACTCACTTCCCCTTTTGCAAATGGTTATGCTCAGGTCCATTTATCTCAATTTGTGCTGTTTCATCATTAATTACTGTCACCCATACAATAGTGCATAATCAGTTACAAGCACTGCATTGTGCAGGCATATATAGCGCAATGCACTCTTCCATTGATTAAATCATGCCGATCTATTTATTACTTTACTCCCAGTTCTACATGTTGTGACAGGTTGGCTTAACAGTTAGAGACACAAAGGAGAAAGAAAAACACAGCACATATTAATATGTGCAGCACTTACTGTGTCCATGAATGTTTCAATAGTTGACACGCATGTTTCTCTTCATGTAACCTCAAACCCAGAGCTAAGAAGACTGGAAGCACAACATGAACTTCCGCATCATGCAAAGTTAATTTTTGAGCCACAGCATGCAAGTATTTCAGTTTCAGGGAACCTGCAATGCCACATAGTGAAAGTCTACCACCTGCAACACTCTCATATGCTGAACCTGGCCCTCTTTCACATTTGGCTTGCAAACCTCCGGAGACACAAGATAAGATATTTACATACCAGTCAGCCTGCATTTATTAGGAGCTCAAGTTACGCAAGTCATTCTGTGTGCCTGCATGTAAATGAAGAACACACTCTTCTACTTTGCCATTTAATAACCGTTTTTACTACTGCCTATCGTCATTCAAAACACCTGTCATGCTTTGAAAATCACTGTCAGGATTGACTCTTTCCCACGCTGTGGCCTCTTGGGACTGTTGGGGCAACTGACACGTATTATTAAAAAATATGCTTCAACTGCAAAATGTGTATGAGCAACTTACATAATGTCTCAACAGTTCCAGTTTAACCACATGACTCAGCAGTAACAATAACAGATCACAATCTGAGTAAGTTCACAGAAATTAATCTTTGTGCAGTTGTTGCTTAAGGTATAATTAAATATTTCAACAGTTAAGCCTTTCCTCCTTACTTAAAAGACATTTTACAGATTTTTACACTAACATTTCAAAATCCTGTCACACCTGGCTCATACTTTTCCTGAGCAGACTCAGGTTTTATAGTTTATAGACAATCTGGAAGCTCAAGACTTGGCTTGACAGGCGCAACTAGTGTCATCATTCATGTGAAATCACCACACGCATCAGGGCAAGATAATCACAGTGACAGAGGAACTCATCCAATCTGATTCATGTGATCACAAGAGGAAGCTCACTAGACAACGTCTACTCTTTAATAGCCCAACTTTTTGTCATAAAGAATAATTTATGATGATTATTTTATAGCCAAATGTTCAAAAAATGTACTAACCATTTTATATGGGTTATTGTAAATATGTAACATCTTCATTACTACTCTATAATTTACAAAAGACTGTTTTGTTGCTCATTCGCTTTAGTAACCATTACATCAATTGCCTCCTGTTACACTACGTGGCTTGATCTAGGTTGGAGGACAAAGCTAAATGGAGAATACCAGCTGGACTATTCTCAGCATGGCCACATTTAGTGCCTGCACAATCACATCAAAGATGTGGCACAAAAGTACTCTAACACTCTGCCACAACGTAGTGTATGTCATCTTAGTTTGACAGGTAGATAAAAATAAGCTTTAAAAATATTACAGCAAATAATGTCGTGAAAGATCACTCACCTGACATCCCATTTTCAACGACCTGACTGTCCGGTGTAGGTGGTGTAGCCTTGTCAGTCCAACTTTCTCCAACAAGACACAAGTAAAATATCCACAGGGTCACAAATTTGTTCAACTCCATGACTGGTGTATGCTAGAAAAGAGACAATAACAAACTCCCTTCAAAAATCTGATCATTTTAGAATCACGAATTGCCATGCTTCTTAATTAAATTTAATTAAAAATAACTACTACTTCTCTTAGTCCTCTTAATACAAACATCATCTGAGGAGACACAAGGTGCATTAATTGACTTAAAGCTATCCAAGAAAGCTACCCACAGCTAGTTACATAAAAAAAAAAGCCCTGCAGCAACCTCAGACACATGCTACCACTTCTCAAGTGTGCTTCGGCTTCCTGAATGAATCACCGCTCATACTCGTTAGCTTGCTTTTAGCTACCGACGCTTTAAAACCTGAATGTCATTGATTTAGCAGTGTTTTGGGGGAAACTAATGTCACTTCAGAGAGAAAAAATAAATATATTTTTTATAGTAAGCGCAGGCTGGTCCCTCTGTGCCTGGTGGCTGGGTGTCTCACAAGCCCCAGCTAGCTAGCTAAACATCTCGGCTAACTATAGGAAATAAAGTGAAATAGCCAACAAAAGGCTGTGAAATTACATAGCGTTTCCAACTAAACTCACACACCAACGCTTCTGTGATTTTTTTTTACATAGTTCACATCGGTGTCGACTTGCTGTGTTTTGTACAGATGTAGAAAACGTTCAACGTTAGTCGCGGTTGACGTTTAGCTAGCCGCACTGCACGTCAGACAGGGGACGTTAAAAAAGAGCAACTGTAGTTTTAGCTAAGCTACGAGGTAACGTTATAACCGTAACGCTGCAGAGCAACACTTACAAAGGAAACACGTTAAGTTACCTGTCATGTATCAAAACCAGGCGATGTAATTTCAGCTCTGGGTTAACATTTCAGCAGATACGTGGTCCCCCCCCGAGTTGAAGCACAGCGAACTCCACCTCCTTGAAAAGGGTCTCGGTCTTTCCCCCCCGACCGAGAGACTGAACCGAAAAAGCCGCAGAATGTGGACAGACCGCGGGATCGTCTTCCTCTACAACCCGGGCCTCTCTGTTATCTTCACCAAGTGTCTCCACCTAGTGTCTGGAGTGTGTCCTGGCAGTCGCGTCGAAAATTAATTCAAGAAAATTGCTGCAGTGTGCCCTCTAGTGGACATTTACAGTAATTACATGTAGCGCCTGCGGGTGACAGTTAAAGGATAATTACACCAATTTTTAACCTAACCTCCACAGTGTACATCATCATGTGGACTGGGTAACAATAAGTTAAAGTGCTAAGTATGGGATCAAAAAAAGACTAACATAGATTTTGTACTAATAGCATAGACATAGGATTTGCACTCATACAAAACAAAGACATTACAAACGTGCCCATGTATAGATACAATTTGTATTGTAATAGAAATGTTTGTGCATCATCACTTGTGCTAGTACAAAAGATTTGTACTCATTGTAAAAACGGTTTCTACATGTGTAGAATAGATTTGTGTTCATAAACTAAATTGGGGCTGTGCAAATATTGTCCATAATGTCTGAACAGTTTTGTTCCTCTGTTCCACTCCCTCTAATGAAAATGTATGTAGTTCTCTACTGTACATTGTATTATTTCAGTAATTTAATGTCAGCATGGATATGATCTAGGCTGACGTTTTATACCAATTAAACATAACTAAAGTGTAATGAAAAATAGCATTGTATGATTACTGTGCAGTCAAAAGTTGTTGAAAAAGTGATTACTATTCTCTTATTCAGTCTGTTTCTACTCATATACTTCACTAACTATTACCTCCTGCCAGACCAGTTTAAATACATTTGATTATTTGGCTTAATCTAAGTTGGAGGGCAAGACTTAATGGAGAATAACAGCTGGGCTACTCTCAGAGTGGTAGCGATGCACCATTAATTCCTTCACCAGCACAATAATATGGCATTAACTGTAGTGCTGTAGTGACTACCGATAAATAGTGTGTGTCAGCTGGAAAACAAAACTGAACTCGTAGATGAAAACAAACATTTTAAATAAGACACTTCAACATGATTTTATACCTTGTGGCTGGCAGATGGCGCTGCTATTTCACACACAGAATTACTTTTGACATCAAAGTTATGTATTTATTACAAAATATGACCTGGTGTGCTGGAAAGATATACATGTAATCGTGACTGTTATTCAGTGAATTGTGACCAAGAAGCTCCCACTTTTTCAAATAATCAGTGTGGTTGTTATGTTTGGTAGATAAGAATAGATAAGATTTTGTTCTTAAGGAATCCGATTAAAACGTATTTATTTGTGTGTTTTCCAATCCTGTTATACCTTTACATTTCTGCTTCTGTGTCTTAAAGGAAGCTTCTATTTGTTAATGAACCTAAACACATCATGAAGATGAAACTGAATTTAATTTATAACATTTTGCCACCATACTGGAAACAAGTAGTTTTATTTGATACCTGGGTTTTTATCCAGCAGCATTAATATCTAGGTCACAGTTAGGGAAGCAGTGTGTGATCATAACACCTGCAGTGTCATGTTAACAGGGCATTAAGGACACATGTATTGTAGCAAATTCCCACTTCGCATTTTAGGTATAACAAGAGAAGAGAAAAACGTTTGGTGGCTCTTTTTTGAGGAATCTGAGAGGTGTAAAATAGTCAAAGCTATAAATGCTCAAATGATATTTTCACCCTTTTGTAATGAAAAATGAAATCCAAGCATACTTGGAGCTGTCACTTTACTTTGGCACAAATACAGTACAACAATAAATGTCTTGTGCATTGTACAAAAGATTAGATTTTACATTACATGACATACTGTGTCTAGGTGAAGGCATCAAAGGATGAAGTAACAATACACTTACAGCTACAGCGCTGTGAAAGAGTATTTACCCCCTTCCTGATTTATTTTTTTTGTATATTTGTCACACTTAAATGATTCAGATCATTAAAAAAATTATATTACAAAAAAATTACCTGAGTAAATACAAAATGCAGTTTTGATAAGGCAAATGACTATTTTTCATTTATTAAGAAAAAAAAAAGGCTGGCCCTGTGTGAAAAAATAATTGGTCCCTAAACCTAATAACTGGTTGTTCTTCAATCAACTGGAAATGAGTCTTTCACGTCGCTGTGGAAGAATTTTGGGCCACTCTTCTTTGCAGAATCATTTAGTAATTCAGTAACTTGTTAAAGGTAATGCCACAGCATCCTAATGTCCAGACTTTGATAAGGCCACTGGAAACCTTAATTTTTTTGAGCTATTCACTGGTGGATTGCTGGTGTGTTTCACATCATCGTCCTGCTCAGGAACATTTGCCTGAGCTTGAGGCGGGACATTCTCCCTCAGGACTTTCTGGTAGAGGTTTTTGGTTCCATCAATCATGGCATGTCGTCCAGATCCTACATTTACTCAGGTTATCTTTGCGTAATATTAAAATTAGTTTGATGATCTGAATTATTTAAGTGTGACAAATATGCAAAAAAAAAAAAAAATCAGGAAGGGGGCAAAAACCTTTTCTCAGCACTGAACAGATCCTACATCAGCACATGTGCATATCTTGTTCATATTGATCTGACATTTACACTGTCTGAGCACTTGAGAGTTGCCATCATGGAAATATATGAAAAAGGCCTTCATCCCACTCTTCCTCCTGATCAGAATCAAGGCTTCTATCATCTGGTGATTGACTGGTGGGACATTTATCATTAAATCCTTCAGTTTCTAGTCAGAAGTCTTTGTCTTCAGAAGATGAAATGACCATAACCTCACGGCTCCTGAAGTCCCACACTGCTGTGAGATGGAAGGCCATGTTGGAGAAAACCACGAGATACTCAAACAGGGCAAACAATGTATAACCTGGGAAGAGAAGAAACAAAAAGGCATTGCTTTATCACTACCGTTCAACAACACGCTTTTGAATTTTGTGGCATTCTCACTTAAGTATAGTGAGCAACTACAGAATATGTATAAATGGACAATCCGATTTAATACTTACTCCCTGATTCACAGTACATGTTGTGCTTCCAGTAGAAGAATCCAGCAAAAGCACAGAAGGATACATAAAGGACTAAAAACCGCACCTTCCAATGGTGAGACTTGGCATCCTACAAGGGACGAAAAACAATATTACTGAGAACAGGAATACTGCACTCTCCACATTTAGGTTATAATGTGTAATTAACTCACCTCAGGACTTAATGAATATTTCTTAATAGCATTCCACAAACGGCAGGTAATCAGCATGTAGATAAGGGAGCTGACAATGAACAGGACAAACCCTTCCTTATGCACAACTAAGGGACGACAAATATACACACAAACAACATAGGTTTGACTTAAAACGTTTCCAGTAAAATGACCATTTGTGAAATTATCTCAAAATGTGTATTACTCACAGTATGTCTCACTGGATGATACATATGTGAGGAGCAAGAGGCCAAGGTTCTCAGAAATAGAAAAGGCCAGGTTCAAGCAGTTGAGTGAACTCTCAGGGAACTTTGAGGCAAAACGTGTTTTGTAAAATTTGAAGTAGGTAAATGCCACCAGGAACCTCGGTGCAGAGTGCAGTCCAATGCAAAACCGCCATATGTGGCACTCAGGACTTAGGCTTATTGAGGCACTGATAGATGGCAGGTAGTTGGGAACCTGAAAACACACAGTAATGATTCTGCTGGTTTTAAATAATTACAGGAAACAGCATGGAACAAATCTGTTTAGTTCTAACACAGAAATGAGAAAAATGATGACTTTACCTGGCAATGTGTCCCAGTAGAGTCCTCAAAATGAAAAACAGAGGATATGAAGACACATGTTATTAATCCAAGCAGTGGTAGGCACACAGTACCCAGAACACACGTGGTGAAGGATATTCTGATGACCAGGGGCCTCTCATGCCCCAAGACATTTGAGCCTTGTAGCATCTTAATCTGGGTCTGCGAAAGTGAAAAGGTCAGATTTAAAACATCTTTACCACCATATGGAAACCCTACACAAGTGTGTGGAATTATAAGCGTCGTCCAAATCAAAAACATTAAGGTAGTGAGGAGATAAATGTGGAAATTACATGTCACGTAAAGCTACTGTGTTAATATTCACCTTATATTGGTTTATAACATACTAATACAAATGCGTTTACCGAACATCTGAAGCTATTAAAAACGAAATCATCTTACCTCCTCTCTGTTTATTGTTTACAGATATTTCCTATCCCAGCTGCACGCAACTGGCTTGTCGAAAACAACACCGGGTTCATTATGTTAGGCTGCAGGCTGGACGTGGATATTCTTAAAAGGAGCAATAGGATGAGATCCCTAAGCAAAGAGCTGGAGATCGTCCAGCCATCTTGAATTCCTCCGACATTTTTGCATCCGCCACAATTTAGATGATAATAAAGAGACCTGCAGATGCATCATCCTCAGGAGGAATATGCAATACACCAGCACCCGGAAGGAAAATTGAGTGGAGGAGAGTGCTGAGGTTGCTGGAGGACGTCACAGTGATGCACAGATTACACGCAAAATGCGCGAAATGTGTCTTTGTATAATCATCCCGCAGTTTGAAAACAAAACACGCACATGAGGGAAATGTCTGATTGTCACTGAAAGGCGACGTTATGAGCTGTCCGTGGTGCTGAACCAGCGCAAATCCTCGGTTTCGTCTTTTATTTAGTTTTTGCAACAAAATCTAGTCGTGAATACACACTGTAAATGTGAGTAACCCTTTCTTTGAGCATCAGATTGTCTTTGCTCGGGAGGTTAACGTGTGTTGTACAGTATTAGCTCCTTCAGTCCCGCCTCTGTTTTCCCTGTCAGCCTGTGTCAGTGCGCTGGGTGGTCCTGCGCAGGACGAGATCACACATGCATTACAGCTGAAGTCGTCATCACTCTGCTTTTTATTCACTTTTCTTGTTTTTGTGAGTGTGTGTTTGGCACAGAGAAGCTCTAATGGTCTTTGGATCGAGATAACTTGTCTGAGCAAGATGAAACGATGGAGATGCCAAACTTTGTTTCGGTTGTTTCTGTGTGTCGGCATTTTGCCATGTAAGTTCCCGCTTCATTATATTTTTATTTTATCTGACGTGAGCTACACGTTGACTTGATTTTTTTCCGCCAGTAGTTAATTGCAATCTTAGGTTAATTCAGTTAAAATAGTTCCTAATCAATTTCAGCAAAATGGCGACGAACTGTTAAATAAATTACATAAAATACAGCATCCAGCTCAACAATGATTCATTTATTGTCATTTCTTTACTATTTTGTTCATTATCAGTTTCTTCTCTGATTTTCAATTTTTCCATGCAAGCTGTTACACAGAGTCCGCAGCCAGTTGTTCAGGGATTTTGCTATGATCATAATCCCAAAGACCTTTGTATCCAGCTCAGAGGCTTTATTGAAACTGCGATTCAGGGTTAACATCTGGCCAGTCTAAATCCATTGTTGACACAGGAAAAAAACCCCATTTAGGACATAAATTATACACGATTTAAAAAAATCATATATCTTCTCTCAGGTTTCCCGGTAATTTGAAATTCTGATGGTGTAAATTGTGTGAATAATTCCTTACAAGACATAAAAATGGTGTTTTTCAGCTCCATTTCCAGGCTAATTTTGATTCTCACATGTGTTGGGTGTGCAGACTGAGCACTCAACCAACACATGCTATACTCCACATACACAGGCTGAACAGAGGAACTTGCTGCTGGTACATGATGACAGTTTTGCCTGATCTCTTTTCAGAGCTTTATAGAAGCACAATCTAGCCTGATAGCCCCTTTGTCCCCTTTCCACCATCTGTCATATATACGCTCACGTTCTCCAGTTCTTCCCACATCAGCATCCACTGCTCTGGGTTTGCTCTGAGTAACACTGGCCAGATAAAATAATAACATCACGTTTTCCCTGTCTAAAAGTGTGGCAGAATTAATTAAAATGCCCCTGGTGCTTTGTGGTGATTTGACTGTACATTTTTCCTCTCCTTGTCTTAGCTTGTTGGTGTGCTCATGGGAAATATGCTCACAAGCTCCTGAATGATTTATTCACCAACTATACTAGTGCGCTGAGGCCGGTGGAGGACACAAACACCATCCTGAATGTGACCCTGCAGGTTACACTGTCACAAATTATTGACATGGTAATAATTAATAATCTAACTTCTAAAATGAGCGACTACGATGCATTTTTCTGTTGTTTATCACAGTAAACTTAATGTCTTTGTGGATCACTTGGGCTGTGGGAAGTTTGCGACTGGTAGTTTTTCATTTCAATTTCCTACAGGATGAACGAAATCAAATTCTGACTGCATATTTATGGATACGTCAAGTGTGGTTTGATGCACACCTCAGATGGAATAAAGAGGATTACGATGGACTTGATACCATACGCATACCTGGTAGTTATGTCTGGAGACCTGATATCGTTCTATACAACAGGTAAGTCAGGCTGATGTTGTGTTAATCATTCAATCCTACTGTGATTCTCTTTGGTCAGTACAAAAGGCACAAGCTAAACTTTCAATGATAACATCATTCAGGGGTTTGTCCATTAGCACCTTTTCTGCAAAAGAAATGCAACTAATGTGAATGAATGTGAATACAGCTCTAATTTGTTTTACCAGACCAATTTTCTTTGTCTTTCAGTGCAGACAATCATTTCACTGGCCCCATGGACACCAATGTTGTGATCCGACATGACGGTCAGATGATGTGGGATTCCCCTGCTATCACCAAAAGCTCCTGCAGAGTAGACGTGTCTTTCTTCCCTTTTGATGCTCAACAATGCAGGTTCACCTACGGCTCCTGGACCTACAACGGTAACCAGCTGGACATCCTGAATGCCATGGAGAGTGCTGACCTGGCTGACCTGGTTGAAAATGTTGAGTGGGAGGTGCTGGGTATGCCGGCTAAAAGGAACATTGTTCTGTATGGCTGCTGTGCTGACCCTTACCCGGATGTCACCTACACGCTTAAACTAAAGAGAAGAGCTTCCTTCTATGTCTTCAACTTGCTCATACCATGTGTGATGATCTCTTTTCTGGCTCCACTGGGCTTCTACCTGCCTGCAGACTCTGGAGAGAAGGTGTCTTTGGGAGTCACCGTGATGCTGGCCTTAACTGTTTTTCAGCTGCTGGTTGCAGAGATCATGCCGCCCTCTGAGAATGTACCTCTTATTGGTAAGTCCAATAAACTGGGGTCAAATCCCAACATGTGTTATGAACATAAGTTACAGTTCTTCATGCTGATTTTCTTCTCAAATTTTGTTCCATAGGAAAGTATTACATTGCAACCATGACCATGATCACAGCCTCCACTGCTCTGACCATCTTCATCATGAACATACACCATTGTGGCCCAGATGCCAAGCCTGTTCCCAAGTGGGCAAAGAAAGTGATTTTGCAGTACATGGCCAGAATGTGCTTTGTTTATGAAGTTGGTGAGAACTGCATGTCACCACAGACAGAGAAACAGGAGTCTCCTCTTCTACAGAGCACTAACTGTACCATGAATGGTCAGGCTGGACACAGCAGGGAGGACTGTGTCTTTAAAGTGGAGAAAGGGCAAGAGACAGTGAGCTCCGTGGTTGCAGAGGAAAGAGAGGACATGGATCAGATGATGAGTCCACTGGGCTCAATGGGGAAAAACCCTACCAGCAACTACAGCACTTGGAAAAATGGCATTTTCATGAACACGGACTGTGGCGATTCAGGTGGTCCCCGGAGATGCAGGAAGGGAGGTGTGAGTGATGGAGAGAGAAAGGATAGAGAGGTTTCCTGCAACACTCAAATCAATGAGCAGCAGCTCCTGCGTAACATTGAGTACATAGCCAACTGTTACAGAGATCAGAGGGCCACACAGAAGAGGACTGGGGAATGGAAGAAAGTAGCCAAAGTTTTAGATCGCTTCTTCATGTGGATATTTTTCATAATGGTGTTTTTGATGAGCCTCCTCATCATGGGTAAAGCCATCTAACCCTTTCAGGCTCAAATTACGTTTTAGTAACAGGAAAAATCTGATATTTGGGGAAAATTATCATATGGGGTAGT
>JAUBNQ010000005.1:6219955-6230998 GCA_032353495.1 Ctenopoma kingsleyae | reverse complement strand
AAAGGTTTGTTGTTATATGAACTCCAAAAGAAAACATGGTACATAATCTCCCACAGCATTGCATTTTGTATAATGTAAACCCACCTTCTACAAAGTAAAATAGAAGAGTCTTTCTTACTTCACGTCAGATGGAGGATTCATTCAGAGACTGCAAGAAGTTCACGAAATATGGGAAAGAAGGGAAAAGAAAAAATGCTGGTTTAAATCACAGGTTTCAAAAGAGAGCTGACATGACACCGGCACAAGATTATTATTAAAACAAGATTATTAGAGGTCTAACATAACTGAAACCCTCCAGTTTGTTGGAGCATGTATAAAGTTAATTATGACTTGCCAAAGTAATATGCTAATATGCTTGTGGTTGATTTTCAGAATTAAATTAATGATATTACATTTTAAGGGACTACATGTTTTAATAATCTGTTGTTATAGCTCATAATGGAACTGAAACAAAGTGGAACAGGACCACCATCTTTACTGTTTTTCAATTAAAAACCCTAATGTTAACATGCAGGAGCACTGAGGATAAAAGCTTGTTTTTGTGTGAGATCCTCTAAAAGGAGACCACTGTGACTTCATTCATATTTGCAAACTCTTTTGAGAGGAGGACAGTCCTTTGTGTGGCCAAAGGGCAATGCTGCTGAGAACACCCTGATAAATGTGACATGTGAACCCCCCCTAAGTGACTGTGAGGCCACCAAGATTGTGAGACTGTCTCCAATTACAGGCAGAGAGAAATCTATCCCAGCAAAGAACACACAAAGAGGCCCCAGCCTAGACTCTCTGGGGAAATGCAAACACCGAACACACAAAGTACTTTTGTCTGGACACTTTTGGGAGTAACATAAATGAACAACACTTCATTTTATCTTTTGAATGTGTTATGTATGCCAACAGTTGTGATCTATAATTGTTATTACCAATTCTTAAAAGAGTCTATTTGTGAACTGTGAGGCAGAGTTTTTTATTAAGTCCATGTGGATAAGGTACCTCAAGCTTTTGATCAATTTTTCTAAACTAATGTGAACATTCATTCATATTCTACCAGATACTGTAAACATCTTCAAGTTTCATTATGTTTTAGTAAATCATCCATTAACATTTAGATAAGGAAGAGCTAAGGTGGAATTCATGTCTTTATATTGTTCAGCACTCATCTTAAACCTTTGTAACATCTGTGAAAATGTTCACTGTCGTGCAATTGCATTGAATATGTACAGGTATTTTCCTTGTTGTTTGTTTGTTGTTTAGTCTTATTTTTTTATTTTTCATTTAATGTAATTAGATTGCTCTGTCATTTTCTTGAGTTTTAGGAGTTCTTTTAAGTTTTTAGTTTCTAATATCTCTTACATATGCTTTGTTATGTTGTCAATATTAAATTAAAATGTTTTGTGTTGTATGTGTTTTGTATAGTACCTGTGTAAGCATTTTTGTGTAAAAAATTAACACCTTTCATAATAATTGTTTTCTTTACTGGACAGAAATGACTAAAGACAGAGTCTGTTACATTACTGCTCATTATTTAAGGGTTATTTTTTAGTAAGATATACTTAATTTCTGATGAGTTCTTCTAGATGAACAGAAGGCACTTAATTTCAGGTCTATGAATATATTGAAAGATGTTGATGCCTTACAAATGTCACCACTGCAGTGTTCTTTAGTGTACGTCCATGTGGCTGGCCTCTTTATGCTTTAAACTTTTAACTGCACAGTTTTTTTTACATCATTGTGGCGCCACCTTCTGGATTTAGGTTGTTCAACCTTATAATAATGATCCATCAGAGGTTTTTACTCACATAAAAAAAAAAAAAAACAGAACTGTGGAAGCTTAACACAAGATGAGATGCAAACCAGCCAGTTAGATAACACACAAACACATTACTTTCCAGATTAATGTAATAACACTGCAGGGAAATGATTATTTAACTCTAAATAACCATGAGGCTAATTAACTGCAAATTCCTTTTAGTTTCCAGTAAAACTCAGACATGTGCTTAGGCTCATATTATTTAATATTTTTAGTTGGATCACGTTATGAATTTGTAAAATGGATGGTGCTGCTTTGCGAATTAGCTAAGGCATTGACAGAAGGAAAAAATATGTATTGAATTAGGTTTCTCCTAATTAAATATATTAAACTTTATAATACATGTTTGATGTCTCAGGTGCTATCAGGAAATTTAAAGATATGTAAAGGCTGTGTGCCAGTTTATCATGTCATCTCATGTGTACTGTATTAATGGTACAAAAATGAAAATATTGTACAATGCATCAGAGACTAGATGAATTCATGACATATTAACAGTTTAAAGTTTCTCTGTTATTCTGAATCAATATGACAGCACAAATTGTCACGTTGTGTTGCACTCATTCACTTGTGCAGCCATCACTATGCTTCTTAAATGAAGAGCTTTAAACCACAGACTGTTTGAATCATTTATGTGTATACTCAATAAGCTACACGGCTTGTAGCCTCACAGATGTAAGAAATTTGAAGAAAAAAAAACAAAACAACCTTCTTTAAAAAAACAAAACAAAAAAACTACCTTTATTGAAGACATTCTTGAATGTCAACAGCTGCATTTGATATTAGAGTGGTATTCAAAGAACAATAAAAAGACATTGGGACAGCACATAAAAAAATATTTTTCAAAACAAAGAAAAATACACTACCAACTCAAAAATCTCATTTTTGAGTTGTAACACCTAAAGACTAGTTATTTTCATACTGATTTGTAGTCCTCCTAAACTGTTACATAGTATGGCAGGAATAAAGAACTACCACTAGAAAATCTCAAACTTAAGATATGTAGTGTTAACTTTACAAAAAAAGACAATAACACTGTACATCTTAAAAACATTAAATATACACATGTTCTTGTTCAATCTGACTTCTGTTTCAAGATGGTGAATTGAGTATATTAGGGTTATATGGCATAAACAGAACTTCGGCTCCCAACCCTCTGTAATCTACTCGTCATCATCATCCTCATCGTCTTCCTCCTCCTCCTCCTCTTCTTCTACATCATCGTCATCATCATCATCATCCGCTGCAGCAGCCGATCCTGAATCCACTTTGCCCTTTGTGCGGTAAGCAATGATATCCTGCAGAAAACATCACAAATGTGTGAGAAAAGAAACATGATTCACTAAACAACAAAACAAAAACAAGGCTACGCGATGGCTTCTTACCTTGTCGTATTTCTCCTTCAACTTGGCAGCCTTCCTCTCATACGGCTGCTTATTCTCTGCAGATGAGCTGTTCCACATCTCTCCCAACTTCTTTGCCGTGTCGCCAATGGAGAGTCCAGGATTCTCAACTTTTATCTTGGGACGGAAGTCTGCGCAGAACAGGAAAAATGCAGACCTGTGGTGGAGAAAAATGTGTTACTGCCTATTCCTAAAAAAAACAAAAAAACAAAAACAAAACAAAGTGTGGAACAAGTAATCATGGCACATACGGCGGTCTCTTGGGGGCATTGGGGTCCTTGAATCGCTTTTTCTTTTGGCCCTTGGGAGGAATGTAATTCTTCATCTCCCGCTCATAACGCAACTTGTCTTGTTTGGCCATATCCTCAAACTTGCCCTTCTCCTTTGGCGACATTGTCTTTGGGAAAATATTAGCTGGGTTAAACACCCTTAAAGATATACACTGCTTGGAAGAAAATACTGGACTCAGACAATTAACAACAAATTAAGATATTGAGGGTAATTTGTTTTACCTTCCATCTCTCAGAGCATTTCTTGGAGAACTCTGAGAAGTTGACACTGGCATCAGGATGTTTCTTCTTATGCTCCTCTCGGCACGTCTGCACAAAGTAAGCATATGAGGACATTTTGCCCCTCGGCTTCTTTGGATCCTTCACCATCTTGACTCACTAAATAGAAAGAAAAAAGATGTTTTGAGTGAAACGTATCCACTGGTGTAGGCAGTGTGAGTAAGTAAATACACCCCCCCCCCAGTCAACCGTCTGCTTCTTGCTTTGTCAGTTCCATCTATTGTTTAATAGGGTGGTGGGAGGGGGGTGTCTGGGTTGACTGATGATCCATTGTGTGTAGAGGCCAACATGATGCTCCTTTTAATATTAGAAAAGCTACAGATGAGTTCAGCTGTGTTTCACTTCCAGATCCAGCATCCATTCACAGTGATACAGCACAGCGCTAGTGGAAACCGCACAGTGTGTTATATTGTCCAGTAGCCTCCCGTTGATACGCTGTGTAGCCGGCTTGATGTTGTAGCACTGGTTCCCACCGCCTTTGATTGTTCGCTAGCTGTTAGCCATCATGGCTCCGCTCTTGCTTTGTGTCCTCTCACTATTAGCCTTTTAGCTAGGCTAGCCAGCTTTGTGCAGCTGGCATGCTACAGTGCTAATTTCATGAGACGATTATGAAAATGGCTGATTACACAGCAAACAATGCCTAGCGGGTTGTCTTCACACACCCTCCGCTTTGCTAGCTTATTAACCGGACTCAATTTTAATTACATTGGCCTGTCCGGATAATGCTGATCATTGCTTTTAAAGTATCAGTGGAACCGGCGGTGACACCGAAGTAAGGATGCTCTGCCTGCATCGCTTCACCCGGGCTGCTTCAGCACCTGTCATCGGTCAACATACGATCACCTTCTAGCTAGCGTTAGCTCGTAGCTTTTAAGCTAGCGACGGCCAACCAGCCTCTACTGGCACGTTAGCATAGCATGCTACATAACTTAGCTCGTCGCTCTTAGCTGGTAACACATTAGCGGGCGTCATGCTAAGCCCAGCGTTGTATTTACCTTGGTCTTTTGCCGTACACCACATTTTGTTTGAGTTATTATTTATAGCAGAAGCTAATGACAGTGTTCTGTAACTGCGTAGCTAAGTTAGCAGGGCAGTATTAAACATTAGCAGCATCTTGATTAATATGCATCTCAGTCATGCAACTAAACATCCAAAGCCAACGTATAGTGTGTAAAACGTATCGCGGCTCACTATTTCATTCACAACATGCCCGTACGAGTCTCTTCATTAGTAAGTTAACATTTATGATGCTTACCCATGCAACGCTATATGAGGCCAATTGTACGTCGGTACGTCTCAAACAATGGGACGAGAAGCACCGTCCCTGCGCGGTCTTTTGGCTGCGAGGATCCCTCTGTGTTTATCCTGTGTGTCGGGCTCCGGCTGACGGACATTGGCTGCCGCCAACTCCTTTAAGTATCTTATTGGACACTCGGTGTCTCAGCCCTGGTAGTTGTACGGTTGGTTGTCCGAAACACAGCGGAGCGATGGCGCTAAAATTGAATAACAAGTGAGCTGCACTTTTATTTCAGTGGAGAGAAAGATGCATGGAAGAAGATGGGATGTCAGAGTGCAGAAACATGTGGTGAAATAACTTCTCAAACAATTTACACAAGTAAAACTAATACTACAGTGTTATATTACTTCATTAAGCAGCCTACAATTCAGTATTTAAGTATATGTGCATTAATGCTTTAATGTACCAGGTAAGGGTGAAGCATAAGTCTTATTAATGACCTATCTAACTAAATAATATAAAACCATTTCACACTAAATAAGATATGTTATGGTGTACAAATAGAATACAGATTGAAGCATTTAAAAATATACACTATCAGTCAAAGGTTTGGACACACATAGGATTTACCATGTTATTCATGAAAAGATGTGTCTTCAGCTGTGTTAGCATCATTGCAAAACGTTTTTTTAATGATCATCCTCTTAATTTAATAAACTTCCATTAGCAAACATAATGTGCTAATGGAAGACAATACTAAAGTTTGCTGATATTAGGTCTCTGCATGTTTGTGTAAATATTCCTTTAAAAAACAGCTCTTTCCTGCTACATTAGTCATTTACAATATTAACAATGTTTACACTGTATTTCTGATATTTTTCTGATATTTCTACTGTTTTCTTTTTCAGTTTCTATGTATGTCCAAGCTTTTGACTGGTAGTGTATATTCTACCATAAGACAATGTAATCTGACCAAATGAGAATAAAACTTTCTGCTTAATATCTGTGAAGATTCTCAGTCATCCAGGTCATGATTATCTCAAAAAAGGGTTTTTCAACAGCAACTGGACATCAGAAACAAGTCCAGTTGCCGTTGAAAAACCCTTTTTGAGAAAACTTTCTGCCTTTTTATATGTTTATACATATATATGTTTATACATATATATTTGCAAAATTTTAATATTTTGGAGAGGATCTACTGCAATAATGTAAACTACTTACTATAAAATAATTTATTTTAAAAGATAAAAACATGTTTGGATTGTAACATGTTGAAGCAATTCCTCTAAGAAATGCTGGGATGTGGAGTTGATCATAAATTAGCCTAGAGTAGCTGTAAAGTTATTCAACACAGGACTTAGCACTGTCAATAACAAACTCTGACAATGTTAAATTTTTAATACATATCCCCTGCTGAGCAGCTCACAGTGGCCCTTTAAATGTTGTAGGTTTCCATAACCACAGTGCATAGAAACATCCTGCTGCTCTGCCTCTCTATAGATAAAGCTAATACCTGAAAGTAAAACTTTCCAACTGTTATACGCACAAGCTCAAATTTAGGATTAATTATGGTCATCACCAAGGCGTCCATGACGTGAACTTTCACCTGGATACAGAAATGGAAAGGTTTTCATTACACTGAAGACTGTAACACAAAATAGTGGTCAACAATGGCAACCAAAGGTAAAGTTATACCAAGATTATACTAACATAGTTATATAGTTTATCTCATTATGTTGTGCAGATAGGCTTATGATAAGATTTAACTGTCATACATTATACTATACTGTACTACTACATATTGCATTACAGCTAATGAGAAATCAAAAATTGCATACTAGTTCTGTTTGTAGTGAAGATGTAAATGCAATAGTTACCCATTAGAAAGTATTAAGCATCTATAAAGAAAATGGTTATGAGGCAGATATTTTCTAACTTTTGCTTTACTGTGATTCCTATGGATGTTTGTTTTTGTAGAGGGCAAACATTGCTGGGATCCCTATGAAACATCTCATAGAAGACAGTTCATCTACCAGCCGACCTCAGCTACAGAGATTCTGCTGTAAGATCTACAGTATGGACTGAAATACAACATTTGTGGGTTTTTTTGTGTGTGTAATTGTATGTGTTGATGTATATGTAGATGCCCAACGTCAACATCATTTATTGACGCGTATTCACGGTCTGGACCTTTTGGTTCCACTGTGTACAATAAGGACTTTTACTGGAAGCCTGCCTGTAAAACTGAATCTATTCGCACAGGAACAGCCTCAGGACAGAGGAGAAACAACCCACATCCCAGTCAGGTTAGCATTTAGGCTCCGTTAGCCTCAGTTTTCCGTTTATACTTGAATGCTATGCTTGACCTTTCACAGTGTATCGTAACCTTTAAATCAAACTGTTTTCCCCAAGTCTTTCATGATGTGGAGGCTGCCTAGGGATGCCACACAAAGCCCTGAGTATGTCAGGTTCCCTTGTAAATACTCCCCATCTGAAGAGGAGATGTGTAAGGCCTTGACAGCACAGTACCACTCCACCTACAGATGTGACTACATGGGCATGCCTCAAGGTGAGACAAGTCTGTTAGTTCAGTCTGGGTTATATGAAAGCATGTCAGAAGACAGTAGGCATGTCCAAACCAAACTATTATTATATTTCTCACTGTAGTTTATTTTTCTGTTCTTGTTTGACAGGCTCTGATCAAGTTAATAATGCAGAAAGAAGACTTGCGCCTCTGCACAGCAGGCGCCATGTGCAGATTTCTACTGAAACAGAGATGAGGGACAATTACCGACAGCCAAAGCAAAAACCTGAACTGCTCGGCAATCACTCTCGGCACAGCTGCAACACAGAATCCAACGTGACCCGTCCTGGTATAGGTAGTGTATGCTCAAAGACCAGTGATGATATATGTTAAGACAGTAAAATAGTGGTTGCACTTAACCAGTTCCGATCTGTGTGTTGCAGTTCCAACTGTTGTACAAAGGCACATCCTCACTCAGCAGAAAAGATCAGATTTGACAACCTATGACAGGTTTTGTGGAAAGAGAGTCAGTGATGTCTCATCTGTCATGAAGTCTCTGCTGCCTGAGGAGGTGCAGCACTTACACAGGATTTTACCTGAGGACGGTTAGCATCCACTTATTCCCTTGAATATTTCAGCATTATAAGAGGTTCCTGACTTAGATGATCATAACTCATGTTGAATGTCTGTTTGTGTCTGCCAACCTACCAGGCAAGGATGCCATAAAACATGTGTTGAGTAGAAATTCTCATCCAAACAATGAGGAAAAAGGAAATAAACTTCCTGCTGTTAATTCCTGTTCACCAGAGTGGATATCAAGCTGGACCGGACCTCTCTGAACCTGGGGGCTTACACTAATAGTTTGCTAATTTGTGTTTGTAGTTTTATCATTTATTTGATATTTTTTCATTGTATTAGTAAAAAGTAATGTAACACAGCATAATACATTGTCAAACAACAGAATATATTTGCTGTGGCAGTCCTGTGTGTAACTTGTGTGTTGTGATAATTAAACATTCCCCTCTGATGAAAGGATATTTGTCTGCATTCCTATCTCATCACCCCCATATTCTGCTGTCTGACATTATGCAGCCAGTTTGCACCTTGATAACGAGACAGAATAAAACGCGTTGCATTGATTTAATAGGAACTCTCTGCACACAATATCCCCAGCAGTACATTCTGATTTATATATTTTTTTTCTGCTTTGCATTGTGAAATACTGTTTTCTTTCTCACCAAAAAGAAAAAGGGTAAAGGAATTATGTTTCTGTTTCATTTATTTATTCCCTTGGTAGTTGCCAAAAAAAATGTAAAAAAAAAAAACAAACCTCATTGCATTAGTCATGTGATTCAAACTATAATTAGCTGAAAGCTGCAGTTAACAGATTAACATACCTTTACTAATGTGAAATTGTTCACTTCAAACAAGATTTGTCTGTAAGTGCAGGCTCCTGTTTTCATTTGTGGAGTCTCAGTTGTCAGTCTTGGTTTCTTAGTTACCATGGGGCCACCTGCTCTGCTCAGGTGTAATGTAAGAGTGAGTGTCAGGTGGACTAATGTTAGATCTTTCTGATAAACGTCTGTTTAGAGGTCTGACTCAGGTAATGTCCTGTACTAAAAACTCCTTTTTTTTTTTTACATCATATCAGCCTTTAAAATACACCATCTAACAACCATGCTACTGGGGAAGAAGGTTCGCTCTTCCTCAACTCATGGAAGACTAGAGACTGAACATGTGACCAGGTAATCTTTTAACTTAGCGCTCTTCTTAACAACCACTGCAAGTCTCATGTTTTTCTTAATTGTCATACTAATTTAATACCAAGTTTATCTAACATCTAAATAAGGAGACCACAGGGTGAGGTGTTGCTGCGTTTCTCTCTTGTGTATTCATGCATGTCTTGTTCAGAAAATGTTTGCAGTTGCCATGGTGCTTGAGTTGCCATCTGTGGCAGCACTGAGTACTTATGATGTAATACAGTAAGTGTAGTCACTTGGGATAATCACGTTGTTAATAACTAAAGAGGTTTGTGTGTAGCTGTCACACTAACTTTTTTTTATGTTTATAACAATGTTTAGGTTACCCTGCATCAAGGAAACATAATTAGTTAAATAAATATATATATATATATATATATATATAAATAATTTCTTTTTGTATACTTTTAATGAGCACCAAAACAATATTTACCAGTACCGTGCATTTTTATTAAAAATAACATCTCCATTCTTGCAGCATCCTGTCTGAATTGCGGGGCACAGGGAACAGGACAGGAAACACGTCTGGGCCAGGATGTTGGAGTGACAAAGCACCAAGAGTGAACATTAGCCACGGCAGAAAAGAGCAGCCTGAATGGTTGGTGCAAGAACTGCTGAAACGGAACAGACGAAGACACACTGTCACACTTGGAGATAAGCCTCAAATCATCAGACAGCAGCACCACAGTATTGATTCAACTCACGGACTCTGCAGCCTCAAGGTGCAGTTTTCATAACATCTATGTTGAAAGTGAAATAAGAGAAGTACAGTAAAATATAATGTGACCTATTTAAATCTATCTCTGAATCTGAAAAGTTGTTTTAAGAAAGGCTTATTTTACTCCCTAAAGTTGCTGATTTTAGCCTCTAGGTGTCACTAGAGTGTTGCATTGATAAACTCACCAGTTTACAGGCTCTTTCCGAAGTACTCAACCTCAACTTCAGCTCATATCTCACCAGCAGCAGAATGAATGTGAGGTAATGCCAAAAATGCCATTTTAAATCAAGTTGATGATCAATTTACTCGCAGTGTGACAGTGCATTGGGCAGGAAAATCTATCCCAGCGCCTGGAGATGTCCATGATTCAGGCCAAAGTAAAACAAACACAGTTGCTGAGCCAACTACTTAAAAGGACCACGGTAGATTCAAATTCAAGCTTTCAAGCTGACAGGGATGATAGAATGATGTAGGAGGCTGGTGCAAATGCACCGGCTGAAGTTTGTGAGTTTCAGTTGCAGATGTCAGTCACACTCTCCTACTTAATGTAATAAGTAATGTACCATAACAGATTAGACGGAAGAGGCTCAGGCAAGTTATGCAGCTCTAATAAAGGGATTTAGAAAGCAGTCGAGGTTATGCGAACACTTTCAGTGCTTCCATCTCTCTGACTGATTAAACAATTATCTCGACAATTCAGGAGATACCGTGGAGAAATCTCGACTCCAGTTACATCCTTGAGGAATTAGGGTGTTTATCCATTTTATTTATTAATGACAGATCAAAGTGTGTCATGGATCAAGAACCAGTTGCTAGGAAACCGAGGCAAATTGAAGAGAGGCCATTAATACAGAGAGCATGGCCTGTCATCTGGCCTTGTGCAAGCACCTCAGAGACATGTCTTAGCCAGTGGTGGCCTGTGGCACCCATTACACATTGTCATTAATACTCAGAGGTGGAGCCCTAATCATGTGTGTTGGTAATTATACAGTGTTTAGCATACAAATACAGCATTAATATCTCCT
>JAUBNQ010000005.1:6161373-6174180 GCA_032353495.1 Ctenopoma kingsleyae | reverse complement strand
CAAGTTTTAATAGTGCAGATCTTGTGGCAGAAGATCTCATCAGACCCCTAGTAGCAACTTAATGTATACATCGTGTGTGAAAGTCCTGTAGGAGCAATTGTGACCTTTTTGGCTTTCGAGAGTCAAATAGTACCCTATAAAAATGATAATTTTCACCATCTTATTTAGCATGCTAACATTTGCTAATTTGCACTAAACAGTGATGAAGTAGATGAAATTACATTAGTTTTGCAAGTATTTAGCCAGGAACCAAAGTTTTTAACAAATTAAAACTTTTCAGTACATCAACAAAGTCTAATGATCACAAAAGTAGGAACAATGGGGACCCTGTTTCCATGACAGTTAATATAAGCAGTTGCTGGGATAGATTTTATTTTTATAGATGGATTTTAAGCTAAGAAAACAGTTTTAAGATACAAATTTAAGATAGAAAGAAGTGCACTAACTTGGCCTCTCCAAAAATTTGCATATCACTGTTTGCATATCCTAGTCAAGGTTCACACACAGCACATGATTATTTCTTTTGTTCTACCTTGCCCTTGGAACAGTTTTTCTCTAAAGACCTGAAATACCTCTTAGTCAGCCTTAAAGCATCTGCAGTACTTACATCCCAGCACAACATTTCCTAACAACTACAATATGTAGCAATCAAACATTGATTAGCCCCCCCGCCTAACCACCAGCCTGCCAACATTGGCAATTTCTGCAATCAATGTTCGTTTTCTTTAGAAAACTTTCCTACTTATATTCATGATGGAGGCATCATTGGATAATTTCACATAACCCCTAAAAATACTCTGTGGTATTGTTTTAAATTTTTTGTCTTACAATCGAATACAGGTGCATCTATTGATTGTGCGTGCAACTCAGGATGGTCTACAATGTGTGTCAAGGGAGTGCACAAAGGTATTTTTTACCTGAAAGGAGAAAGGCACAGAAATGATAGAGGTGAAGGAAGAAGGGCGCTATAAGAGGATTTTTCCTTTTCCCCTTTTCTTCCTGTTGTTTGATGATTAATCGAAACCCATTAGTGTGGAGCCAAGGCCAGTGAATTCAGTCTTAATTAGTTTCTTTTTTTACCCCTCATTCTCCTTTGCTTTGACACAGGGTACGCATTACCTACACAATGAGGGATTGGCAAAGTGCTTATCTGATTTTGCTGTTAGTTGCATGCAGCCCTTATTATTGCTGTACTGAGCAGTATCACAAGGCAGGCACCTCAACAGCAGTTTTAACATTCACTGCTTTATATGAAACCAGATGCATGCACACGTACACACATAGTCATTCATTTAGCAAACTCAGCAGAAGGACATTTAGAGGTGGTGTAGTGGTATTCGCTCTCTAAGCTCAGCTTTCGGCAAAGGTTTGATCTGTTGGGAGATGGACATGCTGAGATTTAGCAAGTAAATCCTCTCTCACCAGGGCTCCAGGATCAATGGGATCTTTGTTATAAGTGAAGCGAGGAGCGACACACCCACCAAACCTAATTAAAACGATCAGACACAGATACTGTACTCTGACATAGTGCTACCCCTGACCCTGCTGCTAATATCTGAACCCAGGGTGGGAATAGGTTCAAGTAGATTCACTGAGGAGGAGGCAATCCGTCTAATCCCACCACTGTCACCACTTCGCCTTTCTTTTTTGTTTTGTATTGCTTCTCCACAGCTATTCCAAAGGGAAGAGGATAGACCTGTCAGCAGAGGCTGTTACTTATTTATGTTTCAAAACAGTAAAGTGCATTAGTCAGCTAATTTTACGACGCTTGATGGGAAAAAAAATCCTTCTGGTAATCACAATTTATGATATGGTATACCCTTTATGACTATATTCTGTACAAATGCTTTAGTAGCTAATTAAAATGTCCAAAGTAAGTGAGAATTATTTGGCACTGAGCCTGTTGTGTTTGTTTGAGCTTAAATTAAGAAGAGTAGTACAAAAGTAAACACAAGTTTCTGAGCTGCCTGTCATAAGAGGAAAACTCAGCTCCTCCAGTTTTCTACTTTTCTTCTTACTTCACACCTGGATGTTGCCTTCGAACTCTCTGCTTTAAATCCTTGAAAAGCCAAATGTTGTCACAGTTTTTCCAGCCAGATGCTGCAAACTTCATTTTGATGTGAGGGACAGCTTACAGGATTTAGGAGTTGTCAAATGTAATTGAGCACAGTCAACAACAAAATTACACTTTTTTTTAGTAACAACCCAATCCCCCCCCAGGTCCTGTGGTCTAGTTTTGATTGTACTGGTCGCGAGAGCCAAAGGGTTTATGCGGACTTGTTTGTGCAGCCAATGTCATTCCTCACTGAGCTGTGTTACATTTACTGCCCTGTAAATGGATTTCAAACGAAAAGGAGCTGCAGCTAGCTGGGTCACTGACAAAGATGGGATCTAAACATGTCGTCAGCACTGAAGCAGCCTATTTTTGCAGTTTTCAAACATACGTTATTGAGCTCTTTCAACCTTGGCTATAACATGCTGTAGCAATACAGAGTTTCACTGACAAAGCAGTTGTGTTACTCAGTCAGAAGTGGACAGCTGGGCTGTTTCGACCTTTTGGGTGTTACAGCACCTCAGAGAAAGACACCTCTGACTGCTAATCTTTTATTAAGTAACCCAGTCTGAGTTGTGACATTTACATACCCTCATCCCAAGCCAATTAAGCTTTTGATGTGCTGGTTATTATCACCAGGCTAATAATAGAGATTAGCAAAAGTCACCTCAGTTTTACAGACCGTGGCTCTTATGTTTTCTTGCTCCCTGAAGGTCATCGATTGCCATGATCCTTTTTCACAGTATGTGAGCAATCTCACATCTTTTTCCTTTGTGTTTGTCCAGACCTGCGGGAGATAGTATTTGTCATCCAGAGTCAAAGCAGCTCCTTCCATGTGAGGCAGGCAGACAGACGGAGGACAGATTTACTCAAGCAGGCACACGGTCTCGCAGAGGTAAGAAACCAGCTTTCAGTCACACCAATATACACACATGCTCTTAGAGTACAAACTGACATGCAATTTAGTAGAGATACGTGTATGTAACAGTCTGCAACATCAAAAATTACATCTGAATATGAGTTGTAAGCTGTGTATGTTGCCACATGGTGTCAGCACTGATTTTTAAAAATGATTTGAAATATTTACATTTTTTTTAATTGGAAATCCATTTGGGACAAAGTACACACACATGATTTCACTGCACAGAAAAGGAACTTTGCCATTTGTTGCTATTGCGTAGTGCTGGTTATTTAAAAAATTGCATATTAGACTTATAAAGACTTAAAAATATTTTAAAAATCCAAACAACAACATTTCTGACATCAAATCATGTGCGGACTTATAATTTTATGTATTTAGGAAATTCAGACATTTGTGTAGCTTTGATGTTCAAATATGTATCGCTCCACTTAACATGCCAACCATGGATTCAGGTAAATGTTTAATGAGAAGTGATTATCATCCAAAGCCATATGTTCATCTGAATTAATATTTTCTTTCCCGCTAATTTTGATATTCGGGGGGAAAAAAGGCTAGAGGGAAGAACACATATTTTCTGCTGGGACATCTCAATATTTCATGTAATTTGTAAAATTTCCATAAGCACATCGACATCATGTCATAGGAAAACAGAGAGCATGTTTGTAGGTCATAATACCCTTTGATTCTCTTCATTAAATCTTTTCAGAGATGGATGAAACATAGTGTAATACATTAGTTATATTTCATTTATTTTGGTTAAATGGTAAATGCAGCATCACTAATGACAATATTGAGTAAATTAGATGAAGGAACTTCTCGCTGGTTTTCCATAATTAGGAGACCCATTTGGATTTCTTATTTGAGTTTATATTTCTGTGGTCTTTGATTCGTCTCTGACTCAGTTGTTGGGTGTCACACGCTTTTCATCTACAGTATTTACTGTCTGTGCAAAAGTGACACAGAAACATATAGAAATACTCAAAGTGAGTCATTATTTCTCTGTTTTGCGCTGTTATTGTAGTTATTATAGAAAATAATGTGGCATAGCACTTAAATGCTCTTTTTTGTCTCCAGTTTGTCTACAACAAACATGAAAGGAATGTAAGACCAGAAGATTCAAGATCAAATTAACTTAACAGAATTGGGGTTAAAATACCTTTAACCTGATATGTAACAGAAGGCACTTGGAGAGTGTGTGCTGTATTATCAACTGCTACTAAATAGTGGCATATAGAATATGAAAACATTCTCCGATTTATCGTACTTTCACGGTAGCTTTTGAAGTCAAACACGAGAACCTGCCATCCACCTCTTCTTTCCCACCTCTAAGGCACAAAACATGGAAGCTTATCAATTTTCTTTTTAATAGGTTGTTCCTGTGATACTGAAGGGAAAAAAAAGATCAAAGCAAAAGAGATTTGCTCAGTCTGTAGCTGTTTAACATGTTTGCTGCACCATGTGTTGCGATACATAGCCGCAGAAATTGCGTATTCCTGCAATGGTTTGAAAGTATCTCGAAATCAGTTTTGAGATACAAAAAGAGAAGATAGACATTAGAGGACTTAAATAATACAATGGATGATAGTCCCCAGGAAGAAGGTTAAGGTTCGAGATCAAGTCATCACAGTCATCAAACTGTCTTCTTTCCTTTATGTGGGTCGACATGACAGATAAGTTGGAGATGTGTGATCTGACCGGTGCACCTCAGACAGGAAACTGATGTATGATCAGTATTTCTGTCTCCCAGCCTTTTTCACTATCAGCAGGTATTTCTGCTTCATCCTCGTCTGACTGTGGAAGGTTTTGTGATATCTACAGATTTACGCAGACAGGAAATTGTGTATTCTATATGGTGGCTCACATCCATGTTCCCACTGTCTGACATTCTGCCTCCTGGGAGGAATTTATATTATATGTATTTAGTATTTTTGTTGTTTAGTCAATGCTCATATCCACAGAGACGCACAGAAGAGAATGAGATTAAACTCTGAAGCCTTTTAAAAATATAATGTACTACTATGCGACTGCTATAAATGCTTTCTCATACAAGAGGTATTTTAATTCATGCATTTAAATAGCTGCTGCGATGAGAATATTTTAATATGCAGTCATGTTCTTCAGTTATAGATTAGGCCTTCATTAATTAAGCTTAATTGACTATAATAAACGTCATTTTTGGCCGCAGCTCATTGCTGAAGCAGTTTTGACCAGTCGCTGCTCTATATTCTCTCCATCAGCTGCAGCCCATCCTATGGTTAAAATGATAATTTCCTGTTGTTCCATTTCAAACAGATCTCAGTGACCCCCATCTTCTCCAAAGTCACCAAGCAATCAACGTCCCGTTCATGTATGCATGTCTACACGAGGACTTGCTCATATCTGTTGATTAGAAGTCTGCAGATTTCAGACAATAGCCATAAAAGAATCAAACTCTTCTCCTTGAATGCCTCCTTTGCCACCATAATTGTCAATAGCGCTCTGAATCAAAAGCTTTATTTTTGAGATTGTGCTAATATCTACACTTTCTATTTATTTTGTCTCCAAGTTACTTTTTTATGTAACAGCAGTCATGTGAATGTCAAGTAGAGAGCAGTTTAATGAAACATTGTAGGTGTCATTATGCCATTAGCTTTAAGTTTAAACTCATATTAGATGAATGCTAACAAACCTCAACTGACTAATATGGTTTAATAAGTGTAAACAGTGTCAGACTCATCGCCTGAATCAAGCAGACTGCCGTTAGACAGAATGGCTCAGAGGAGACCGTTCCTCCTGACTTCCTACATGATGAGTAGACCATGCAGTAATGAACCACAGGGTCTTACGCTCTGCTGATTTGTTTTCATTTCCGTGTAAAACATTGGCTCTCTCAGACAACGCTCACACACCTTCTACTCTCTCTTCTAACAGGAGATTTTGCTTTAACTGACCCTTATTATTTTTTTAAGTAGCTGTGTCCACTGTCCATGTCCAGTGTCTATGTTATCATGTTTTTCAGCCTAATAAAATAGCAAGAATTTAATATTCAGTGATTGTCTGAAAACACAATGTCCTGCACTTGATTCCATTGTTTTTTTCTGACTTGTGTGTTTGTGTGTTTATTGTAAGGGCAGGCAGGAGGAGCAACCGTGAAGGTAGTATCAATTTTAAGGGATAGCAGTGTGTTTACAGGTTGTTTCTCCTTAAAGGATAAGGCTGGTGTTATTCTGTATTTTTATTATTTCCAACCAGTCACATAGAGTGATCAAAACAAACAAAGAAAAGTAAAGGTCAGACCACACAACGTGAGTCTGGTAGTGACGAGAGATTTGTTTGGAGGGAAACTGAACAATTGGCACAATAAATATATCTTTTGTAATCTTTCATAGTGCACGGTAGATTATGGGGTGACGGTGTCTTAGTTGGTAGCACAGTTGTCTACAAACCCAAGGGTTGGTGGTTCAACTCCCGGTTCTCCCCAATTCAGGGCTACATGTCGAAGTGTCCCTGGACAAGCCACTGAATCTCGAATCCTTGGCGCCTTTACAGGGGCTTAATAAAGGAGGAATAAAATAATATAGAACTTGTACATAACATCAGCAAAAATAGATCCAAACTTGTTCTTTTCTGTGATTAAGTTATTTTGCTCAAGCATGTTTTAAAAGTCAGCTAAAAGATTTTCATATCTTAGAGGCATAAAGAGAAATCTGCATGGCTGCGTATTCTGAAATGTAAAACACACAAGTCTGCAAAATTGTTAGCTTAAATATATAGTATATGCAATTTGTAATAAATGGACTAAAACATGCCAAAGTACCGTTGTGGTCATTTGCGGTAAGTAAGAGACTGGCTGAGAGAACTAGAACTGTCTCATTAGCACTGATCAAACTTTTTATCCTCCAGTTACAGGACAGTCTCTAAAAACAACAGGTTCACCATTTGGTTCCTCACTGCAGAAGGCTGCTTTAATTGCCTTTAGCTTTGTGCAGCTATTGTGGAGTGACTGAGAATTATCTCTGGTTTGTGTGGTGTTTCTTTCAGAAACCACCGGTGGTTTTGCTTCTTCACAATTTATCAGATAATGAGGGAGATTGGAGTATCCTTCCTCTGCTGCCTTAGTAAGTATGAACTCTCTGGATTGACTGAGGATGTCATTAATCAAATCATTAAAAGTTCCAAATATGAACAAAAAGTCAAAAACACTGTGTCCTCCTGCAGTTTTGTAGGTTATATTTAGGTTTTGAGGACATTTATTTAGCCTACTGATTGCTCAAAGCTATGATAAACACAGTAACTGAGATTTATTGCTTCACATTATGATAAATGCCTTTCTAATATGTTCATAACTGTGACAATAGGCCTATTACTGCAGTTATCCAATGGTCTGAACAGCATGATAATGACATTAGCTACAGTTATTCACAGTCTTGTGCCTGCTCATAAATATGTGTTCAGCATTTGGGGAGATGAGAAATAACGTCGGAATCTGTTTTCTTTTTCCATCATAAAGATTTAGAACACAGATCATCAAAAGATCCCATAATCATTACAGAGCCACCCTCCCTGAAAGAAGTCAGTGTGCTTGTGATGTTTTTTGGCCTTTCTGCCCTCTAGGGAAAAACTCTGCAGCTTCCTTGATCTGACTGGGTCAGAAGCCTCAGTTAGATACTCATGTTTGGGGAAAAAAAACGTTTCTGTAAAGTTTTGTGTGTATGACAATGTTGTTTTATTATTTAACTCTAGTTTTGATGACACCGTGTGTGTGTGTGTGTGTGTGTGTGTGTGTCCTCAGCTTATCGCAGCCTTATGGGAAAAACTCATCTTGGATTGTATTTCTTGAAGAGGAAACAAATGTGAAGATGACTAAGCTTGTTCAAGTCCTTGCAAAATTTGACAAGAATAAAGTAAGTGCACAGTATTCCCTCTAAACCTCCCTTTCTCTCTCTCTCTCTCTCTGCCGCTCTTTGTTGCTCTGTGTCTCTGTGCCAAATTCATCAGCAAGACCAGAGCTGAGTTGTTTTGAGCTCCAGCTCAGCTGATCGTTGGTTCAATTAAGAGATACAGTATCAGGTTGGCTCCAGCTCCTGTATAGCTGCTGAGCTCCACCATCTCACTCCTGTCAGACATGGCACCCTAGTGTCTGCTGTGGACCTAATTTACGCCCCGTCCCAGTCATGAAATTATTTTTCCTGAATATGAATCAGTATGCTAGGTCAAATGTAAATATTGGATAAATGCTGCAGTCAGAAAATCATACATTTATTTTGTAATTAAAACATTTTTCACTTAATGAAGCTCAGCAAAATAACTTTCTCCATTAATAATTACTTAGGTTATGAATTTTTAAAAATAATTCAATCAAGCCTTCGCCACACAAGTTTCAGCTGGTTTTAATGTGAGATATTAATGGGACATTAAAACCAGCTCAAAAAATGATGTGAATTGCACTTTAATTTAAAGCCAACAGGAAAACATAACTTGCGTTTATCAGCAAATGTAATACCTTACCCTTACCTTTGGTCTGTCTCTGCAAAACTCTGTAAAACAACAGTTCATTATTGTGTGAATATCCATGACCTTATCCCGACAAGGAAGAGAAAATTGATACAACACCTTATGATTTGATTCATTACAACTGCCCTAGAGCAATGACTTCTCTCTCAGGTGTTACAGCGCAGTGTGGTCAGCCTCATATTGTGATAAGATTTGTGATTTCCTTTCAGAATATTATTAAGAAGTAGAGACTTCTAAGAGAAATGAGCTGCCACTTTCAAAATAGCTTTGGACTTGTGATACATATGTGATATTTTGATTTGTTGGCAGATATAACTCTTAACAAACAAACAAACCATATATTAATATTTAATACAAATATGTTCACCCCCAATTCATGTGGTTCAGCTATTTTCTATTCTATTATATCTATCGTAATGATATAAATAGTCTGTTAGTGACAGTTAAACTACTGCTGCCAAAAAATTCAGTTTGCACCTAAAACGGTAAAAAAAAAGTTTATAACAACTTTATATGACCTTTGTGAAGTTATAATTTACTCTGTGTGTTAGACTGTCTTTACTGCATATATCTAATTAACTGTATATACAGTATTTTGTTAGCAGAACATGAGCTCATGTAAAATACACATTTAAAGCTAAACTTACTTTTTTTTTGGTGCTGAGCAGTTGCTAGGCAACCAGTGGACATGGTATACTTCATGTAGTAAGCATACTAATGGCAATGTACTTGTAGTATACTGTAATTATACATTTTCAATACTATTTGGGACTAAATTGGTCCACTTTTTAGTTTATGAAAGTACACTTTATGAAAATACTTTTAGTTTACTAGGGATGTACTACTAGTATACCTTATAGTTTCTAAAAGTCTACTTCTAAATACAAATACTGAACTTACAGGTCTACTTACAGGTTGTATGGTGAGAAAGCCCCTCTTTGCTTTGAATAATAATTAGATTTCTGACACTTCCCCTCAGCTCTGATGCTGTGTTTCCCCCTGTCACAATGCTACGGTCTTGAGGCACAGCCACATTTATAACAGCTGAAAAACGGCTGGGAGTTGATTTACTTGAACAAGGCTCTGATGAGATAAAAATCCACTCTAGTGACATATGAGCTTGTGTGTCAGTAGAAAGGGATAAAACTACAGGAGCTCTGACCTTTTGTATGAAGGAGCTAACATTGCATATATTTGATTGCTGATTTACCTGCAGAATTTTAAATATTTCTTCTTTATTTCACTTCCTGTGTTTGAAAATTCACAAACTTGCTGTTTATGGTCAGTTTTGTATAAAAAATGTCTGTTTCTTTATTTACTGCAAAGATGCCACAAATTATAATGAGAGCTACAGAACCTACTGCCGTTGAACTTTCTTTTTTATGAAGGAATCTCATTATTTTCTCTGTTAGTAACAATTCCACTCACCTGAAAGAAATTTATAGATTTTCTAGCAGTGTGAAGCCTCCTGCATTTGGCCAGAAACCCAAATGCTTGTAGTTCACAGAAAGGTCTTACTGGATTTTTGTGTGCATTTAATTTATTTGTCAGGAGTGGTTTCTTGGTAAGCCCCTCCACGATGAAGAGTCAACCATCATCCATCACTACGCCTTTGCAGAGAATCCCTCTGTCTTTAAATATCCAGACTTTGCTGCTGCTTGGGCCTTAAGCATCCCTCTCGTTGTTCGGTAAATATTTGTAGTAAATGCGTAAATTGTGTCAATTAAGTTGTACAATTGTACATCACTTATTCCCTGTTCTCTGGTTTTCATAGCTAATTTGTATTTATTGAATATTTTAACTAAAAGTCTTGTATTTTTTATTTTTATGGTAGCCTTGCCAACAAAGTGAGAGACGAGCCACTTAAATCTGACTTCACCATTGACCTGAAACATGAGGTAAGATTACATGAAAGTCACCTTCAGACCTGTTTTGTCTCGAAAATAATGATTAGGTTCTTTCTTTTCATGCATTTTCAGTGTTCTTGTTCCTCAGACTCAAGTAAATTACAACCTATTATGATTTATTTGCAAAAAAAAGAGTATGAGGCATGAAATCCATCTAACCTTGAAGTGAAATCTCATTACTTTGGAGAATTGTCATGGTGCAGCATTGAGATTCTTATATTTATCACAGAAATTCAGTCGGGGAAGCATCTAGGGATTTTGTTGAGTAAACACAGCATCAGACGTATCAGGCGCAGTCTGGGAAAGGTGGTTCAGTTAAGAGATGGCATGAGTTCAGTCCTAGAAATTCAATTAAAATGCTATACATTTGTTTATATGTTAGAAAATGGAGCGCTCTGCGTGTGTGTTTTCCTATGGAGGTCTCATATTAAATTATGGAATTTTAGGTTGTTTAAAAGCAATATAAAGCATCTCATCTTGTCTTTGAAAATTAACATGCTTCTGAAAACCACTACATACAAACTCGTGTATGAAAAATAAGGATTATTTATGCACAAACGTAAAGACAGACATTGCATGAATCCTCAAGGTCAGTCCAGTTCACTGTTAGTAGATTAGCTCTAGGCTGTCAGCAAAACATCGCTGTTTACAGTTTCTGTAGTTTCCATTTCTTTGAGACAGCTGCCAATACTCAGACAGCACTCATACTCTCCTTATGGCATACTCTTTTACTGCTACTTCAATATCTTTTCCCTGTAGAATATTAAAGGTAAATCCTAGGAAAGAGGTTACAGTCATACTCACCAGCTCTCAATCTCTCCCCCTCTGCTCATTTAGTTTCTCTGTCAGTCATCTGAAATATTAAATATTCTCACTGGAGATTTGCTGTGAGAACAAACTGTCGTATTTATTACAAAAGAAAACAGAAAGCATCTCACATGTCTTCTGTTTTTAGTATTGTCTAAGACATTATGTCCTGTTTTAAGCTTGTAAACAAGATCACTCTCTGTTATTACAGGTTGCCTTGTATATCTGGGACAATGGGAAGGGTCCACATCTCACCGCTGTTCCTGAGCTGTGCACTGAGCCGGAGGGCTCTCCTCAGGCCCTCTACTGTGCCACTACTCTGGGCAGCGAGCTACCAGTGTGTGTGAGTATCTGCTCTGTTTAGTTTGATTGTCCTTGTTTCCCAGTAATTGGACAGAGAACAAAATTAAACGACATAAAACACAGAGTGCTTTGCTGTCAGACACTGGCAGCTGTGTGGTGATCAACAACTTTCAGTCTAAGCATGGCGCTGTACAACCTTCAACGTTACTGCTTTTATACACCAATGTCAGGAACACTGTGCATTAACCTAAAAAGCAGAAGTCTTGAGTTTGCTTTGCTAAATTCAGTTTAGTCATGCACCAAGAAAGAAATGCACCTTTTGCATCCTCTCAGCATCCAGATTATTCATCTCCTTCACTAACTGTAAGTCAACTGATACTGACATAAAACGTAGTTTTAAGTGCTCATACATTCCTCTGCATTTGGCTTACTTTCATTTGTTTTTGTGATATTTCAGCAAGGAAATTCACATGCAAATGTAACCAAACTAGATCTTAATTTTTTTCTAGCTGAAGAAGTTTGTGAAATGATCAGTAGGGTCTGCCGTTTTTAAGTCTACATAAAATCATCATTAATGTATCAGTGTGGGTGAGGTGAGTTAAATTTGGGATGCCAGATCTACAGCTGTAAGTGTCCCAATTTAGAATTTTTTCCCCTCTCTTCCTGTTTTTGATCTGATCTTTTGTGATTCAAATCACACAGGCAACATGCATATGTGGTGTAGATTCTGGCACATGTTTGTGCAGTCTGAACTGTCAGATTTATAAATGCATTCATGTGGTTTTTATCACCCCATCTGAGGAAATCAGTAACCACATAACTACCTTCATCCGCCCAGAAAATGGGACAACGATTTGAGCAGTCAGTGAAGAAACATGAAGGTCACATGTTTAATAAGGATTCAGGGAGAAGTTTCCATTCAGAAAAAAACGGGAGGGGACGTGTCGTAATCAGTCGGCGTTCGAAACAGTTGCAAGACAAATTGCCAAGTTGAGCCACAGTTGCACTTGGCTGCAGTGTCAACAAAGAATCAACCGCCTCGAGAGACTGATTCAAGGAGGCGAAGGATGGAACAGAATGGCCACGGCAGCAAAACATGTCCTTTTGATTTTAGGCTATAATGATGCATATTGTGGTGGTGTTCTTCTCTCCATGCTGACTGTTCAGGAGAAAGAGCTTATTCAAATTCATATGAGACACATGAGTAAAACAGACTAAAAGAGATAACATGGTATGAGTTAGGTCAACAAAGACCTGTATGTGCTTATATGCTGAATACTGTGAGATGCTGCCTGTCTGTCTCTGTGACAGTCCTTTCCTGT
>JAUBNQ010000005.1:6139369-6156011 GCA_032353495.1 Ctenopoma kingsleyae | reverse complement strand
CCTATTGACGGGCCGCCACTGGGCACATCCAAGATTCAAGATTCAAGTTCATTATTATCATATGTACAGAGTACAGTGTACAGAGCACAATGAACTGCTTACTTGAATGCCATCTTCATGTATGCGTCATCTTTATGCAAGTTACATAAACTTAAAGTGTCAGACCTTCAGTGATAATCTCCCAGTAGTGGAGATCAACTTTAACTTCTTGAGATGGAATATAGTGTTATAATATATAGTTGAAGGTCTGATGTGTAAAGCGTAAAAGGAAAGGTGACAGTACAATCCCTTGGGCCACCACAGTGTCACTCAGCAACTTACAACGCACTGGTAATGTGTAATTGTTTGGAGTTGGGCCACGTTCGACTGAAAGCAACCTGCTTTAAATTCTTTAAGCTTAAAGCCTATTGATTTCAATCCCAGAGAAATAATAACCTGTTAGACTGTATCATGACTGTTAATTGTTAAATACAAATGCAAGACTGTGCAAGGATAGCTCTAAAAGTCTTGTCGACTTGGTTTTAATAAGGCGTTTAACTCTGGTTGCCATACTATTTCTGTCACTGATTGTTAATATATTGACTTACTGGTTGCTTTATAGATTGTATTATATTAAAATGTGTTCTAATGTCCAGGGACACACTATCACTATCTGAAGCCTACGAAATGCCCATACAGGCATCTGTGACAGTGTAAAAAAACACTTTATATTCTTTATTAGGTTTGCAGAACTGTTCAGGTAATTTTCATTAGATTACATGTAATTAGATTTAGTAGGTAATAGTGATGCTTAATATAGTGGGCCTATATTGACCTAAAGATTTGGTAAATCAGTAATTCAGTAATTGCCACGTAGTGCAGTAATAATAATATATTCTAGTAAGTAAGTTTTGTCATGATACAAGTTGTTAAAGCTGCTCTTTTACAGAATTTGAACACATTTCTGTGTTGGTGTAACTTCACCTCTGAGTTTGACGTCTTGCTCCAGAAAAGTCATTACTCTGTTCCTCTCAACCATTAATTTGTGTTTGGGGAGGGGGGGGTTTGTAGCCAGTGTTGGCAAAGTCTTTCTCATAGATCATCTAGGAGATGGTGTCTCCTTCCACTGAATGCCAGCATTTTTTACTTTTGGGAATCAACAATCCATTGTTGGAACTTTGGCAGCCGTCCACAGTCCATCATCAAGGCAGGAGATTTGCTCTAGTTTGGTAAGGAGCCAGATACTGAAGTTACTGTCAGTTTAGCTACTATGCATAATGTCAATCATAGAAAACTCATAATGCCCTTTACATGTTACAGTATATACAGTTCATTGGATTTTTAAAATAAGTTGAGTCTGATGTCTAAAAAAAGGAGAATTTAAATGTGATTGGCATGACAACAGAAATTAAAATTATTATTGTATCTTTAAACAGAAATAGATTCTGTCTGTCCACCACATTAATCACATAAGCAGATTATGTACTGTATGATTGAGGCTCATATGATAGATAAGCAGTTGTAGCTGTTCCCCAATGCCAAATACCCACATGATATTAAATCCATAGAATAGAATTGTTAAGTTTGTCAGGACATACATAATTTATTTCCATTTCTTTTGTTTACGTCTTCCTGCTCCTTTCCCAAGGCCTCAAGGTTTATGCTAATGAATCCTGAGAGCATCCTTGGAGTTCATCAACAGTCAACAGGCATCAATATGTCAGGAATCTGTAGTCACCCTTTATTTTTTCACCTTCAGTTGACTCCATTGATTCCACTGATTTGCTTATGCTTTTAGAGCCAAGTCTTAAAACCATATCATTAATGAATCGATGTGTTGACTATAAAAACACAGAAGTTATTTATACTTTGGAGAGAAAGTTCAGCATATAAAGATTTAAAGCAGTATAATATTTTTTTTCTGTCAGTGGAAACTGTTGGTGAATAGAAATGTGTGGCTGGGGAAATAAACTTATATCAATAACATTTGTATTCAGTTTTGAGAAAGCAATGGTTTACACCAAAGGCTACAAACGAATAACATTCAACAAGTAAGCAGCATCAGAGAACTGAATAATATTGGAAACTTCAGTTTAAAACAGGCTTAAAGAAAGTGAAAAGGAAATAACTCAAACTGGTTGCCTCTAGAAACAACCTTTGACTCCATTTACAACTAGCTGGGTTTTCATGCTGCTGTAGTTATAAAGAAATTTTTAAGAGTAAAACTTTATAGTGGATAAAATATATTTTGAAAATAGATAATAAAAAAAATCTCAACAGTCTGAGGGTTTAGTTTTGGTTGTAGTCTGTACAAGTGGGAGGACAGGTGATGCAAGACCTTGAAATGGGAACATGTCATAGGAACTTTATGAAACAGATGCTTGAAACTACAAATGGTCGATTGTGTTGTAGCAGCATTATGTTAGCATTGTGTTTACGTAAGTGTAGCAATTGAAACTTTCTCTTTTGAGCTGAAATTTTATTCTGCGTGAGAGACAAATGTGGAAGCTCCTGCATCATTCTGAACCCCTGAAGGTTACTCACTATCTACCTCCAACTAGAAATAACAATTACCAGGTTTGTTTGGAGACCTCACTCAAAAAGTGTGTTTTTTGGATTTTATTCCTGTCAGCAGTTCAAGGTGTCCTTTCTTATTCTATATTCAGATACTAGGGAAAAACACCTTGGGTGCCTTATAAATAAAACAGTAGGGCTTCAGTATTCTTTGTGAAACTTGCCACCAGGGATTTCCATGCCTCAGCTCTCTGCCATGATGGCAGATATTTGGATTCTGATGGGTACATTTCTTTGGGTTCCTTGTATTTGTTGTGTACTACCATACCACTGTTGTTGTTTGCAGTAGTTGGCAGAACAATTTGTTGCACCTATTGGTCACGTCAAACATAGCAGAGTAAAAGTTTGATCTTCCCAGCCCATCATGCCAAACACACCTTATTATTTCTTTGAGATGTCAGAAGACATGGAGAAGAAGAAGACAGCTTTCTTTCTGCTCACAAGGCCCTAGAGGACACATCTTCACAATGAAAAAGCCAAAAGGGATTTGCTTTAATGGTGCATAACACAAGTCTGAAAGGGGTTTTAAGCCTCTTAAATGCCAGATCATTTGTTTGGTCTCTAAAGTAGCTGGTATGTCCACTCTCAGCCATATGTGCCTCACACTTTAATTACCTAATTACGCTGTGCAGGACTGTGGAGTTAATGTTAAGTTAGAAAAATGAAAGTTGCAAATGAAAAAGTTGTGCACCTCTGTGAGACAGCATTGTCCTACATATTTATTTACGATTCCAAACAAGAGACAAAAAGATTATTGATTAAATACATTACGATTAATATTTTTTGTGCTCTACGTTAGCTGAATTCAAGCAGGTGACTTAACACTGCGGCTTCTTTGTCTTCTGACTAAAAAGTTTCTAACAGTAACTGCTAGCTACCCTGCTGCCTCTCAAATCTTTTAGCGTTAGTATAATTCATGTATTTTTCTTCTCTTTGTGGCTGCTATTGTCCTGCACATACGTTTATGTCTATTCAGGCATTTCTCTGCATGGGAAATACCTGCTTATACCAATTGTGTTTTTCTTCCAGTAACAGAGTCATTTATCTTTTTAAACCAAAAGTCAGCACACACTCAATATGTGATTAAGTTGTACTGGACAATTTATTTATCATGTCTACATTTGCAGGCCACTGTGGGAAAACATTTGCAATCCTTCAAAGATTTCTAAGCAGTGCTGTCCCAAACACCAAGTGGCTCCTCATTGTGGATGATGACACACTTATCAGGTATGTTTTCATTATCTGGAATTGGTTTTCTCCCCTTTTTCAAGTGGGGCACAGTGTCTTGATCTTTATGTGCCTCAGTTTCATTTTTCTCTAAAGTTTGACTGACGTTTATTCATACATTTTCTAACAGTTTCTGTCTCACAGCCATGAAAAAGTTAAGCACAGTGAAAAGAGAGAAATGTTTGGAATGGAGTGATTTAGAGAAAAAAAAAGTTCCAGAGATATTACCATCCTGTCAAACATCCAAAAAGCTCAGTACATAAATTCAAGTCCAACTGGCTTGACGTATCTGTCAGGTTGCCCTTTCATGTGGAAGCCTCTGGACGTATAATAGTGCCTGAGGGAGAGCAGTTATTTCAGCCTCTAAATGGACAATGGCCTGTGTGTATGATGATGATGAGTTTGATCTGTCCTTTCTGCAGCATCCCCAGACTGAGAGTCTTGCTGAGCTGTTACGACCCCTCTGAACCCGTGTGTCTAGGGGAGAGGTACGGCTATGGTCTGAGCCAAGGTGGCTACAGCTACATCACAGGAGGTGGAGGGTGAGTTTCACAGCTCACATGCTGTGAGAATAATGATGAAAGATACAGCCACAGCAGAGGGACTATGAAATATTTAATGGAAATCCTGTTATCTGTAATTTACAGATAAACCATTTCAATTCAGATAACTGTGTTGCTCCCTAAAGGGAAATTTTGGTTTTTAGGCTGAATTACGATAACGTTACATTACAGTACAGTAAAGTCTCAGTAAAATATGGAATAAGCTTAATATAAATATGGAATAAATAACCACTAAGTACAGTAAACAGACAGTGATCCACTGATAAGGTAAGCTAAACAAGATAGGGAGTCAGTGCTTAATACCCACTACATCATGCAAACTATTGGTTACGACAAGAAAATGTACAGCACAGAATAGCTGAAATTCCACCATATCCCATTTTTGGGTTTGTATATATCTTTTTGTTGCACTTTGGTCAGCTTGTGTTGTTTTTAAATGTGCTTATAAATAAACTGACTTGACTTGACTTGACATGCAAGTAGAAGTGGACAAAAAGCACAAGTTATACGTCAGCTGTCAGCGCTGCAGGAAATCTGTATTATAGATAAAACTCGAGCTGTGAGTGAGCGGTGTGAGAAACTCTATTTCAGGACACTTCAGATGCTGTGACATTTTACAACACTGCAACTGCCAGTTTTCTCAAAAGCAATATCTCCTAAAACCTGTTGTGACGGGGCAATGAGTTTTTTTTTTTTCTTTTTTCACAAGATTATTTTTTTATGTCTAATTGCTTCTGTCTTCAAAGAGATGTCACATCATTGTTGTGCAGAGTTGAAAACCCTTCTCTGTCGCTCTCTTACTGAATGAATAAATAATAAGCATAGTGAACCTGAAGATGATAACTGATAGATGTGCAGCACATATTATTTTCTCGTCATTCCTAACCCTTTGCTTCTAAATTGATCGTTTGCAGAGCTGTATTATGTATCCGTTTTCATTTTTCTGATGTTCGTCTGTGTGTTGCTGCAGCATGGTGTTCAGCAGGGAGGCTGTTGTCCGCTTGCTTAACAGTGGCTGCAAGTGCTACAGCAATGACGCACCGGATGACATGGTGCTGGGAATGTGCCTCAATGCTCTCGGACTTCCTGTCACGCACAGTCCACTTTTCCACCAGGTTGTATTCACACTCTTACATTGCATCCTTGTGATTCATTCTGTGTGTATTTGTACCTGTGGTGAAACGAATACAGGTTTTTTTCTATAGACCAAATAAATTGGATTCATTATCTGAAATCTCTTCTGCACCTGTTCGGGTAAAGGTTGTTTTGTAGTAATATATAAGTTGCCTTTTAATGAATAAACTGCAAATAAAGTGAGATTTTAGCAGCAGGTTTTACAGACAGAAACCTCTGTTGTATTTGTGATTAACAACCCAGATCCCTACTTGATATTTAGAAGCTCTGTTCTGTCATTTTTATGGTTCTGTTTAAGCACTCACAGCACTTTTAAGGTTGAAGAAAGACTGTGGTGTGACATTACACGGCTATGGGTGGAGTTTAAGACCAGTATTAAACAACCGTCTCTTGCTGTAATTTCAAGCAGAAATGTGACTGGTTACGAAGAAACCCAATGTGCCTAATCCCAACCTAATCACTTTGTTTGCACAGTTGTCCAGTGTTTTTGACTGGGTGAAAATAAGTGTTACTCCAGCACTGGTAGTGTAACACAGCCAAGTTGTATGTTTATTTGTTCACATGTCATCCACCCCAACTACCCTCTTGCAGTTTAACTTCTGAATAATCATGGTGGCAGTTTTGTTGCATACAAATGTAGATTTTAAAAGACAATGTTGCCTACATGGGTGTTTTTACTTTTTCTGGCAGCAGCATATAAATTATACCTTCACTAAACACAGCAGCTATGATTGTTGTTGTTTTTGTTATTGTTACAAATATCTTAATTGTTGTGTGAATGTAAAACTAGCAAAGCTTTAGGTAACTTGGAATATTGTGGTAACATTTTCTACTGTGAAAATGTATTGGTATCATTTCTTCCACCCTAACTAAACAGAAGAGTGGGCAAAGTGTCCACCAACTGTAGTCCATACACTCCAGCACTGTCCTGAGTATAGGGATAATTAGCAGAGAAAAGTGCCCCACGAGTGCATGACCTTTAAGGTGGCACCAATTCCCTGATGAGCTGAGAAATCAATATATTTATTTAACCAAATTATAGGTCACAGTGTCACAGAATCAGCTAATAAAATAAACATAAGAACATCTGATGCTTTATTTTTGCTGTGCAGCATCTATTTGAATATTTTCATGCTCTCTGCAGCTATTGTGCACAGTCTCCTGTGACTCCTTCCAAATATAAATTAATACACTTAATCATATCTTTCAGGCACGCCCAGAGGACTATGCCAGAGCCTTCTTAGCTCACCAGGTGCCCATTTCTTTCCATAAACACTGGAACATCGACCCTGTTGCTGTTTTCAATAAATGGCTGCGGGATGACCTGAGGGAACAACCTTCAGATGGACTTAATAAAAGCGCTAAGACAGAGTTATAATAATTTTAAGCACACAATTGGCCTGTATGAATATGTGTGTATGTACAGTTTGTGTGGGAGTGCGAGTGAGTCATGAAATAAGGAGTCCTTCACAGATGTAAATGTTTTTTTGTATCGTTGTCGTTGAACTATTATTAAGGAGGTCATGCAAGCGTGTGTCCATGACTTAATACTGTATGTGAGTGTTTTCATGTCCGGGTTGCAAAAACTATCACTAATGCTGTACAGTGTTTTTCTCTTTTTTTGACATAAAGTTATAAATATTTGAGAATGTTTTGCTTCTCTGTTTCACTGGAGATCAGTTACAGGATTTTTTGAAACCAGTAATGTATAGATTATGAAGTTGTTAATTGAAGTTTAGACTAAGATGGTGAAACTACAGTGTAAGCACAGACTCTTTGGTGCAGTTAAACGGCAGCATTAAAGCTCTCTAAAGCATGCTGAAGGATTGTAATTACTCTAAAATTGTGCCCAACATGTAGTTTTTAAAAGGGTCCAGCTGCTGCTCTGGTAGATATACTGTAGCTTACCTTTATTTTAAACTCACCTCAGCACCCTCATTATGTTTTTTTGCCAAAACCATTCATTTTTTAAGACTCACTTTGACCTCAAACTGAGTCTGAGGAAGAAAAAAGCTTTAGCATTATTTCACGGCTATAATTACTCGTTAAACATTAGCCAATATCCTGAGGTATGATGTGGAAATGGGTTTTATCAATACCAATTTTTCATTTAACTTTTTTCTATAACACAATTAACTGCCTTGGATAATTAATTGGCAAACTCTGTGATTTGCTGACCATTATTAAAGGTCTTCCAAAGACCTTCAGACTCAGAAAAAGAATGAAATCTTTCTCCTGGCAGTTTGCCATCTTAAAAAGTTAATTTGCAATTGTAATTCTTCCATTCTCAATAAAAACCTGCAAGCGACTGCTGCCTCACAATGGCTACAAAAGTTTAGGAAATTGATTATAAAAGCTTCATATTAATTAGGCAGAACTTTGAAATGTTAATATGGGGAAACTCATTATGTCGTTCTGTGAAATGCAAACGGTAACACTGAAGCTATCCCTCTATTCACAGATATTGTCAGTATTGTGGTGCTAAATTTACACTGTCCTAGCCACACAGTAGGCCGGCACGAGTTCATGAGAACTCTATTAGCCTCAGGCATTTGAAGCACTGCCATGAATCAAATAGACATCTCCTAACACACCTATGACTGGAAACTTATTTGCATGAAACAAGTTAAATTCCTAGTGGGACTCAACCACACATGAAGTAATGACTGATGGTGAGACAGTGCTTTGTACTAAGGGAAATCCTCTGTGTAATTCACACTATAGGTCCACACAATGTATTTGCTTGCCAATATTTTTGTGTGTCAGCAACAATAACCTTGACAGGCTGGATTTTATCTAGTGTTGACTTTTATTATTTAATCCTTGTCCAAAACAGTGAAGGAGGCAGATGAGTGTTCTTTTGAAATGCCCTTCAGCTAGAAGTCCAAGAGTTTTCACCACACTTTTGGAAATGCACTCTACACAGATGAAAATTTATTTTTATATTCTCTCTTTTAAAGAACCACCTGATCATATTTTCATTTTATTTATCAAGGCCTAAATGCTGTGTCAAAGCATCTCCACACTGCCAGACATGAATCTCTGTAGGGCAAATACTGAATTCTTTTCTTTACTTTTTATTTTGTTGGCATAAAGATATGAAATCTTGCTTCTAAAAAAGCCCATGTGTAACTTTGAACTATAAACTCTCTTGCAGAGAAATGTTCACAGAAGAAAGGACGTGGCTTTTGTGTCTTCAGCAGTAAGAACCATAACCTCGTCTCCAAAAATTGCTTAAAAACATCAGCAGAACATGGCTGTGATTTAGGTTGCTTTGTTTTCTTATCTTGAAACAAACACTTCATGCATTTCAGTTATGAAAGTTATGATTTATGCATTTTGGTTCACATTTGGCTTCAGATGAATGAGATAAGCGCTAGAACCAGCTTAGTATGACAGCACTTGTTCTTTGCTGAGTATCTGATTGATTGACTAAAATTACAAAATCTAGTCATACGGAGAGTTTTAGTTTCATGTATTGGTCTTTACATGTCTGTCTATGAGATTTCTATCTTCAGCTTAATAAAATGATGCATTATGTTTACTTTAAATTACTGTTATTTTGGGAGCATCAGTGAGAAGATGATATTTTATAGACACTTCCAATGTATTTACCATTCTTTGAAGCAGTCCACTACATTTTAAATGAACTGTACAGAAAGTTAAGGTTTGCATCATATTTCAGTGTCTTTGTAAGATGTAGCTTCATATGGCCATATTCTAATTCAAAAAGCTTTATTTGAATAAAATCATGTGTGAGCTGTGGAAGGTCCTGGCTTAAGTGCCATTGGAGGGTTTTGAATTTTCATTTGGGCTGTTTGAACATGAGTGTGTTATCCTCAGAGGGTTCACCATAACCAGCAGGGCCTCCAAAAGAAGTGGATGAGAAGTGCTGACTGCAGTCAGTGCCATTTCAAATCTCTGTCACAATCTGCTCAGCTGAGGCTTTTATCATCACTCAGTCTTCTCACTTGTTGCCAATCTGTTTTCCATCCCTTCAGGGGAACAACTGTGACTGAAAACATCTCTTTAGAAGAGCAATTACAACATCTTCAGAATGTGATCTCATTAGGTTAAAATGAAACCTACTGGACCATGTACTGTACAACATAATGTTCAAATTTCTGCTGTAGCATTTCAGCCATAAATATATAGCCTCAACTACAACTTTTGTGCTATTTACTAGTTAAAAATGAGTTAGTGTGCTTAAACTAAGATGGAGAACAAGGCGAATTATATTAGAATAAATTTGGCATTGTCACTGTGCATGTTACCATACTAACATTTAGCTCAAACTAGTTTTGTGCCTGAGAATCTTACAAAGCTGCTTTGCCTGGAGACTTGTCTCTGGCTTGAATAATTTAATGTGTGGACTATTTCTGACATAACACTTGTGGAAGAATATTAGAAAGAAAATATTAGAAAGACACAATTTATTAAAAAAAACAAACTGAAATGTAAATATATCCACACATATTTCAATGTGTTTTAAAAATCATATTTTTGTGAGTGATCTCTCACCCGTAGTTGCAGACAGTCAGTGAGTGGTGTAAGTGTAGTCAATTTTGTGATCTAAATATTCTATTAAGGAACACAAATAAAAAAGCATTTTGTTGTTATTGTTTGTTGTGTTTTAACATAATTTTATGCAGCTATGGAGACAAGTGGAGAGCACAGTACAAATGGATTCATTTATAAGTCATTGTATTTTAATGTTGTCTCAATGTGAGACCACTGCCAATTACACTCCCACTTCACCAATGCGCACACACACACACACACATACATACAGGGCCATAAATTGACCAATTTTATGTTTAACAATATGATCTGCAGACATGCAGACACAGGAGTCCTGTAAGTGTCTAAAATCTTGTTTTCCTAGAGGATATTTCCGCTGTCCAACAAAATTAGTTTTGCACTGATTTTGAACATGTTTATTCAAAAGGTGTTCCTCAGCAGGAGTCATCTCTTTGCATGTCCATTTTGAAAAAGGAAGTCATGATAATGAAGCAGTGCACTGTAAGAGTTATTTAACTGTGCCTGCACAGTTATTACCCAATAGAAAACTATCTCAGAGTCAAATTACAACAGTGAACTTGAGAGAGGTCTCATTAATACGGCAGAGTGCATAATACAGAAGGTGTTAAACTTGTGCATATGTGCCAGTAAATGAACAAACTGCAGCTAAAGCGAGGCCAAGGACAAGTCCTGAAAGTCAAAATACTGGCTTCTAAGCATCAGTTATGCAAGATTGGTTTTATAGCTTGGAAAATAAATAGTATGCTGTCATAATGTCAGGCTGATGATAGAGATTAAAATATTTCTGAATACACCAGCTGCTTATTTCAAGAGAAGATTAGATTAGATCAAACTTTATTGTCCTTGCAGGTAAGTTTGTCTTGGGCATGGAAGTCATGGCAGCAGTGACACAAAGTTTCATAAAACAGCAGTACAGGGCAATAACACAATGCATACAGACAGAAATAACTGCAATTAATGGTATATGCTATGTGAGAAGAGGTCCAATTGCCATAAATGAATAATAGCAAACAAGGAAAGGAAGGGAAGAGAATGTGAGGCAGTGTTTGTACAATGGAGACCCAGAATATAATCAGTTTTACTGGCAGGGAAACAACAGAGGCCTTATATCTGTTATCATGCTGCAGCAGGATATACTGTATCATCTGCCTGATGGGGAGAATCCAAAATGAGAGTGGAGTATATATATATATATATGGAGTATATATATATACTCATATATGCACCAAACACGTGGTATATCCTTTTGGTTATCATATTGTTATTGATACAACAATATACCAGTAAAATAAAACTGAAAGACAACTGAGGGAAGTATTAAACAATGAACAAAGCTCACCAGATATCACCAAAATACTACACACAGACATATAAAAATAAAAGTTGAGAGTCTCTGTTTCCTGAAGGGGATTTTTGGATGTTGGGTTTTTAAGTTGTTCTGCTGTATAACCAGAATGCCATAGCTGGTTTTTACAGAGTCCTCAAGACTTAAAACACTAAAATAGTTTCCCGGTGCCCTTCAAAAGCTGTCAATTAATGACACTACATACTGACTTTTAATAACTACTTGTTTTGTGGTTGTAGGACATTATAGTTTGTTGGTGGCTTTTACTTAGAAGCACTTAAATGAGTACTCTGGTGATTTTGTATTGCTGACATGCAAGAGAACGTTTTCTTTTCGTTTTTTTAAGTATGGTCAAAATCTAAGCTGCAGAGGTTGACATATCTTGACTTTTTCTCACTTGTACGTGTCAAAATACTGTATCCTACAAAGTGATAACAATGTGAAAGCTCTGAAACCCCATTCCAGAGCCATAGAAATTAAGATGAGTGGTACTCTTCATATTTGTAATGTTCATGTTCAATTGAAAGTCATGTTTCTGAGTGGAAAGATATTCAAATATGTACATGTACTGTAACCTGCAGCTTTAATGATGTGCAGGTTGGGAGTATTGCTTTTGAAATTCAGTGGTGTAGAAAGTGACAAGGATGGGAGAAAGGTAAACAGCAGCTCTGTTGACACTCATGGGATCCAGGAAAGAACAAACCTTAACAAGCTTAGTTTGTTAAGTGGGAAAGAGTTAACTATGTGAGGTTTCACCTCTAGTTCCTGAAACTGTATGATATGCATGGGGGTGAGACACTGTTGCAGGATTAGTGCAGAGTTTTGTGATTCTGTCATAGAAGAAAGGTTGTGATTTTGCATGAGCAGTATAATCCTAAGTAACACCTACGTATAGGAGCTGTGTCTGTCATCTTTTACTGCAGTCTGACGACTAACACGTGTTTGTCTGTTACATGTACAGTCATTGCACTAAAATTTATATATGGAGCAGGAGTGGCCTGATCTGTGAGTTCATTTGTACGTTAATAATGCCTGCAGGAAATTTTGCCCTCTGTATTTGGAACAGTGGGCAGCAACACTGCTGCACCTGGGGATCAACTCACATTCTGAGGCCACTGTCCTTGACTGACTCATACCATATTCATTTTGTGTGGATCAGAATAGTACTGGTCTGCTTTCAAATGGAACAAGTGAACAATATGATGGTGGTGAGCATAGTAATTCAATATCCAGAAAATAAAGAGTGAAATGCAGAACCATGTGCAGGTGCTTTGATACTGTAACTGTGCAATAAAACAACATGGTGTGATGAAACTAGTCAGAATTCCTCCCACACAAGTTAACACTCATTTATCTTTCAGACACAGAATGCAGAGAAAAATGGCCACCTGCTCACTTTCATCTCTACATGAAATGTAATTATTTTGAGAAGTGTGGGAAAGTCGGAGAGGCATAAGCTCCATACACCACAGCTATAGTCTCTGTTATGAGAAGGACTGTCTGGAAATAGATCACCAGTTCATTTCACCTTTTTGGATTAAACCTAAACTTTATTTTTAATCTTTAGCAAGTTGGCAATGGTGACAAAACTTTTTCACAGTATAGAGAGCTTTTATTGTTTAATAAATGTTCTGTACTGTATTTCTCTCACAGGCTAGATTTATCACTTCATGTGTGCGTGACCTTACTCAATTTCAGAATTTTTTTCAAGTAGGTCAAACTATACAACTTCAATTGTAGACCCAACTACAGTCTCCTGCCACATGGACACTGTGTTAAAGAATGTTGGATTTTAGGACCTGCACCAGTAAAAGAACCACAGATAAACACAACATTATAATGTGAATATGTAATCAAAGATATAGCAAGGAGCAATAAAGGTCAATTTTTCAGTTTCTTGCCTTAAGATATTAGCTTTGCTGTTTGTGGAAAATCTGGTTCTTTACATCCTACAAATAGAGTAAAAGAGTAAAAGAGAGTAGTACAAAATTTAGTTTTATGAACACTTGAGCATGTGGGCAGCACGGAGATGCAGTGGTTCCTGGTCTCTGATTTCCTCCCACGGTGTGTACCATAGCTTTTCACCCATTGTCATCTGGGATGGCTGGATGGATGGATGTGGATGTGTGAGAAGGATTTGAAGTGAATGTGCTGGGCCAGATGAATAACAATACCTTGAACTTATAACCTGTAGCCCTTTCGTCAGAATAATATGGTGTGGTGGAGGAGGGAAGAGCAGTTTTGTAACAAGGTGTAACATGCATTTTAATGAAGAGCAGAACATGAGTACCCTGGAAGAATTCCAAAGATAAAATGTACAAAAGATGAATAAATAAAAAAAATAATTGTGCTTGGTTGCATCCAACATCATGAACTTGCTGCTGGTTCAGTGTCATTCTTGCACATGTTGGCTTTTAACAAAACACACGAGGCTACACTCTTTAAGCAGCTGGTAATTTATGGATTTGCACATTGGTGGTGGCACCGTGCAGAAAAAGCAAATACTCCCTCACCAGCTCTGTATGTTGACAGCTGCTGGGAAAATATCAAATAGCACAGTAGCTACAGCTGAAGAGCAGTTTATTTCATGCAAACTTGACCTGCTGATCTTAGAGTGAGTATTCAGACAGACTGATGGGCCTTTTTCAAATGTTGCAGTCATTCAATTGCAATTTAGTAATAATAATTTGAAAATGTTTTAGAGACACTCTTATCAAATTGAGGCGCCCTGTTTTGTTCATCGCTAACATATTGTAGTCTGTATACTGTATACTTCATAGTCGTATAGCTCTGCTTTGACACCATGTCTCACAAATTGCTACACTAATGACAGTTGATATCAATTGATAGTTTGCTAAGAATCAACACAATGTTATTACTATGAACACAAAATGCTCACAAGCTCAGATAACTCAAAACGGTAAATGTAATTTCAAGTCTTAACTGCCTATACAGATAAGCGTAATTGGTATCCCAGCACCACATATGAAAAGCCACCTAGAGGTGATGAAATGACCCTCAGCAGGAGGTGGAGTTGGATGTAGGCTGCCTTGGAGATATTATTGCACAGACTATTCAAAAAGCCCTGCAGCTCTTAAGAGCTCTGTGCTTCACCTAAACCAACCAAGGCTGGTTGGTTTAGGTGAAGCATTTGAAATTTTAATCAGAGCAATGAAACTGTCAGTGGCTGCTGTGGATGTGACTTTGTACATAAAGTACAGTGTATGTCTCTTGTAAGTGTTGAAACACCTCAGAATGCTCCGTCGGTCGGTATTTTTCACCATCACCAATGCCTTCAAACATGCACATTTAAAGCCTGCTGTTGTTTACATCAAAGTTGTTTCTGCTAATGTAAGACTGTTTGATGTTTGTACATGTTAAGTTTTTATTCTGGAGTTTTAATGACTCTGCACCTGTAACTGCTGTGGCATGGTTTCTCAGTAACTTTATTTCAAATTGGCAGTAGTCCACTTGGACTCAAGGATGAACTGATTAGATTTTGATGGTCAAAACACAAAGGTCAGTGTCACTGTGACCTTATTGCTATCCCATTCTCATCAACACAGCACCTTGGGAATATCTGGAGGGAATTTCATTCCATCTGGCACAAACAACCACTTGGTTTCATGGATGGTAAGACTGATAAGAGTATGAGTCTGCAAAGACATGCATTTAAACTGCAACTTGACTGGTTGACAGAGACATACAACCACAAAGTGATAATTCTAGTGTTATTTTGTTTCATAAGAACATGTTTTTCTCCTGTAGCTACTGTGTGATGTATATGTGTGGAAATTACAATAAATCTGAACACAAACCTGATTCTCGTCTTGCCTTGCCAGAGTGCAAAAACGTTTAACGGATCAGTACAAAAAGGGGGAGAGTATAATCAAGCGTGACATTTAAAGCATAATGAAGCTCTTTTGTTTCATCTGGCCTCTCTGTGCAGGGACTCTGAAGGGAGTGAGGGATAGACTGTGTCTACTTTTGTATATAATCTCACTTTAGGCTATAATCACTTCACTCTCAGTTCACTCTGTTAACAGTGTGTGATTCCTGGTAATATGTCATTAACTATCCTTATATGCTCACAGTGGAAATGCTAACATGCTATGGTTTTGCAGGTATTCCTACAATAATGTTGTATTCATACTGGCAAATTGAGGCTGATGGAATTTAGTCATAAACCAAATTACTGCACAATTAAAAATACGACCTGATGCTGGTAATTTAGTTCTTCCTGAGTGGGGCATCATGTCCCGTACCATATGTTATGATACTGATCCAAATCTCAGACTACAACCATGCTACAGTAGCAGCCCCCATGTTGTAGACAGAAGTTTCACTCGATAAATGAAAACTGGTGGCACCAAGGGAACAGCAAAGTTAAATTAAAATATATCAAATCAAAATATAATGCAAGTTCATCCAAAATTTGAGCTATTATAGTCTTCACAAAAGAGCTGGACTTACTAACAAACTTTTGGTGCCATTGTAGAGCCATGCTGCTGGATAGACTATATAGCCTACCATTTTCGATCTCACACTTGACCCACTTCAACCTCATCACAATGAAAGGCAAGTTCAGATGCAAGTAAGCAGGTCCTTTTTAACCTTTCCACCCAGACATTATTGCTTTGCTGAGGTTTTAATGGATTATTATTGTATTTCAATCGCCTCTGGACATACTGGACTCCCTGGCTGACTGGCATTGTGTTCTCTTTAGTGTTTAAACAGAGTTTTATTTATTTTTCTGAAACATTCTTTTAAAACATCAGTTGTAATTATACAATGCATTTTATGCTGTTAATGGGAAAGGCTATTGGACTGCTGGGAAAATGAAAGTTGAACAATGAACTAAGTCCACATAAAGATGAGTAAAGATTAAAATTATTCCTCAGTTCTGTTTTGTTTACTGGAATACAATTACACATCATGTTCATGAGTAATAGCGGCATTATAAGCTGTTGGTACATTAAAAATATATTGTCTGTGATACTGTATCATTTATCTGCATTCGCTTCACTGCAAGTGAACTCTGTGTGGGTGAATGCATTTCTTAATAATATGTGTTTGCATTTATCTTGGCATCTGTTAGAGATTTATAGTCACTGATAGAGGCTACGAGTTGTCCAACCTGCTTATGCGAGGCAAATACACATAAAACACAAAAGGGTGAAACATACTCCTACAGTTAATGGTTTGATATTGCTGCTCTTCATCCTTTAGATCTGTGCTCACTAATCAAATTAGGAGATGACTGGAGGGCAAATCCCAC
>JAUBNQ010000005.1:6096671-6110125 GCA_032353495.1 Ctenopoma kingsleyae | reverse complement strand
CAATACACTGAAATCTACATATAGTAATACTGTGGTTTGAACTTTCATTGTTTTTGGTTCAGCTACTTCTTCACAGAAAAAGCCTAAATTACATTTCATCTGTTTCTGACTTAACAACATATTTTATTTAATGAAATACGACTGTTTCACTGAAAAACAGGCCAAAAAATGCAGTCTAAATTCAAGTAAAATAAAGCCTACACTCCGGTGGTAAATAAGACCTATTTCTGCTATAATACTTTATTTAATTTTTTTCTCTTTATCCTGTTTGTCAGATTGACTATCCACATGGATGACGAGCTTAGACTCATAGCCCAGAATTCCTTGCAAAGTCTGCTTGTGGATTTCTCTGACTGGCGTGATGACGTCTTGTTTGGATTCACTAACTTCCTGTTGCGTGAGGTCCAAGACACTCACCAGGGACTGTTAGATACGTCTCTCAAGTTGCTGCTGCAACTGCTCACACAGTGGAAATTAGCCCAGGCTGCCCCAGGGAAGAGCTATGACACTGCCAAAATACACACTGCGGAGGTACACACCTTTGTGTCACTATGACATTTGTTTGTGTCTTTAACAAGCAGGAATGACTGGTTACATTTTGACTCATTTGTTTTGTGCATTTCTGATTACTAATGCCGTAACACGTAACAAAATGCCCGTTGTAGAAGAAACCTAATGTACTAAGGTGTCATTTTAATCACACAGCCGTGAAATCAGCTTTCGTTTCTGTTTTGTTCATATTACAGCTTCTGCAGACTAGCTCCAGTCTGAAGATACCTGCAGAGCAAGGTCCTCACTCCACTGTGCTGCATGCTGTCGAGGGGCTGGCGCTTGTACTCCTCTGCTCCTGTCAGCTAAGCACCCGCAGACTTGCCGTTGCTATACTCAAAGAGATACGAAGTCTCTTTATGATCATCGGGCAGTCTGAGGTAAAAACGAAAGAAAGCTAAACTCAGATTACTCAGATTTTTGTTTTTTAGTTTACAGATTTACAGATTTACTTTGTCAACTCCAGGATGATGATAAACCAATGATAGAGATTATGGACCAGCTCAGCCCTGTGATCCTGGAAAGTTTCGTCAACATTTCAGTCTCTGACACAGTAAGTTGTTTGTAGCTTCACTTCATGGTTCAGCACCAAACTAAACCCACAGTCTCAGTCAAGATGTGTCTGCAGTTTATTTGCACGTTTTACTTCTGCTGGTATTTTTCCTAGATCTTATATCTCAGTGTGTTCATTTCACTTAACTCTAATTCCAAACAGAAAAGTAGGATGTTGAGCTGTGTCAACTCCATCAATTCAAAGTACTTTCAGGAAAAGATCATGTGGAATTTGATTTACAAAACAGCTGCTCGTTACATTGTAAGACATAAGCTCTGTTTAGTTATCTAACATGTAAAGGGTGCATGAACAGCTGGAACTGAGCAGCACTTGTCACTCATTTATGTAATCATCAAGCTGACATTTTATTGAGAATAGATTTATAAATACTGTGTAAATATACTGCATTACTGTGATATTTCTCTTAATAACAGCCTTGTCATATCTAAATAATAGTGAAAGGATGAATAAGGGGGTGAAAGAAGGCTGATAATTAGATATGTAATTCACTGAGCCCTGCCAATTGCTTGTTTGCAGGCTGCACTGCCAGCTGGCCACCATGTGGACCTTCAGTGGCTCGTGGAGTGGAACGCACTGCTCGTCAACAGTCATTATGACATTAGGAGTCCCTCGCACGTGTGGATCTTTGCCCAATCTGTGAAGGACCCCTGGGTTCTGTGTGTGTACAGCCTCCTTCGACAGGACAACTTGCCCAGGCACTGCGCCACAGCTCTGAGCTACGCCTGGCCCTATGTTTTCACTCGAATGCAGACGCTCATGCCGCTGGTAGACCCAAAGTAAGTGTCCTCAGTTGCTGCAGTGAGATCAACAGGGAGCATGAGACACTTCTATTTTCTATTTTCTTTACATCCCTATTTAGCGTTCCTGTTTTTAAAATAGCAACCTAGTCACCAGTTCCCCAATGCATTTAAAAACTCCTCCTTGCGAAGCTCTGTTAAAAACAGCTCATCTAAAAATAAGGATCTAAAAATATTTCCTTTCTGTATGATTCACCAGTAACCCAGTATATACAAAGAAGACCAGCACCTCTGGCAGTGGGGACAATTACATAACCCTGTGGAGAAACTACCTGATCCTTTGCTTTGGGGTAGCCAAGCCCAGTATCATGAGCCCCGGTCATCTGAGAGCATCGACACCTGAGATCACAACTGCCACACCTGACAGCGGTGTCAGCTACGATAACAAGGTAGCTGCCTCCCCGTCCTCTCGCGTTATTAATTCCCCCACTGCTTTGTCTCTCCAGGATTAGGTGTTCATATGCAGCTTGTTGACATCGAAACTGAAAGCATCAAATTGCACAGCACCTATCTTTACATGAATGCAACAGGAAGCTGATATATTCTTAACTGTACACGTGTGAAAATGCAACCCTGCGTAATTAGTGCTGTTCAAGTAGCATGAGACATTTCTTTGTCTGACTTAACCATTGGCGTCTGATGTTTTAGGTTATCGGGAGTCCATCTGTGGCTTGGCTTCTGAAGCAGTTGGTCCCGCTGATGAGGGCGGAGAGCATCGAGTTAACAGAGTCATTAGTTCTGGGCTTTGGTCGTACCAATTCACTTGTATTCAGGTATATAAGAGAATGGTTTAAGGATGTTCTACTCTTTTACTTTTTGTCCCAACAAACCAACTTTTAAACTAAATTCTCTGTTATAAATGATGATATGTTCCCCGTATGGTACCATAGTGTGATTTGGCTGATGATGCTTTGTTTTATTGTTGCCAAAAGGAGGTTAGAGCACAATCCATTAGTTTCTACATAATTAAAGTCCATGCTGACCTATATTTGTGTGGATCTAAAGTGGAGATGAACAGAGGATTATAGCTGAACGGTGCCCTGTTGCCATTTACATCTGAATCGTCTTCCTAGAAATCAGCTTTTTTTAGCTCAAATGTCCTCTCCTTGAACATATTGCAATTTCAGCTTAACTAGATATTTACACTTACTGTGATTAACATGTAACCTAATGTTTACTGTGTGTACACAGGGAACTTGTGGAGGAGTTACATCCCCTAATGAAAGAGGCATTAGAAAGAAGACCTGAGGTTGGTCATATCATTTTTACAGTGCAGTGCAAAGCACAAGCTAAATGTAATCTGTAACTCTACCAGGCAGCTGGCATGTATCAGAAAAATAGTGATAGATTATATTATTACAAAGACAAAAATTTATCTTAATTACTTTTTTCTAGAACAAAAAGCGTCGTGAGCGGCGAGATCTTCTGAGACTGCAGCTTTTACGGATCTTTGAGCTGCTGGCTGATGCAGGTGTCATCAGTGACAGGTTAGTGATGCACTAAATACAAACCACAACCCCACACTGCACAGGCTCACACAACAACAAACCAGTGTCACTGGAATTCACAAAAATATCCTTTGGCTGTATAATGATCGTGATTAAATATTATATTAAACATACTGTTTGGTTTGTGACTTCTTCACTGGGCGTCTCTCTGTTTTCTTTGTAATCCCATAGTACAAACGGAGCTCTGGAACGTGACACCCTCGCCATGGGCGCTCTGTTCCTGGAGTATGTGGATCTAACCCGGATGCTTCTGGAAGCTGAGAATGACAAAGATGCAGAAATCCTCAAGGACATTCGAGCTCACTTCAGTGCCATGGTGGCCAACCTCATCCAATGTGTACCAGGTCATTAGAAAAAGATTCTTTTTGTTTTGTCGTCAAGCCAGTTACTAACGATGCTGCAGCTTGACCAGATTGATAAATTACTGAATAAAGACTCAGTGTTTCGCATTTCTTTTATATGGACACCTGATATGATTCATCTGTCCTTTTCATCTATTTTTGGGTTGCGAATTATATAAAAGGCTTCCATTTGGCTGGGGTTAGCGCAGCTCATGGAGCACAATTCCCTTGATACTGATCTTGATTTGGATCTAGCCCAAGTGTAATAGATCCAAAAATAGTGCAGCTTATGGACAGAGCCAGCAAGGACAGGTGATGAGTCAAGCCAAGCATGCACAAGTCCCCACTGAACTGCTAATGATTTGTCAAGGGAGAACAACACATTATTGTCATAATAATAATCGTTTTAGTAGTTAGAGAAGAGTTTAAGACACTACATTTATGCTGACTTCATTCTTTCAATGAGCAAATCTATAACAGTCTTACTCATCTCCCTTCCCAGTGCACCACAGGCGCTTCCTGTTTCCACAGCAAAGCCTGCGACATCACCTCTTCATCCTCTTTAGTCAGTGGGCTGGCCCTTTCAGCATCATGTTCACCCCTCTGGACCGCTACAGTAACAGGAATCACCAGATCACAAGATATCAATATTGTGCCCTGAAGGTAAACATGGTTTCTGCAATCTGTTGACCTCAGCTTGCTCTTATATATCATGTCTCTTGGTAGTGGATTGGTCTGACTTTACAGAGCATACATTTGGGAGAACGTGCAGAATGAATCTACATATGTCCTCTATGTACTGTAGAATGATAGAGTGGAATATGTTTTGTGTATCTCAACTTGTCTCCATGTGACCACTGTCAAACTGCGTCTACTTACAGAAATGTAAATGTGTACTTTGTTATTCGTAATGCATTGTTTTATTTGGTATGCATACTTCAAAATGAATGCTATTGAATGGATGGAATGAAATGGATTCCATGAAATATTACAGTGCACCTTGCAAAATTTTGCCATTGGACTAAATTTGTAACATGAGACCTTTTCTTCACTAATCCAAAGAGATGTTATACTTGTGAGACATGCATGAGACTGAGAAAGAGAAAATGTGCAATGTGTTGGCAACAGTAATTTCTGAAATGTCATGTTGCCATCTGTTTTAATGTGCATGAAAGCAGTGTTTGAAAGCTGGACCCATAAATCACAACTTGATGCTGCATTCGAGGAAATCCTCTGCTAGTCAAGATATTTCTGTTATGCACTCATGTTGTACTGTTGTTCTATATGCAGACAAAAGACAAATGTAAGTACATTCTTTCCTGCACAGCAAGAATTGAACAAGTGCTCCATCCAGAAACCCCTGGTTTCACCAAAATTTGAGATTTTCATCTCTCATCCTACTTCTATATTTAGGTTTTAGGAATCGACAGACTTTGTGCGATGGAAAACATGAGCTCTGCACTTTTTTTATGACAGTCTGGTAACTCAACATGCACTTCTAACGGAGTAAGTTATATGAAGTGTTACCTAATGCAGAAACGCCACTGCTGCTAAGTCAGGTGTTCAAGATTAGTGAGACTGAAAACTTTTTACAGAGTTCTGACTGACTACAGAGAGTGACGAATCTGGGGATGGAGCAGAAGCATTCCAAGACAAAGTGAAAGAGTAGAACTATGAATAAGTTTTAATATGCTTTAACATTCAAGTTTTGTTGACTGATGCTCGCTCTTTCAGGCCATGTCTGCTGTGCTGTGCTGTGGGCCTGTGTTTGATAACGTTGGCCTCTCTCCAGATGGCTACCTCTACAAGTGGCTGGATAATATACTAGCCTGCCAGGATCAACGGGTATGTAGCCAATATTTTACCACCAAGTTGCATTTAAACAAAAGGTTGACCCAGAAAGCCCTCTGACAGCTTGCTGAATCCTGATTCATAAAACTGTGTTGCCAGCTGCTCAGTATGATCTTGCAGGAGCGCTGGTGAATAGTGAAAAAGAAAAAGCATGATATTTCAGTTTACTGTGTTCAAAGACAAAATGCCTGCATGTTTATTTTACATATTGCCCCATGACAAAATACACTTTGAGCCTTCATGGTTTTATTGCATTGATTGAGGAATGTTAACTTTTTTGTGTGACAGACGTGAAATGGATGGAATCATTCAAATCTGAAATACTGAATGTCTTTTCTTTTTTTTTTAAGGAAGACTCATAAGAGTCTGTGTTGTGCTTTATCTTCTCTTGTTTCAGGTCCATCAACTTGGCTGTGAAGTCGTCATCCTGCTCCTGGAACTCAATGCCGACCAGGTGAATCTCTTCAACTGGGCTGTGGACCGCTGCTACACAGGCTCCTGCCAGCTCACCTCAGGCTGTTTCAAAGCCATTGCTACAGTCTGTGGCAGCAGGTACAAAATCTCAAACAAAACAGTTTTATCTTTTCAGTCAGCTAAGGTCGGCTCTCTATGCATATACGTACATTTTGTTGTTTTTTATCAGGGACAATTCAGTTTTCTATCTCTTTTTGTACAGTTTGTGTCTGTGAAGATTCTGTCATTTATGTCATGGTTATCTCAGCAGCACCTTTGAGATAGAGTTTGTGTTGCACCATGCTAAGCTGACACACATTTGTGATGTGCAGTTAACTGACAATTTGCCTAATTAGAATAGATACTGTATTCTCTGGATCACTAGATTTCTCGCCTATGTGAGGAAACCACATGATGTGGATTTACTTACTGAATACTTAAACATTAGATCATACTGTATTGTTTGTATTTTTTCTCTCTGTCTTTCTTTATTAGCAGAAACTACCCAAGTGATTTAGTAACACTGCTGAATCTGGTGCTCTTCAAGGCATCAGACACCAACAGAGAAATCTATGAGATTTCAATGCAGCTAATGCAGGTGAGATCACTGACCACAGCTTGTTAAGCTGCTGTGTAGTTTAGGGTGGTTACCGTGTAAAGGTCGCATTTCTCCTCTTTCTTTGAACAGATTCTTGAAGCCAGATTGTTTGTATACTCTAAGAAGATTGCAGAGCAGAAGTCCAACTGCATCCTCTGCGGCACCCATGGTCCATTGCCACCTCTGTACAGTGTCTCTCTGCCTCAACTCTCCAGCCAGCTGGCCAGGATGTACCCTGAACTCACGCTTCCTCTATTCTCAGGTAGTTGTTCGTGTTGAATGTGTGCTCGGTGTGTGGCCACAGTAGGGTTAGCCATGGTATTTCAGCCCTTCTGTAATACTTTCGCAGGCTTGTCATCTTCTCTTGGTATCCCACTAAATACTGCTCACTCTGCTCACGCCTTCCTCTCCCACTACCCAGACACTTTATCTATAGACGCTCCCTCTTACCACAGAAATACTGAGCTTAGCTTGACTAAGGGACTCCCCCCAGTTTAAGTTAAAATTCATATGTGAATCAGGATTAAAGTGGCAATTATGGTGAAACTGAGTATACTGTATGTGTTTGATTTCCTTGTAGAATACAAACACCACAGTGCCCACTGATGCTATTCTGATGTTAGTATTCCCTTCCTTCTTCTTGTTCCAGAGGTTAGCCAGAGGTTTCCCACCACTCATCCCAATGGAAGGCAGATCATGCTAACCTACCTCCTGCCCTGGCTCAGTAACATTGAGCTGGTGGATAGTGGCCTGCTACTGCCAGTCTTCACATCTTGCACCTCCGATTATGATGCTTCAAGCCGGACGACCAGCACAGATTCATCCCATCAGCTGAAGGGTACTGGCTGGGGCTCTTTACAAGCCACATCTATGGTTCTCAATAACCTCATGTACATGACTGCCAAGGTAAATTCAGGACGGGGAAATGAAATGAAGTAGTGCATGGATCATCTAAATCAAAGGCAGTTAATATGACGTTTTCATCCTTTTCACTAGTATGGAGATGATATACCTGGACCAGAAATGGAAAATGCATGGAATGCTTTAGTCAGCAATGTGAAGTGGAGCCACAATCTGAGAACCACACTGCAGTTTCTCATCAGCTTATGTGGTGTAAGCAGTGACACCACCCTCCTGCCATATGTAAGCTATATCATTTAGACCCTCTGGAAAATGTTCTGTAGCTATTTTGTTTGCTCTCTTCGTTTTCTCACAGATATTCTGTGATATATGTACTCAGATCAAGAAGGTGGTAATCAATCTGTGCCGGAACAACACCATACAAACCATGGAGGAGCTGTTATTTGAATTACAACAAACAGATCCAGTCAATCCTGTTGTGCAGCACTGTGATAGCCCTCCTTTCTATCGCTTCACTGCCACAAGCAAGGCCTCCACAGCAGTTTCAGGTATCTTTTAACTGTTGTATGTCTCAGTGAACAGAATACATTTTAAAAAAATGTTATTTTTAAAAGGACAAACCAGCCAAGCAGCAAATCCCACATGGTCCAGTGGAATCACTATGTGGCCAGCTGTTATTGGTCTGGTCAGGTCCCACTGGTCATTGTGAAGCACTGTATTATAGCCCATGCTCAGGTGGCTTTCCTTTAACATTCTTAACAGACACACTTATTTATCTCTCTTTTGGTTGATTTCTAGGGACCACATCGAGCAACAACACTGTTGTTGCAGGCCAGGAAAGTTTTCCTGACACAGATGATACCAAGACTGTGAAGGAGAATGATGAGAGGTACAACAGGCAATAAGATCTTTAAGCTTGACTCAGAACTCAGTGCTCAATGTAAGACCAATTATGATGTTTTTTTTTTAATGACCATAGGCTTAGCCACTTAATGCGAGCGCACAACCGGCTGGAGTCACGCTACAGTAACAGCTCAGGAGGATCTTACGATGATGATAAGAGTGAGTGTGTTTCTGTACCAGACTCTCTGTGAAACATTGTGGCTGTAATGGTCTGGTGAGAGTGGAATACAAAGTCTGGGTTGGAGGGTAAGATGGAGATTGGCATGGTGTCATTGATAATGCATGAGCAGTGCAGAGTGGCCTGAGGCTCTTAAAAGGCTTCTGTGAGAACTGGCACTGAAATAAAAGTCAAGCCCAGGGCTTCTACACTTCTGCCAGTGACCCAAAAACAGGCTTGTTTCACCCTCTTGGGCTGAACTTGTTCTGCAGTCTAATGTGAATACAAAACCCGACAAAGAAAAGCATCCTGAAATACCCTTTTGACAAGTGCATTTCAAATTTGAGTCCATCTTCTATGATGTTATACTGTATATAGTGTTGCCCACATGTCGCCTTTGTCCAGCTATCAAGATTCAGGTGGGATAAATGTAAACACTATAATGTTCTGTAACCGTGTAGGTGAACCTTTGCCACCATACGCTGATTGGCTGATCGTCGTTATTGAGACCAACCAGCCCCATCCTCTGCCCATGCCGCTTAATGGTGGATGCTGGGCTCCACTCGTGGACTTTTTGCCAGAGACCATTACTCCCAGAGGACCACTGCACAGGTTAGACTGCAGCAGACAAAAAATGCTCATGTTGACACTGATTGTTAGTCTAGTTTAAAATTTTATGACGCTTAATAACTGAACCTAGTGAGATGTTGAAGTGTATTATATTGAGCTGAGAGTCACATTTACAGGATGTGTTTTTGTTTCTTACAGGTGTAACATAGCAGTCATCTTCATGACAGAGATGGTGGTGGACCACAGTGTGAGAGAAGACTGGGCCATGCATCTTCCTCTACTGCTCCATGCCCTGTTTTTGGGTGAGTTTACACTATACTTAGTCATCCTTGTACTTATTTAAAGTTATATAGGATAGGATAGGATAGGATAGGATAGGATAGGATAGGATGTCTTTTGTATAACGAACAACACACTGTATTAGAGCGTCTGATTGACCGGTCTGTTCCTTTCTTCAGGCATGGATCACTACCGTACAGAGGTATTCGAGCACAGCAAACGTCTCCTTCTCCACTTGCTCATCAAGTTGTCCTGTAACAGCAACTTCAAGGTCATCGCCTCCGTTTTACTGCAGACGCGTGAGATCAACAGCACCAAGACCCTCACCTGCAAACCAACCCTTCAGTCAGAATGTTTGTCTTCAGGTAAAAATGTAGTCATATTTATGTCCCTGCATTCCCTCAACTGCAAAAATATTAATACTGTTCTAAAAGGTTAAGGAAGACCTGGGTACAGTTGTCGGAGCAGTTTGGCATTTGACACATTTCTCTTCTCTGTGGGTAAGATAAACATAAAGCATCAGGAGGGAATTGCTAGCGTTCCTTACAGAGGATAGATAAGTTTCTTATCTGGGGAGAAAATATTTGGACACTGTGCCAAAAGCAATACTGAGCACAGAGGACATCAAAGGTCTTGATTAAAGCATTCCATTCTGCTATTTTTATCCTCCCAAATTGGGGCCATCTGCTTAGGCTTGGATAGGCTGGTTTGGCACCCCTCCTCCCCCCTGTCAATGGTTTGTTTTTCAAATGTCTAGACATTTTTGAAATGTCCAGAGTGTCCTTTGTCTATTTGTCCATCTGAATGCAACCTGTATTCTTAAAATAGTGATTTTACATTAATACCTCAAAATAATGACACTGCAGCAAAGGTATGCTATGGATCTTCTCTTATGATAACTCCTGCCAGTTGTATTAGTGAAAATCAAACATTCAAATGTACGTCTGTAAACTGTTTGTGAGGACACTTCTTCTTCTGTTGTTTTTAGGAGGTTTTGACTTCCTCAGGGAATATCAGTCGTCTCCTGTGCTCGACTCTGGTCTGAGTTCTTCCTCTACATCGTCCAGTCTGAGCCTGGGAGGTAGCAGCAGCAACCTACCTGAAATTTCACAGGATGTGGAGGAGTTGATGGCCTCCCATAAAATGGATGAGAAGACTAACAAACTCATTGAGTTTTTAACCACAAGGTACGAATTCTAATATGTAGTTATCTGCATGCGCATGTAGTTCTACTCTATAGAGGATGTAAAGAACATCTGGAAGTGTCCTGTACCCTAAACACCAGAAAAGTTTTACAGATACAGTCAAAAATAGTGTTCTGATCTGCTGATTTACTTTCTCATATTTCTTGATAGAGATTACCACCTAGTGGTGCTGCATGCACAGTGCAGTACCATACTAGAAGAGTAGGTTTTTAAATAACACACTTAGATAATGATTGTACACATTACTTACTGTAAGAGGCTAAACAAAAGACCAGCCATCATCTAAATGTTGACAATATACTGAATGCTGTTAGTGAGTTATAAACTGTTGTTTCGTAGGACGCATGGACCATTGTGGTGCCATGAAGACATTTCACCAAAGAATCAAATTTCAAAAAGCACTGTGCAGCTCACAAACTTTTTGCGTCATGTGGTATCTGTGTTCAAAGAGTCCAAGTCAGGTAACCCTTGTATCCTTATAAGTCATTATCAATATTAATTTAAATATAAATAACTAGATACATTAATAACATCTATTTTTACTTTGCGTCCTCTTCTCTCTGTCCTTGTTAGATTTCCACCTGGAGCAGCAGCTCAGTGACGTGGCACTGCAGACGGCCTTGTGCAGCTCGTCGCGCCACTATGCTGGCCGTTCCTTCCAGGTGTTTCGAGCCCTCCATCAGCCTATCTCTGCCCATGGTGTGTCGGACCTGCTCTCAAGGCTAGTGGAAGTTGTTGGTGAACATGGAGAAGATGTGCAGGTTAGTGTCCTGTATGTGCACATGTGCTTGTGGATATCAAAGAATTGAAAAAAGACTAAGTTATAGATTTAGGTATTTAGGGTATAAAGGGAGTTTATAACCTGCGTTGTTTCATTGTCAGATGCCTGTACAGTTAAGTCTGAGTTAGTTTTTAAGGATGTAGCACATGAATTACATTATTAAAACTAATGGCAGAAATCCTAGATCCTAAAAGTCTAGTCAGTCATCTGTCCATCAGATATTATCCAAATCAGTTTTGTTGTTGTTATTTTTTAGAAATCCTGCAGAGAGACAAACAAACAGGGCTGAAAATGAATACAGTGGAATCCCCCACAGAAGTAAAGTTGTGCCTTTTTCTCTCTTGAAGGGCTATGTGTTGGAAGTCTTACTCACTCTGGAGTCTGTGGTGGATAACTTGGCTGAATGTCTCAAGAACAATGATCTCATGGCCATCTTGACAAGGTTTGTGTAATCTATACATGTATGTATGTTTAAAGAAGGTATTTTTGTTTACTTAAATTTATTATTGTTAACGTTCATTTATTTTTTTGTTCAATTCCAGAGCCTCTTCTCCAGACTTTGTGACCAGTTTCAAGCTACTGTCTAACAGGAAGAGCACAGGTCAGCTCAATCTGAGAAGAGAAGAGGGGAGCAGACATCAGAGAAGCTCTTCTGTCCCCAAGAAGTTTGGAGAGGCGGACAGGTGGTCTGATCCACCTCGCAGTGCTACGCTGGACCGTATCCAAGCCTGTGAACAGCAGGTTTTGTTAGTCAAGACCCGCAGCTCGTCCTCATCCAAAGACAACATCACTGACCCAACAAACATCAACCACCCCAGCAACCTGCTGGCCACCATCTTCTGGGTGGCAGTGTCTCTGATGGAGTCAGACTTTGAGTTTGAGTATCAGATGGCATTGAGACTCTTGAATAAGCTGCTGAGCCACATGTCGCTCAACAAGCAGGAGAACAGGGAGAAGCTGGAGAAATTACAGAACCAGCTTAAATGGAGCACTTTTAATGGACTGCAGCAGCAGCTGCTGAAAGGCTTCACCTCCGTTCCCACCACTGACCTCACGCTCCAGCTCTTCTGCCAACTCACGCCTGTGTCACGGGTGCCTGTAGTGGACACTTCACAAGCTATAGGTATACTGTGGAGATGGCTAGATAGACTTATACTAAGAATTTTGATATGCTTCAGTTTTAGGTCTGAGTGAATTTCAGAGAATTCTATGGAAAAACACTTACAGAAAATACATTTTTAGAACTTCTACCTTTATAATCTTACATAAATTGCATGTCAGTGAGCTGCCGTTTGAAAGATTTGTCAAAGTGAAGATTTTTATATGGAAAATTGAATTCATTTGTCTGTATACAACAGGTTTTCCCTTGAATGTTCTCTGCCTGCTCCCGCATCTTGTGCAGAACTTTGATGCCCCCACCCAGTTCTGTCAAGATGTTGCAGAGAGGATAGCTCAGGTTTGGCTCTGTTAACATTTGTGTATTTTTTATTGATTAAAAATAATCACATTTTTTAAGCTAATGCTTTTTTGTGTGTAGGTATGCCTCGAGGAGAAGAATGCCAAGCTCTCCAACCTTGCTCATGTCATGACTCTGTATAAAACACACTCGTACACACGAGACTGCTTTTCTTGGGTGAACGTGGTGTGTCGATATCTTCATGAAGCCTTCTCAGACATCACCCTCAACCTTGTCACTTATATGGCAGAGGTTTGTGCAGCCGTATCAGCTGATCATATGTTTGTTGTGCTGCACTTGCAAGTTTGCACAGTAATTATTCATATTTCAGCTTGTCAAAATGTGCTAAATAAATTGATTATGATTAATGTTTTTAATTCTGTTGTAACAGCTGTTGGAGAAGGGTCTCCCCAGTATGCAGCAGACAACTTTACAAATCATCTACAGCCTCCTGAGTCACATGGACCTCAGTGGAATTCAAGCCAAACCGTTCAACATGGAGGTGCTGAAGACAATTGAAAAATTTGTCCAGGTGATTTCCAAGAAAATATTTACACCTTAATATGTGTCT